>JANHMN010000004.1:35063566-35113854 GCA_030674055.1 Rhabdomys pumilio
TCTCTCTCTCTCTCTCTCTCTCTCTCTCTCTCTCTCTCTCTCTCTCTTCCCTCCCTCCCTTCTTCCCTCCCTCCCTTCTTCCCTCCCTCCCTCCGTGTGTGTGTGTGTGTGTGTGTGTGTGTGTGTGTGTGTGTCCTCCAAGATTAAAAAAGGACACTGGTGGGGGGGGACACTGAGGTATCTCCAGCCCTAGCCTGGGCTCCTAACAACTCAAGGAGCACACAACCAAAATAAAGCAAGACCTCTGGATGTAGACCAAAACTACATTCCCAGTTGCCTCTCCAGTACTGGCCCTGTCCATGTCCCTCTGCCAGCTACTAAGCATTCTATGGTTGTAAATGGAGCTTCATTGCACACACACTCCACTGGCTTCTGTATCTATTATTCTCGCCACCATCCACTGGCATTCATGATGCCTGTGAAAACTGGATAAAGAGATCTCTCCATCTAAGTGGCACAAGCTGAGGGATGCAGGGCTGGTTAGTGCAGGAGCCAGGGACCTCTCTGTGCCCTGTCCTGGTTCCAACATGTTTCAACCAACATGTTTCAGCTTGCCTGGGATTGAAGCTGTAAAGCTGTGATATATTCTCTCTCTCTCTCTCTCTCTCTCTCTCTCTCTCTCTCTCTCTCTCTTTCTCTCCTTTCCTCTTTCCCTCTCTCCTTCTCTCTCCCTGCCCTTCCCTCTTTCCCTTCCTTGCCCTGCCTCTCTCAAGCCCCCAGCAAACAGGAAATAGGAGATGCAATAAACATAGGCACAACCGAGAGGTGCCTAAAACTCTGGCAAATAAGGTCTGAGTCTGGGCATGTAAAGAGATCCCTACCAGAAACTCAAAAGCTCCACCGAAGCTAGCCAGGGAGGCTCACACCTGTAATCCCAGCACTCGGGAGACTAAGGACCACACCAACTTCAAGGCTGTGCTTCAGAACGAGATTGTATTTTTTGTTGTTATTAAATAAATAAATAAATAAACCTCCGCTGGTTAGCCTTTCCCACGGAGTGTAAAGCCACCAGATGGCAGCAGAGCTGCCATTCCAAAACTATATCAGATGACCATCTCGGATCTTCAACCCTGTCTGGGGAGGAGTCTGTGTGTACATATACATCCACATCCATGTAGGTGGAAAAATATAGATAAACAGGTGGACAGGCTTTTGCAGTTTAGTCCCCTTCCTTTGCATCTTTTCACCTTCCTCCAGCTGCCCTTGACCCTGTCCACCCTTGTCACAGTACCAGTGATGTGGGAAGAATGGTTCTCTTCCTGCTCCGGTGCTGTGAGGCTCCTAGAGCTGGAGCTAGAGCCAGACGTCGGTCAAGAGGTAGCCCAGTGGTGCGCTGAAGCAGGTATGATATGTACAGAGAAAGCACCAGGCTGGAGCTGCCTGGAGGCTGGTGTAGGAAGAACCTGGGAGGAAGAGAGAGACACCTTCCCAGTGTCTTGCTTCCTAGAAAGTCTTGGGAGCAATGGTAACACATCCGCTGCCCTGGTTTCCTCCTAGTGTGCCTCCAAGGACGCTATTACAGTACATTTCATTGAGCAGGGACTGGATGATATGGAAGTGTAGGGATCCCATAGACCGAGCAGCTTGGAGCCAAGCTTGACTCCTGTGTACTCGCCCAGCAGTTGAAAGCTGAGAAGGTGGGCAAACTGTGGAGCTTAGGCTCCGCCTCCCCATCCCCCCCCCCCCCCCCCCCAGGTCTGCCAGGAAACAGGTGCCTCATGCCTGGGCCCCAAGGAAAGTGCTGATGTCTCCAGCCCTGTGCTTGTTTTGAGGCTGGTCTAGGAGGACTAGGAAGCTTGTGACTTAGCCTCACATGCCTCTTCCCCTGGGCTGGGGAAAGAAGCTCTACCTAAGAGTTGCCTTTAGTATTATAATAGTCCTTGAAGCATAAGCCATTTCTTGCGCATTACTCTGAGTATGAAGGAGGTAACCTTGAAACTCATCTCCTTCACCTGCCACTCCGTCCCACATCAGGACCACGGGGTAGATAGAACTCCACGGCCTTTATCAAAACCAACCGCAGTCAGTAGGTTCTCCTTCAAGACTAGCTGAAGTCCAAAGTGCTTCAAACTCTCTCCATCTTGTCAGTCTGGGTGGATGTTTCCATTCCTGCCTGACGTATGTGTGACCTATGTCACCCTGTGAAATCCACACGTTTGGGGTGGGATAGAAAAAAGAAGGTTACAAGTGTTATTCCGGGAATCGGAAAATGAGCTAGACTGTCCCGAACAGCAGGAGAGTTCCCTTGTTCCAGACCGATGTGCACTGGCGCAGAGCCAGTGGTAGGGACCAGCCGGAGATGAGGTGACACAAGGAAGTGAAAGGTTCCAGACGGTACACAAGACTTGCAAGCCAAGTATAAACCTTAGGGAAACCTGGAGGTAAGGAAAACTGGGAAGAATTGGCTAGAAACAGAAGAGACAAGAGAGGAAGCCGGCAGCGGGAATCAAGCTTGGGTGGAGAGGGAGCAGGGGGAGACTGGGCCGGATACAAAGGACAAAAAGCAAATCCTAAGAGGCTAAGAAAGAGACAAAGAGAAACTGGATGGCCTAGAGATCTTACGTTGAAAGCGAAGAATGAGGCTTGAACAGGGGTGTGAATCCGTGAGGCCCCGCCCCTGGTCACTCGGGAGCTCCGAGTCCCCTCCCCAGCGGGGGGTGGGGCGCTCGCCTCCAGCCCAGCCCCAGGCCCCCAGAGGCCGCCCCTAGGGACCCTTGATGCGGCCCAGTAGATGGTGGGGGGCCCAGCTGGTGCGTTATCAGTCTCCTCCAGGAGCCTGCCCGAGCCACCGTGCGGCTGACAGTCTGAGATTAGGCCCCGCGAGGGTCATTAAGCAGCGGCCTGGCCCTGGCCCAGCCTCCTGTCCTCCTGATCCGACCAGTCCAGCAGGTGGGAGCTGGCGATAAGGACGAGGGTCTTGGCGGTTCTGGGGCGGGCACTCCTTACTCCCAGCCCCTGGTCAGGATGGGAATGTGAGTGGGGGAGGAGCGCTGTAGGTCAGTATCAGTCTAGCCCCTGCAGAGGCAAACACCAAAGCTCTAAGAGCCTGGCAGGGCATCTCGGCAGTTGCTGAGGGACAGGATTAGCTTCGGAAGAAGCAGGTCTCTCCTGGTAACACCTCACAGGTGGTTCTGTCCTGGCCCTGGAAAACTGGGGGTCAGGGGTGGGGGTAGGAGGGAGGCTGACTTGAACCCACCTGCACTTAACAGGAACAACTTGGGAGCAGAGGTGGGAAGGAATGTGGTCACCTGCAAGGGATCAGGTCTGGCCGGACCAAAGAAAGGGAGTATTTGTGCCTTAGCGAAGACCTAGCCTCGACTATCTTCTTTTTCTCCCTCAGTGAGAAAAAAGCTGAGCTGGCTGGCCCCTGCCTTTGCTTTCTGCTTTAATCAAGGAATGATTTCAGAAGGATAAGGAAAAAAGAATAGTGCTCACACTTCAAACTGGCAGAAATGGGTGAGATGGCATGAGTTAAATAAATAAATAAATATTTTTTAAAAAACACACACACAACACAGGAGCAACAATCAATGTCCATAAAGCTAAAGACCAGAGAGGGAAAGACTTGCAAAGATCACACAGCAAGGCAGGGAAACCTAGAACAGAAGCATTACTTGTCATTTTCTGCCCAGAGCTCTACCTCCGCTGCAGGCCAGCTCCTAAACCCCGGGGAGATGACTCGTGTGTACTCCTTGAGACAGTCAGGCAAGCCTTAGACCATAAAGTAATCTCTGTGAGCCTGAAGCGAGGATGCTGTGAAATGGTGAGACAGGTGGCAGAGAAAACATCTGGAAACAAGGGAGCTCTGGCCACCCTCTCCACACAGGCCTCTGGATCTGGAAATGAGTCTGTTTGGGGTTTTTACTACAGGACAAATGCTGTGCAGTGAGACATCCAGACAGAGCAGAGGTGTCTGTCTTTCTCCTCTGCCAGACCGTGTTCCCTGACTCCCATCTCCCCCAGGGCTGAGAGTCGGAATACAGGTGAGGACTGGGTTCTATTCTAGCTCTGCCAGAGACTAACCAAATCCTCCACATAGGATCACAGAGTTTGGAGTGACGACAGCTCTCCCAGGGTCACAGTAGGCTGACAGGAGACTGAGAACACAAATCTGGGCTTCCTCAGTCTCAGCCCCAGCTTTCTTTCTCACCTCATCGAATGTGATAGTACACCACTCTGGAGCCCTGGGAAGGGGAGGGAGCTGAGCAGAGTAGGGGGAGTGTTGTATAGGAAAACTCCAGAAGATCCATGAAGAGCTGGGGGACTGGGGTGTTCCTGCAGAAGGGCCCAGCTTGAACAGGGGCAGTGTAAAAGCTCCTAGGTTCACACAGGTCTTGTCCTGCCCTCCTCACAGGGGAGACATTTGAAATGGACCAGGGCTAGGGATGTCTGGATACCCAGCTCGAATCAGGGTCTTCCTCTCCTGGGAAGATCTTTTGCCTGCTTAGGCCAAAGAGGGGTTTAGTTTGAAGAGACAAGAGCCACTGACAGGCAGGGATGAATTCAACTCTCCTAGGAATGTCCACACCCATAGGGAGTTCCCCATACATACTCAAGACACCAGAGGAGATAAGCTCTCTCTTATTCCAACCTTGACACAGCCTCAGCCTCTCCAACTGAGTTCCTAAGTCCCTAGCTCCCTTATGGGTCCATGGCTTCTGGATAATCTCTGAGGTCATCATGGTAGTGATAGGTATGATAACTATCCTAGAAGGTAGTTATCATAATTGAAAAGAAATGGGCACATGAAGCCTTGCTTAGTGGCTGGAAGCTGGGTTAGAGTCTCTAGCCCAGAAGTACAAAAAGTCTTTATTTCACAGAAATAAGAGCCACTTCCATAGCTGTAGGAGGAATGGGGAGGGGAGGAGCTGAACTGAGCACCTCTTTACAAGGCTCCTCAGAATAGGGTAGGAGACCCCAGGAGACCCCAGGGCCACAGCACACACTGTGCTCAGCTTGGTCTGAGTCCTAGCCAGAGATAGCTGTGATTCAAGAGAGGTGAGAGAGTCAGCTTGTGTCAGTAGATTCCTGTAGAGCAGTGGCTGGGTGAGACGGTGGCATCAACTCTATATCCCCTGTAACCTGGGGACTGGGGTCATAGAGGAGCTTGTCACATGGGTGTGCTTCGGACCCTGCCCTCTTCCTCCAGAACATTCTCGAAAGCATTCTTGTGCTCACTGGACCTGAAAAAGGACGTAAGGCTTACTGGATCATTGACTTCCCATTTCCATTTCCCCCTCCCACAGCACAACGACCACCACCACCCCGCCTTCACCATCCTGCACCAGCTTTCTCTCCAGAATTAGCATCTGAGTGGGGCAGGGAGAGGAGAGGCCTTTCCCCAAACATATCTGGACCTGTGTGCCTGGACTGGAGGTTCCTTAGAAATATCCCCACCCAAATCCCCTAGTTTCCCATTGAGCCCCCATTTTTTCACAGATTCACTGATTCCCCTTTTCAATATTGAATCTCTTCTCCCCATGAGGCTCACTACCTCCCTGACTAAGCCTTCTTCCTTTGTCTTCCTCACAGAGTCCTCTTCCTAGCTGTTTTTCTTCATCAGCTCTTCCCGTTGGCTTCCCCATCTTTCCCAACTCCCCCAGTAGCACCTCACCTAAAACCGGATGTCATTGAGGAGTATCTGCCGTCCATTCCCACCAGGACCCCATCTGCCTTGTTTCCAATGATCATCACCGTGCTCCCAGGCTCCCTGGGGAAGAAGATTATCAGCAGGCCTCACCAATGAGTGTCCACTCCAACCCATCCAGGAAGACTCTATTCTGGGACCTGGTTCTCAAGGTGCAAGCAGAGAACACCCCAGGTCAGAAAGCACCTCTACCCCCCCCCCCAGGCCCTGTAGACACCAGCTTTATCCTCCTCCACAGGCCTCACAACCCTCTAACCTGATCCACAAGGAAAATGGAGAACACAGGCATTTGTAAGATGCTTGTCCTAAATCCCAGGTCTTTTTCCACTCACTCCACTCACTCACCTTCAGCACCATCATAGACCCAGCAGGACTCAGAGTACATCCCAAATTAGGCGTGGTTGGTGGCCACTGAAGGCAGAGACAGAGCTAACATTGCATTTTCCTGCCTTCCCATCCCTGAAACTGCTTTTTTCTGAGTCCCTTATACTATACCTGCCCCGCTATCCTCAGGCATTCCACAGGCATGTCACACCAGACATGTCCCACTCAAGTCAATTCAGCTTGTTCTCAGTGTCCTCTGACTTAGGGAGTCTTCTAGAGTCAGCCCTGTCCTTCCTCAGTGCTCCCTACTGCCTCTCAGTGCTCCCTACTGCCTCTCTCCATCAACTCCCAGGCTCCCTCCCAAACAGCTCTTAGACACATCCCTTTTCCAAACTGCCTCTGTCCTGTCCAAGTCTAGACTGTCCAGCTTCATACTCTCTAAGCTTGCTTGTTTCACGTACCATGCAAGCATACAGAACAGCTAGAAGAACTTAACTCTCTTAAAGTCATAAAGCCTCCAGTCTGGGTCACGGGTACTGCCTGACCCAGGTCCGACTGACCTCACCAGCTAAGCACTGGAACTCTCCAACCATCTCCATCCCTAAGCTTCTTGTACATACTCCAAATGCTATGCAGGACTGGTAGACCCCTGGATGCCAGGCTACTCTAATGACATCTGAGAAAAGACCCCCTAAGGCAGATGTAGCTTCACCCAGTGGGGCTCTTGATCTTGATGCATTCATGCCTGGCGACTGGTCTTGGTGCCAGGCCCCAAACTTGGGACTCAAGTGTATTTTCTTGCAGCACCCTATTCTCTGACTGACTTCTTGTACGTCAGGTTTTGGAGTGACTGTCTAGTCAATAAAGTCATATTAATTAATCCCCTCCCAGCCCCCATACCACCTCAGGCAGTATCCTGTACTCTCTTTCCTTCAGCTGCATTTGACTTGAACTGCTTACCCAGTCTGTGTGCCTGTGAAGCCCTCTGCATAATATGTAGCTGACTCTCCAAAAAGCCTTTTGTTCAGGAGGGCCAGGCTCCCATCCCAACTCCATGGATAGAAACAAAAGAAAAAAAAAAAAAAAAGCCGGGCAGTGGTGGCACATGCCTTTAATCCCAGCACTTGGAAGGCAGAGGCAGGCAGATTTCTGAGTTCGAGGCCAGCCTGGTCTACAGAGTGAGTTCCAGGACAGCCAGAACTACACAGAGAAACTCTGTCTCGAAAAACCAAAAAAAAAAAAAAAAAAAAAAAAAAAAAAAAAAATTGAGACACCTAGTGTGGGAAGCCATAGCAAGGCCTTACTCTTGGCAAACACTCACCCTTGGCTCTCCTATCTACCATTCTTTCTGCTTACCTTCCATGATTCACTTGTCAGTTCTCAGAACTTCAAACAAGGCCTCATAGCAACCCACCTTAGTTACCCTTCCTCCTGATCTCTAGATTTAGCCAACATCCTGCTAGATAAATGTTTTTAGAACCCCTGGTAACAGAAAGGCTTTGTAAGAATAACTTAGTTAGACCCCACAGCTGCAGCTAGCTTTCTCCACCTGCAAAGCCCTCTTTTCTTTTCTACCCCTCCCTATATCCTGTTTTTACAGTATATAACCGGTGTGAGCAATAAAAATTTTGCCAGCTTGATCAGACTTCTTGACGTGCTGTGCCTTTTTATTTTCTTATGCATCTCAGTCCCTCCACAGGGTCTAAGGGTCCCACTTGATTGTCCAGCTGGCCTGGACACCTAGGAGAGAAGACTTTTCTCCCAAGTTCATGCTGGAGGCAGGGGTGCAGAAGGCAGTGAGAGAATTGTGAGGCCTGCCAATAGATTTCAGGCCTGGGAACCAGAAAGGCTCCAAGCTGACTCTGTCATCAACTCTTCCTGGGTACTTGAAGCCCTGGTTTCCCTTTCTCACAGTGACAAGACTTTAGTGAGAACTTCTGGGGCCATCCCCTACTAAAATAAAAGCAAAGGTTTGAGGACTACCCTGACCACTAGGGGCTGCCCAGCCCAGGGCCTTCACATGGCACATACGGCTCCTCCTGGCACCAGAAGTGGTTGACAGCGAAGACGATTGCAACGAGGACCAAGAACACAGCAACAGCAATGAGGCCTTGCATCCAGGGCTGAAGGTTCCCTAGACCTGGAAAAGGAAGAGGAGCTGCAGGCACAGAGCAGTCTGGGCACTCTGTAGGGCCCTGGGAGACATCGGAGTGGTCAGAATAGACATAGGCCTGTCCACTCTTCGAAGTATGAGGGAAGGATGGGGCTCAGAGCCTATTGAAGTTTGAAGAAAACCTGAGCAACCGAAAAGGGAACATGCCTCAGAGTTTACTCTGAAGTTCAGGCTCCCAGAGCCTCCTTCTCGCACACACCCCCAACAGTCACATGCAGCGCCCCCCCCCAAGTGTAAAAAACACAGAGACCAAAGGGCAGCTCCAATGGCTGGCCTAGGCCTCCCTGTCAGTCTGCTAGGAATGGCCCCGCCTCCCTCCTGCTGGCCCAGAGCTGCCAGGCCAAGACTGGCATCTGGAAGATCCAGTTCTAGAACATAAAGCTTCTCTGGGAGGATTAGGAGGGGTGAGGTCTGGTCAGAGCTGCTTCAGCGCTGGCTGCTCAGCTGGACTGTGGAGAGGTAAGAGAGTTAAGATGTTGGGTTTTAGATTGGAGCCCCTTTACCTTTCCAACAGGGCGGGCAGGGCACAAAGGTCAGCTGTCTGGTTAAGGTCTAGCCATGTACCCCTTCTATTTTTTCACCCTTGATGTCAACTCCAACCCTTAAAACTTCCAGGCCCCTAGCAGCCCCAAGGAAAACCATTTTCCCCATTAGACTGAAGATCTCACTCTCCAAAGGCAAGATACCCAGCAGCTAAGAGTCTCAGGAGACTTGGGGGGAGGGGTCCTGCCTTTAAACAAGACTGTGTGACTACAGCCATCCTATGCTATGAGAGGCTGAGCATCAAAAGACCTCAGCCTGCCTCATTCCCACCCCAAAGTCCTTCTTGGAGTCCACCTCGATGCTCTTCTGCTACAGTAATGGCCTGATTGTCCTTAGTGCTGTCTCTAAGGGTGACAGGTGTTAGTGAAAGAAAGAGTCACAGAACTCTGTCTGGGCTGTGGCCATGGCAGCTCCAGGTTAGCAACCCCCAGTAGAAGATGCACACGGTTGTTCCGCAAGGGTCAGGGTTTGGATATGTCCCTTCTCACTCTGTCCAGGAAATGGGCTCAGGCCCATTACTTTGTCTGGACTGTGATGCTCAGGCATTGGGAACAACCCTGGGAGGTCCCCTCTCGTTTTCCTTCTCCTGTGGCTCAGCTAACTCCTCATAGACACCAGGGACCACAGTCTTCTGCTCCTCCTCTTGTGACTCTGAGGAGAGCTTATAGAGCAAGGGACAGAGTCAGAGGCAGAAGAAAAATGGTCCTGGACGGGTTCCTTCATGAACCCATATAAGTTACTCAATCTCTCTGGTACTTAGTTTCTCAGAGGGCCTCCAAGACATGGGACTCAGAAGTGAAGCATATATATATATATATATATATATATATATATATATCTCAACTTTGCCAGCCACCTCTGGACACCAGACTACTGGATACAAAGCCCTTTTATACCTCCAACCTGACAGTAGCTCTGAGAGATGGGCAGGGTAAGATTTATTGAAAATGAATTTAAGCCGGGTGGTGGTGGTGCACGCCTTTAATCCCAGCACTTGGGAGGCAGAGGCAGGCGGATTTCTGAGTTCGAGGACAGCCTGGTCTACAGAGTGAGTTCAGGACAGCCCAGAGCTACACAGAGAAACCCTGTCTCGAAAAACCAAAAAAAAAAAAAAAAAATTAAAAAACTCTAAGACTCAGAGTAGGGCAGGAATTTCCTCATGGTCACACAGCAAGACAGAAAGAGCTTGAAGAGTCCACAGTAGGCCTACTCTGGAGAATGAGGACTTAGGTCATCCGGTCTGGTGGCTTATGCCTTTAATCTCACCCCCCCACACACACACACACACATACCTGCCCACCCTCCTATCCAAAGCAAGCATTTGGGGCCATTACCACTGTTTCTAGCCCCAGGACCCAGTTGTCTCTGGGACAGTTCCTGCTGTGAGGTTTGGATCTCAATTCCTGTTCCTCCCCTAAACCCTGGAGCCAACATGTTCCCTGCTGTCTCACCTCTCACTGAAGGAAAACATATCAATCACAGAACCTAAGTCAGAGGACTGTGGTCCAGTGTGTATTCGCCCTCTAAAACACGGTACTGCAGGCCACCACCCCATCCTACCTCGGTCACTGTTTCCAGCCAGCCCTCTCCTCCCTGTAGCCCGGTTGTCCCTATTCTCTCCTCTCTGCAGCCCAGGTACCCCTGTCCTGTGTTACCTTGTTGACAGCTGGCAGGTACCACTTCGGTGAGCAGACCCAGCACGAGCAGAGTGAGGGCCAACATGGCTGCAGGCAGCTATAGGGCCTTGGTCCACTGTTGGTGTTTTGACTCCTGGAGCTGCTGGAGGTCTGAGGTGTTTGTGTGAGATCAGCTGGAGAGCAGTCTGGCTCTAAAGGAGAGGCAGGATTGGGTAAGGCAGAAGTGGAGAGAGGGCGGGGAGGAAGGACTGGCAGACTGGTGAAGAGAAACTGCCCTTCCTCCCCTGGAAATGAGCTGCCAGGCCTGGCTGATTCCCAACCCAACAAACTGGCATTTAAGGTACCCCCTTAGAAACCAGTTAAGGAGGTGGACCTGGGAACTGGGGAAGTAAGGGGGAAGTCCCAGTCTCCTCCAACACTCACTCTGCCTCAGAAGTCTTCTGAGCTCACCTTTCCTGGCAGTGGGGCTGGGCTCCCAGAGAAAGGTGTGACACATTTTCAGCCCTGCCTTGAATGGGCCCAGTGGGTGGGGCTTCTTAAAAGACTGACAGTAGGCTTGAGACTAGCACTGATTGGCTCAGGGAGCCAGAGGAAAACACCTGTGGGCTAGACTCAGGGAAGGCTCAGCTGCTGGCTTTCCCTACATTCTGCTCTCCTCTTACCTGCTTCTGACCCACCAAGCCAGACCCTGGGACTCCACCTCATCTGAGACACAGGCTCACTTCACAATCCCCAGCCCTGGCCAGTCCAGTGGTTCCCTATACCTTCCTCATAGTTCAACATTCCCCCTTGGTTCCCATAATCCCTGATAACCTGACAGGCCTCAGACAAGATTTGACTTGGTCAAAAGTCTCAACATCTGCTTTCAGATCCACCTTCCTTCATCACAGGAGAAGTCTCCCACATCCGATGACCTTTTCATTTTCTCAAATGGAGATCTGCACCCTGCTTAAAATGATCAGGAAGGCATGGTGGATATTTGCTAATTCTGCCCCATTCCTTTCATCCCAACCAGTGGTTCCCTGGAATGTCCAAAGCAGGTTGGAGCCTGGAGCCTGCTTCTTCTATGTGTATGTGTGCGTGCCTACTTCATGCACGAGTCTTGGCATTCTTCCTTTGTTCTGCTCATTCCCTGAGTCTTCCAAATGCCCGGGCCCTGTCTACAGACAGGAGTAGCCATGAGAAGTTCATCTGTCCCCTGGAAATGGACACCACAGGGCCAGACCCTGCAGAAGCACACATTCCACCCAACAGGACACATAGCATCTGCCTGACCATTCCAGACACTAAGAATGGCCCAAGTACCTACTGAAGTTTGGGGTGTAAGGCCATGGTGGGCCTCCTTGCCCCAGCTACCCCAAAATATAGAGGTTGAAATGAGAGAGCAGGCTAGACCTCTTTCCTAAGGAAAGAATGGGAGAGGATTTTTTTTAACAGTTCCTGTTGCTTGCATAGATTCCTAAAAGAACATTGCACTCAGCCCTTTCCAGTGCACACTTGGGTAAGAGATCTCATGCTGTCTTGGCTCCAGGCAGGTACTCAGATGCCTTTAGAAAGCCTCAGGGCACAGTCATCATGCCCATCTGTCCCTGAGTACAGAACGTGGAACCTGTGATCCAGATACAACACAAGACTAAGTTCATGTTCCAAAGAAGCCAATATCAACTTGGCTTGACCAGGTTTAGGAAATAAGGAAGCTAAGAATGGGTGGCTGAGACATTAAACACCAGCCAAGGCACTGTGGATGGTGCTGAGATGACACTAGTGAGGGCCTTCATTGCACTGCTTGTCCCAAGTCATATTGGCCTGCAGGTCCTAGTTTCTGTCCAAAGGAAAAACAAAAACAAGACATGCCGGACCATGGAAGGGTGTCATGGTTCTTGGGTTGTGGGTTTGGCAGTGCCCCCAGAATCCAGGCTCCTGTCACGAGGTCTAATTTCCACTCAACCTGCCCCCTTCAGTCAAGTACACAGGTGGTGGGCGTGATAAACAGGCCCCCAGGCCCTAGAGAGATTTACATACTATTGAGGTACCTGAAGGCCAGAGGGTGGAGCCACTAAGCATTTCTCCCCAGCCCCCCCTGCCTCTTCCCCTCCCTATTTAACTCAGGTCTGGCCTGGGTTTTGTGGGGGGTGTGCATCCAGATCCATCCACCATCCGCCATGCCAATAAACCGGTTTTGGAAAGCCAAGGACTTCCTCGTGTGTTGGGGCAGCGCCGTGAGGAACCGTGGTGAACAGCCGGGCCTGACTTCCAGCTGGAAGAACCCAGGGTGTTCTACACACAGTGTGGCATGAAAGACCCTGCGGTTCCCCGGCCGTTTTTATTTTTTTCCTACAAAGACAGGTGAGAGCCTGCTTCCTCTGTGAGCATGTCTGGGTACCTCCTTTTATGCATGTGCAGTGGGTCTGTGACCATTCCCCAAGGGGCTATAGGGAAACTCTTCATGTCTAACTCTACATGGCTAACCTGTCCTTAACATGGGCTGAGAATCTTCAGGAGCACAGAGGAGCAGGCTTGGTGGATGTTAATGAACAGCCAGGGAACCACTGGTTGGAATGAAAGGAATGGGGTAGAATTAGCAAATATCCACCATGCCTTTCTAGTCAGCTTTAAGCAGGGTACAGGAAACCAACGTCAGATCTCCACTGGAGAAAATGAAAGGTCATCAGAGATGGGAGACGGAGTCTTGGGAGACGTGCAGCCACTGACTGGGCTGCATTAGAGAAGGCTTTGAGCAGTGCTTGGGAGGTAGAAAAACCAGGGTGTGGCTTCTCAACGAGTGACTAGCTGCTGCCCACTCGGAAACTCTCAGGCTAAGTTTCTGACTTAGGCAACTGGGTAGGTGGCAATGCCTCAAGGTAGGACACATGGCTTCCTTAGGATGCTCTCTCTCTCTCTCTCTCTCTCTCTCTCTCTCTCTCTCTCTCCTGTGTGTGTGTGTGTGTGTGTGTGTGTGTGTGTGTGTGTGTGTTTTAAACAGAGGCCAACATACAAGTATATTTTTTTTTTAAAAGAGGCAGGATGAGTCAGGAAAGTGAAATCCCAGAATACAGAATATTGGGATACTCTAGCAGCCAAATGTGGAGTCTAATAAAGTTGTACAGAGAGGCTTTTCTGGTGGTACCCACTCACTAGTTCATGCCCCCTGGAAATACCCCAGCCTCTGCCACCAGCTTGGGAGCCACAGACTTTTTCCCCTAAGCATCCCCAACTTCCCTAAAACCCCAAAGAAAAGCAGAGACTCTCAGAATTATACTTTGAGCGCAGTAAGGGAGGAGAATGAGCAGGAAGGACACAAGGTGACCAAAGGGAGAAAACAGCTCCCAGGTCAAAGTCCCAGGCTTTAAAGCAAAAACAAGTTGTTCTGGAAAGCAGAGGGGAGGAGGGATGGGTGGACACTTGGCTTTAGACCAGGCCCCTGATCCCTGGAAGTATTCACATGGGAAAAGGCTCATCTCCCTAGCTTTATAAACAAAGGAGTCCCCTATTGTCTGCCTGAATCCCAAAGTTTGGATGGGTCACACCAGACTTCAACTGGACCCTGGGTCCTCATCTCAGGCAGCTGTTCTATCCACAGTCGGTCTTTCTCTGTTTCTTACCCAGCTCTCATCTATAATCATCTGTCCCCTAGACAAACCTTGCACCAGACTAGAACTGGTGTGCTTACTCTCACTCAAGAGTGCCCCACCCTGCATCTATCCATCCCTCTCCCCACAACATCTTGCCTGCCATTCTACTTACTGCCAGGAGGTGGCACTGTGCGGCTCCAATCCCAGACGGAGGTGCTGGCCTCATTCTGAACAACTGAAGAGAGTCTCCCTCTCTCCAGCTGCCAAGCTTCCACCCTGTTTCACCGGTGAAACAGGGAAGGAAAATAAACACTGACATTTAACTAGTCAGTGGTGTCGCAAGCATGACACATGTGGTACCCAGAGCTCTGATGTAACAGAAGATGACTGAGTCACTTAAGGAAGGCTTCCTGCTGGTAACGCTGAGAGAAGTTAGCCAGGTTGTCAACTGCACAGAAGGTTATGATGGGGAAGGCCATGCAGCCAGAGATCTCAGGCTGAGAAAAAGCTGGGTGACATATTCAAGAAGGGTGTTTAATTTCTTTCATTTTTGTTGTTGTTTTTCCCCTATGGTACTAAGACACAAATCTACAGGGCCTATTACGTGCTAAGCAAGCACTCTACCACTGAGCTACATCCCCAGCCCTCTAGGTGAATGTTCACTACAAAAGTAAAAGTCCTCTTCACATGAATATTCTTGTAATATCCTCCCTGCTAATCTTTGTTGCAAGCCTGTAAATTCCTGGAGTGTATCTTTTCTTTTCTTTTTTTTAATATTTATTTAATGCACATGAGTACAGTGTAGCTATCTTCAGACACACCAGAAGAGGGCATCGGATCTCATTACAGATGGTTGTGAGCCACCATGTGATTTCTAGGAATCGAACTCAGGATCTCTGGAAGAGCAGTCAGTGCTCTGAACCTCTGAGCCATCTCTCCAGCCCAAGGGTATCTTATTTGGGCTACTCTTGGTCCTTAAAATAATGTTCAAACTCCTCCCCCGGGAACCTGAGGGGCAGGACAATCAGCCCTCCTCTTTGGCCTCACCTGGCCCAAGGCCGCCAATTCTGGGGCCTGAGCCCTACTCTATGATAGCCCTCTGCCTGGGGTGCTCTCTTCAAGTCTTTCCTAGAAAAGAGACCTTCCCAGTCTTGCTTTAAAGGTCCCTTTCTCCCTTCACATCCTTCACCTCACCTTCCCCCAAGTCTTCTCTACTCTATACACAGCTATTCTCACAAATCGCCATGCCATATTGACTTCTGTGTTTGTACATTTAATACTGATCACCTCCAAGGATGGACCACACACGCACACGCATTTTATAAAATTAAGTTTCAGAATATACAATGCCTGGCCTGGCAGAAAGCAGAAGGTCTGAGAGTGAGTGGACAGAT
Organism: Rhabdomys pumilio; assembly: GCA_030674055.1. Taxonomy (NCBI): domain Eukaryota; kingdom Metazoa; phylum Chordata; class Mammalia; order Rodentia; family Muridae; genus Rhabdomys; species Rhabdomys pumilio. Next base: position 35,078,857 of record JANHMN010000004.1, read on the forward strand.
AAAGTGATTAGCTCCAGGTGGCCCCTTTATGTTTCTCGTGAGGCGGGCACTGACTGAGTCTGCAGAATCTACATAATAAGTGAGAGTCCTCGGAGCTGTCCAGCACTAGGAAAGTGTGTATCATAGAGGAAGCAGAACTATCCCAATAGGAATTCCAGGGAAGACAAAAGATCAGGTCACCCTTAAGGGTACCTGCAGAGGGATGCTTGTGGAGATGTGGAGGTCCCTCTCCACTCAGAATTTCACTCACTCCGCTGCCCATCAGTTAGCGCTGCCCATCAGTTAGCGCTCCCTTGGACAGGGGATATAGTACATCTGTTTCTTACTAACCTGTAAATGAAATTTACAAGTTCTTTCCGTTATGAATAGATATTGTAAAGCACAGCCCTCTGATGCTTTCCTTTTACCCCACAACTGCTGCGGGTATCTGGACATGTTATTCCTGCAGTCATAAAATAACCATAGAAGTCATGAAGCTTCCACAGATCCAGCCTGGTACAGGGTAAAGACACACCTACATTACTTTATCACAAACAGAAATCTGTTGTTAACCATGTGTTATCACAATTGGCTTGATGTCCAGGGCTGTACATTTTACCATATGTTTCTAAAATCATTTCCGTGAGAAAGAGTCCTCAGGGAGCCAGCAAGATGTCTCTTCAGGTGGTGCGCTGTGCAAGCCTGCTGACTTGAGCACCATCCCTAGAACCCACGTATCTTACTTAGGGTTTTACTGCTGTGAGAAGACACATGACCAAGGCAACTCTTATAAGGATAACATTTAATTGGGGCTGGTTTACAGGTTTGGAGGTTCAGTCCATTATCATCAAGGTGGGAACATGGCAGAATCCAGGCAGACATAGTGCAGGAGGAACTGAGAGTTCTACACCTTCCTCTGAAGGCTGCCAGCAGAAGACTGACTTCCAGGCAGCTAGGATGAGGGTCTTAAAGCCCATACCCACAGTGACACACCTACTCCAACAAGGCCACACCTACTTCAACAGGGTCACACCTTCTAATAGTGCCTCTCCCTGGACCGAGCATATACAAACCATCACAGCACATAAAGACAGGAGGAGAGAACACACACCACACAAAAGAATGAAGCTGTAGGCTTCACTGGACCACACAAGTAGTCCATGGTACAATAAGATTAAGAAGTCCTGACTCTTTGGGAGCCCAGGGCAGGTCTGCTCAAGGCCATGCCTTGTGATCTCAAGGTCAGACTTGGAGAAAGACTGGTGACTCCATAGACAGAGGCCTTCTGATACTTAAAGTGGGGCTATGATCAGGACAGACAAGCATTTGGCCTCTCACGTGGACTCTGAGTGAGGAACTGAAAGAGGCAAAAGGTACTAGCCTGGAACCCACAGAGCCACGGAATGCACTAGCTGCTGCTCCTGAGTCCTAGGAGACCCCAGTGGGCCAGGAAGATTTATGGAGAGGACCCCCCAGAAGAGGAGATCAATCAAATCCTCTTTCTGCCTCCTCACCCAGCCGAGAAAGTATAGAGGGGCCAAGGCCGGGATCCTCCTGCCAGCAGAAGGCCCAAGGCCAAGTCTCTTCAGCACAGTGGCCTCTGCACAGCTCTGCTACCCGTCAGGGCTCTAGGCCAGCAATGAACCAAGCCAGGATACAAACTTCTAGAATTAGCGTCTCCCAGACACAGGCTCACCCTGAGAGCTGCCCATCCCGCTCCTCATTTTTCAGCTAAGGAAAATATGACCCTGAAAGTTTCTGAGTCAAGGCCACACAGTCAGTTAGCACACAGTCAGTCAGTTAGCACACAGTCAGTTAGCACACAGTCAGTTAGCACACAGTCAGTTAGGAGAGACAGGACTAATCCCAGTCAGTACGACCTCTGTACGACCTGGGCCTTCACCCCCTCCCCAGCACTGACTTACTGCTGCTCACTTGGCACTGACCTATTTCTCTCGTTGCCCGATTTCACCCCAGTGTGCTTTCATGTGCTCATCCACCACATGCTTGCTGCCTACTAGGGGACTGTATATACAGCAGTGGACAGGACAGAGCTGAGGACGTACAGCTGTGAAACTGCATCACACCAGCGGGGCAAAGCAGCACATGCAATAATCCAGCACTTGGGAGACTGAGGCAGGAGGATCACTGCAAGTTCAGGCTACATGGTGAATTCTATGTTGTTTTGGACTACAGATCTTATGTCCCAAAAAAGGAGGGGTCAGCTGGAAAGGTTGCTCAGTCGTTAAAAGTGCATACTACTTTTGGAAAGACCTGAGTTTAGTTCCCAGCACCCACATTAGATGGCTCACAAACACCTGTCACTCTAGCTCCAGGAGATCTGACACCCTTTTTAGCCTCTGCAGACACCCGCACTCACATGCACACATACAGACACACACTTCAATACTGAAATTAAAATTAATCTCAAAAGTTTCAGTCTTGCTAGATGCCTTAAATCAGGTGTGTGAGCTGTGTTCACCATCTAGTCTGGAAGATTAAGAAAAGATAACCGCAAGTGTTATGAGCCTCTTGTGGTACCATTCAATTAACGAGTGAAACAATTCTGCTCTTGTTGGGCTGATGCTTTGCAGAGTCTGCCAGGAAACACGCAGAGAAATTCCAGTGCTGCTGAGGTCTGAAGCATCTCCCCATGGGTTCATGTGATGCCAGCTAGTGAGCTTTGGGGAGATGGATTCATCCTGAAGGCGCAGCTAATCAGTGAATTGGTTGATCTCTCAGCAAACACACAGTCACATTTTAGGGGGAGGCAGAAAGAGGCGTGACCTGTTTGGATGAAGTAGTATCTGGAAGCATACCTATGAAAAACATGCATCTTTGTCTCTGGCCCCTCCCTCTTTATCCTATATGCATGCTCCTCAGCCCCCATCCTCCCTGCGGTTAAAAGACCTCAGGGATCGCCTTTGGCTTCTCTCTGAAATACTCCACATCAAGCCACCAGTCAATCATCTTGACTCTTTCTAAACATATCTGTCTAACCCCCATCCCTCACTTTCCATGCTTGCTCTAAGTCCCTGTTACAAGTTTGTTATGATTTCCTACTGCCTGGTCTCCTTGTTCCTGCTTATGATCCATTCAGTCTCAGCATGGCAGACAGAAATTTTTGTTAAACCCTACTCGTATCCTAGTCAAAACACGAAGGCCCTGGTCTTCAGCATGGTGGGGCTGCTCTACAGGAATACTCTCTAACCTGTCTCCTGTTTCCCTTTCCTTTACTCTAGCCACACCTGCCTTCTGCGATTCCTGCCCACTGCAGACCCACTTGGACCTCAGGGCCTTTGCACTACTTGGGCTCTCCCTGTGATACTCTCTTCCAGATGTCTCCATAGCGTTCTTCTCATCTCCCTTGGGTCTTGACCCTAAGGCCACCTAATAGCCAAGGATCTCCAGTATAGAGCTTTGAAACTCTGCAAAGTCAGCTCTACAAACCCCACCCATTTCCTTTTCTAGTCTTCTTTTGCTCCTTGGCATTTATTCACTTGGAATCCACCATATAATTAACTTACCTACTATTCTCCATTTCTCTACCAGGAAAGTGCCTTGTTCACTACTCTACCCCTGGCCTGGCATGTGGGAGTCAATATGAATCGCTGAGTAATATGAACCACATTTTAAAAGCTGAAGCTTAAGGGTGGTATTGGAGCAATGAACCCTACCTGAAGCCCCTCCAATCATACCAGCATGTGCTTATTGCTGCTCCATCCTCAAGTCAAATTAAGGAAAGAGCCACAGGTATTGAGCACAGTCATCAGACCCTTCACTACTAGAGATGGAACTAGTGAAAAAGCCAACTAATTCATGCAGGAATGAATACCCACACACACGCACACACACACACACACACACACACACACACACACACACTCGTGACATGGGCCTCTTGGGCAGTCTTTTTAAATGAATGCCTTAAATATATAAAAATAAAAAACAGAATTATAATAGAAACCAATTAAACAGAAAAACAACTATTAAACTATGTTAAAATGTTATGATATGGCAACTGAACATAGTAGCACACACCTATGATCCCAGCACTTAGAAAGCCAAAGCAGGAGAGTCACAAATTTGAGTCTAGCCTAGACTATATAGAAAGATTCTCTCGGTATCTCAAAATAATAATAATAGTGATGATGATGATAGTTTCAAGATGGGAAGGATCATAAATAACATCTCAAGGTGACCTATTGGTGGCAAAAGTCTCAGATGCTAAGCCAGGTGGTAGTACACAGCTTTAATCCCAGCACTCAGGAGGCAGAGGCAGGTGGATCTCTATGTGTTGCAGGGCAGCCTGGTCTACATAGTGAGTCACAGGACAGCTGGGGCTACACAATAAAACCCAGTCTCAAAAAAAATATATATTATAATATAATACACACACACACACACATTTCCATTCATGTCTGTGTTCTGGGAGTTCATGGAACAGTGTTGTCTCTGTGTTGATCATGAAGTGTTTCTATAGGTACACTGCCTGCAAAGTGCAGGGACTGCCCAGGACCGGCTTGTTTCTCTCCCCCAACCCCATCTCTGTCCATGCTCCAGAGCTCTGAGGGCCATCAATATGAGTGATGGCAGGCTAATCATGTGTACTTGGGTCTGTGGAGGGTCCCTTGTCTCTCTCTGAGGACTCTTCAGCAAAGACAAGAGCAAGACAAAGGCTCCCCTCCCCCTGGCCTAGGACTGCCCTCATTAGCATCAAGAGAGCCTGCCAGCAGGCTCAATGCTTCCTGCAGCTCAGCGCAATGCAGCCAGGCAACTGGACAGGCCAGCGCCTTTGGCACAGCCCCAACCCGGCAGATGTGGACCCTGAAGGGCATATAGGCAGCTGAACACCACCCACCCACCTACCCACCCAAATAAGCAAGGCAGGCAGCCACCGCCTGGTCCTGCCTGCCTGTCTGCCTGCGCAGGGACTGTTTGCATTGTCACCGCGGCAGCCAAAGCCAAAAGACAGGAAAAGCATACAGTCCCTGAAAGGAGACACCTGCCTCCAGGAGCTAAACACCAGAGATTATAACTGTTACCTCTGTCTAGACTGACAGGGTACAAACGCGGCAGCACAGACCGGGCAGGCTCAGCGTTTAGGTGCCCAGCCAAGACTGCAGCTTCAGGGCATTGGTAGACAATAGGACTAGCTGCTTTGCAAGTACCGCAGTTCTCAGGTAGCGAGTCAGAGCTGTGAGGTCTCAGACGGTCCTCGGAGAAATTGGTTGGGGGCTTGGGGATGGGAGTGCCTGTAGCTATCTGGATCCCACCTATTCAGGGGTAACAGACTGGGGGGTGAGAGCGATGGAGAAGCCTGATAGCCCATTGAATATGTGGCGTACTGGGGATTGCTAGAGAGAGGGGCGGAGCGCTGAGAAACAAGCCTCCCTTAGCCTGTGTGGGAACAGCCAGAGGGCAGAAGGCCCGGCCCCTTGAGATCTTCCAGAGCCTGGGACCCAGGAGCACTGAAGGTCCCAGGCTGCAGCTGGGTGAGCCACGAGCTGGGAAGGGCTGAGGACCCTGAGCTGCCAGGGCTCAGCTGGCCAGGTTGTCACAGACATTGGGTGGGAAAAGGTTTTCTAGCCTAATCCCATAGCTCTGGTAGATCTCAGAAGGGCAAGGGTCTTAGAAGACTTTGTCACAGGGTGGCAAGGGGGTGGGCAGGGTAGGCGATACTATTGTCAGACTCCCATCTGCATAATGGAAACGGAATGAAGACATACAGAGTCTTCCCCCAAATCAGGGAACTCGTGAAATAACCTGTACACATATCTCCAATTATATGGGCCACTCTCTGACTTCCCCTCAGGGGACTCTCTGTGGTAATCATAACACCATGGATTGATTTGCTGTGGGATGAGAGAATGGCTCCCAGTAGCTTCTCTCTGAACCATTTGGCCTCCCTGGCCTCCGTATAATGGAAGTGCATTATACTTCTGGGTTCTTGGGAGGATATGCACCCCTAGGAACTCTTGTCCTCTTTCTGAGCTCCCCAACCTTCAGACCTGGCACCTCATTTCCACTCTGCCAAAACCCATTCTTCCCAGTCAGCACATGCAGACACATTAACACCTTGGTGTCACTGTCCCATGGGGGACAGGCTTGTCTACAGAATGGCCTTTGAAAACAGCATTGAGAAAATACATTGGAATACAGAGCTGCTTGGTCCTACCCAGCTATGAACCACAACTAGCAGCATCCCTGGATAACTCTAAGGGTATAATAGTGACACTCTCACTTTGGCAGGAACCAACAGTTTCCTAATTGGAATAAAGGCCTGCTTTAAAAAAAAAAAATAGTACATGCCAGGTACAGGAAACATAGCCAACTACTCAGGGCTAGTGAAATCACAAATCTTGGAGGGGAACCTACTACAGCCACTTTATTTAACCAGAATAGCCCCTCACTACATTCTAAGTATTTGCCCTTCTACCCACAGATAGGTTAGTTCTCACCCCCCATCTAGGAAGCCTCACTTTGACACAGATGAGACCACCACAGAAAAGCACAACCTATCAAAATGTAGAGTTGTAGAGCACAGTTGCAAAGGACACAGCTACAACGTTAACTCCTGCACCTAAGGCTCAGGGGTCATTGCAGAAGACGGGGCGGAGAGATCGCAAGAACCAAGAAGCTCGCTGTGAGACTGCATCTCCTAGAAATGTCCATGGAAGCTGCATCCATGAAGTCTCAACAACATGGCTGCTTTAACAAGACCTCAACAAGTCCTCCACCAATAAACATGCTAGCATGGAAGGAGGAAAGCTCAAAAGGAAAGGCCTCAACCCTAGACAGAGAACTAAAGGGCAACTAAGAAAAGCCGCGATCGAGAGAGGTAGTCTTTCCCAGGAACTAGCACACCAGCTGATTCCCAATACCAGCTGCTCAGCCCTGAAGATAGACATACAATTAACATTGTATAAACTGAGCAGGTTGTATTCATGTATTTAGGAGTGTGTGTGTGAGTGTGTGTGTGTGTGTGTGTGTGTGTGTGATAATACATATATATCTAATAATGAAGAAAAAAACAGGCCATGAATTTGAAAAAGAATAAAGGGGAAATACAAAAGAGGAATTGGAGGGAGGAAAGGAAGGGAAGGGTAATGTTACTGTAATATATTCTCATAAGAGTTAAATAATAATAAGAATAAGAATAAGAATAAGAAGAAGAAGAAGAAGAAGAAGAAGAAGAAAAGAAGGAGAAGGAAAAGGAGAAGCAGCAGCAGCTGCTTGGAGGCTGGTTCTAGAGGATTCTAGGTTCCAGTTCTAAGTTCCAGAGTCCTGCAACCACAGCCTTCTCATAATCACACTTAGGTTTCAACAATAACTGAAAGCTCATCTCAGTCTTGAGTCCAGCGGGTCATCTTCCTGTGCTATGGATGCTGTGGCTCCCTGAGTACTTAGGTCCCTGTCAGCATCTGCTCTCTACTATGGCTACCTACAAAGTCCCTAGAACATGTTCTGACCAGCCCCTACCTGCTCCCTATGCTCACTATGGCTCCCACTACTCTCAGAGAACTTCAAATGTCTGGTGACCAGACTCCAAGGCTTATCTGGCCCAATACTTCCAACCATGCACATTGACCCCATCAGCAAAGACTACAATCTCCAAAGCACATCCCATTCTTCCCAGTGCTGCACTTGCATTCACACCTGCCACCCAACTTCCTCTCTGCACCCCTGAGAAACCCCCACCTATCCTCCCAGAGCTAGTATTCTCTGGGAAACCTTCCATGACCACTTAGTGAGACACTGTGTTCTGGTTGGCGTCTAGGACAATCCTTAATGTAGGGCTTCAACTACCCGACTGATCTGTGTACCCAGCATGGTCTGGTTCAGCAAAAGAACTAGCAAGTGGCCAGTAATCCAATGGACGAAGATCTATAGCTTTACTGGCCAATAACCGATGGCTACATGTGACTTACCTGGTGTATTAGTCATCCTTTAAACACTGTATGTGTTTAACGGTTGTCATATGTCAGCCTAGCTCCTACTCTATGCTCCTTACCTTTCTCAATTTCACTGTTCATTTTTGCAGCCTGGCCCACACACTGTACAAAGTCAAGCCAAACCAGCATTTGACAAGGACTTTTTGATTGATTCTATCACCCACTGCACTGAATTATGCTCATGTGAACTTGGGAAGACACTGGACAGATGGAGCCCTGCTGAATGACCCATCTGCCCACCGTTAGACTCCAGCAGCTCCAGGCAGGGGACAACCCAGCATCTTAAGCTAGGCCAGCAAGTCTCTCCAGAAGGTAGGTAGTGTAGAAGGTGTGGCCAAGGCGTGTCTCTCCATAGGCAAACAGTCCTACCAGGGCCTGAAGACCCTTCATCCCTACTTGTCTCAGACAGAAGCTTGGGGTAGGGCTTAGGGAGAAAGTTATTGCAGGGGCTGGCCTAGAGAGCAAAGGAGGGCTGGAAAGGGAGAGCCAGAAGCCCCCCTCCTTCCCTGTTATCAGCACAGCAGTCCTCCCCCACTTCCTCTCTTCGTAGATCACATCCTGTTATTGTGTGGAGAGAAAAGCCCAGGAGCTGGGGAGGGGCAGGGCTCAGAGCAAGCCAGTGAGGAGAGCTTTAGTAGGAGCTGGAAGGCAAAGTGAAGTGGGAGCCTAGGTAGAAGTGTGGGCCCAGGAGGAAGCCAGCATTCCTGGACCAGACTGCTCCACCACTGAAAAAATGGGTAATGCTCAGGAGAGGAAGTGACACCTCCTCCTAGATACCTCCCAACCTTCCCCCTCAGGACCCTTCAGCACAAACTTGCTTAGGGACCTTAGGGTCAGACCTAGGCTGCCCACACCACCAAGCTCCTCCCAAAGCACTTGCCTCTAGTGCTTTCCTGCTTCAACTTCCACTTCGCTCACAACCTCTGAAGTCAAAATGGATGGTCTTTGCTGGCTACCCAGTCTTCCCCGACATGGGACAGGCTCACAGAAGTCCTGCTGCTGAGGGGTGATTAATATTCCTTTACCTATATGCCCTTTCCTTGTTTCTTCTGTTAGGACAGTCCCATCCTGGTTCTGTTTCTTGGAAAAACAATGCTTTCTTATAGATTTTTCTATAGGTCTTTCTGTAGAATCATTTTTCTGAAACTTCCTGCTTAAAGTCCCGTGACAGTCCTGGAAGATGAGTGTTAACATCTTCGTTTAACAGATAAAGAAACCAAACCTCAGAATGATAGTGACTCACCCAAAGTCACAAGCCAGTACACCCAGTAGCAATAGTAGACCTTAAACCCCAAGTGATTCTGACCCAGGCCAAGCTCTTCCAAAGCCTGGCTGCCCTTTTCTACTTCCTTCCACCTAGGCCCTCGTGACTCCTTTCACCAACTGTATCATGCCGACTGTCCTTACTCAGTGTCCTCAGGGCCATCCCATGGAGACTATCCTCCAACCAGCAAGCTCTTTACTACCTCCACACAGATCATTTCCGGTCCCGGTCCCAGTCCCGGTCCTGGGCAGCCATCTTGCCCATAAGGAAAGTAGAACCATCTTCTTTATGAACTCTAGCTGTCTACTGGCCATCTCTTCTCTTTCCCCACCTTCCTAAGGGGTCTGGGTCTCTAACATTGGGTGTCGTCCTGAATTTGCATCTAGTTCACCTTGCTCAAACCCTTTCCAACTCAGGACTTCGTGTCCTCCCCTGAATGATCCAGATATACCCTCTTTTACTCAGACTCATGGTAATTAAGCTCTGTGATTAGGTAACATGGTTTATATGGGCAGAGATTTGTATGTGGGGGCTGGGGGTCAGGGAGGTAATGACACAGTGATGGCTTCTGAGGAACACATACTTGTTTTACAGAAAGGGAAGCAGATAGAGACCAACATGAGGAGGCCAGACAGCTGACTTGACTCCCAGCCCCCATGCCTGGTCTTTATCATTCCATACCAGCCTTTCAGGTTCTTGCTGCTGTCAGACATGAGGCCCAGAGAGAAAAAGAGAGCCTGCGGGAGTAGAAGAGTTGCTCATGGACATTAGGGAAGGAACCTGAATGTCCATACCCTGAGGTGCTGTGCAGAGGGCTTCATCAGACTTGCTTCCAGCTCTGGGGGGGGGGGGGTTTGTGTTTACAGGGTATCCCATGGGGATGCAAAGGAGGCACCCAGTCAGTCCCATGGAGTCAGGAAAGCTTCCTGGACTTCAGGACAATTCAACCAAATGAGAGTGGGCAGAGAGGAAGATAGGCTGTTCTGTGAAAAATAGCCCAAGATTCAACATCTGGGAGGACATAAAACAATAAAATAGTCTAGAACAGAAAGAAAAGAAAGAAAGAAAGAAAGAGAGAGAGAGAGAGAGAAAGGAAGAGAGGGAGGGAAGGAAGGGAGGAAGGGAGGAAGGAAGATAGCACAGTAGGCACAAAAGAGTGGGGGTGAGGAGGAAATGTCATCCAGTTGTAGAGTACGTGCCTGACGTGCTGATATGCACGAAGCCCTGGATTCAGTTCCTGTCACTGAATAAACCTGGTAGTGTAGTGCACACCTGTAATCCCAGCAATCCAGAGAAAGAGGCAAGAAGGTCAGAAGTTCAAGGTCATCCTCAGCTATTTAGTAGGTTTGAGGCCAGCCTAGGCTACATGAGACCCTGTCTCAGAAACACACACACACACACACACACACACACACACACACACACACACTAGAACACTAGAGTGGTAAGAAATAAAGGGGAACAGATCAGCAGGACTCAGGGCACTTTTTTTTCCTTGTGGAGTCAGGGATTCTGGGCTTCAGGGACATTGTCTCAGAACAGGAAGAGTGGGCCTGCCTACTTGTTACTATGAGATACAAGGCTTGGAAAGACATTTTCTCTCTGGGTCTCTGTCCCCAAAATCGATGACCTCCAGGAGCCAGTTTGTCCTCTCAGCGGCCAGAATCTTCAGGCTCTCTTTGTCCCCATTACATGGAAAGCTTTATTTCTCCTGAGGAAAATTCTTCTAAGATGGGGAGTGGCATCAGGTTGCTATCTATCTATTCCTCTCTGCAGCTCTTTCCAGACACCAGCTGCCTCAACGTTGCGTTGCTAAAACCAATTAACTCAGCCTTTCCTTGCATGGTCCCTCAGTTGTACTGAACACGGCTGGCCACTTTCTCCACCCCACACACTATTCTTCCTTCTCTGCCCTCTTTCTTTCTCTCCTATCATGGTAGTCCCTCAGGTCTATAAGCCTAAGATCTGTTTTTCTCCCCTCCCCAAGGCCAAATCCTACCATCCTTGCCCTGGACCAGGGAGAGGCATATATGAGTTAGGTCAGATATTGACACTCACAGTGAATCCTACCCTCTCCCTATAGGAGATGGATAGAAGCCAACAGGACAAAACGCTGCTGAGACTAGAGACAGGCTGGATGGGAGTTAACAGTGAGACTACTGAATTGCCAGTTGTCGAGCTAGTCCATGTCTCTAGATTTGGGGTTGAGTACTGAGGTCCAGAGAAGAAGAAAGAAAAAAAGCCTTTTCAGGGCTTCTTAGCCTATGTAACAAGTAGACAGAAAGGCCCAATCCTGTCCCTAGGACAGTACTGTCTCTGACACCAGGAATCATGTGACTCTGAATGGAAAAGATGGCACTCAAGGGCCTTCCCTGAACTATCCCTGTTGATCTGTCAATTTTTGTCCCTTGCCACTCTTCTTGGCTTTGGTTTTTGAGCGTTTCGTGTAGCCCAGGCTGGCCCGAATGAAACTCGCTGTGGGTTAGTACTAATTGCTTTCTGACTGTTTAACTCTAGTTGTGTGGGTGTGCATTCAGCATCGCCCTACTGAACTGTAAGCTTCAGTGGAGAGCATCCGTGTCTATTTCGTTCAATGCTGAACCCTCACCAACAGAACAGTATCTGCCCAGAGCAGGTGCTCAACAAGGGCTTGTTAAATGAGAAAACAGAAGCCACAAGAGACCAAACATCTATGCGTAATGGCCTCCCTAAGAGCCACAGTCTCTGTCTCAAATTCCATTCATGAAACTCCAGCACCTACACGGCAACTCACAACAGTTTGCAACTCCAGTTCCAAGGAATCTGACTCCCTCTTCTGGCCTCTGTGGGCACTGCACCTATACATATAAAACATTTTTTCTTTCAATCGTTAAAAAAAGAAAAAAAAAAAAAAAAAGGCCAGGTGTAAAAGATGCAATCCCCACTGAATCATCAGGAAATCCATGGACACCAATGGATTTTGTGGTGGGTAACAGCCCACCTAAGACCTCACTGAGAACAATGGCCCCAACCAGGGAAACTGATCTAACAATAAGGGGAAAGCTGACCCAACACAGAGAGGGCTAGGCTGTTTAGGGCTGCAAACACAAGGACAGGATACTGAAGCCCTGTGGAGTCTTGTAGAAGGGAGGAAAGGGGAAACTCTCCCCCCCCCCCCAGAGTAGCCTTCCACCCTACACCACAGGCTTGCTCAGAGATTAGAAGCTAGCTCCTACTTCCTAAGAGCATTGGAGCCAAGCCCTGCCAGCCTTTTCCCTTAATGGCTTTCTCTTTCCCATTCTCAGGCTCTGGGGGGGCAAAGACCAAGAACAAAGTCCAGGCCCCTTTGTAAAACTTTTATTTAGAAATCTTCCCCATATAACCTTATATATATATACACACACTATCATCACCACACTGGTCTTTTTTGTTTTGTTTCTGTTTTTGTTTTTTTTCAATAAAGAGTCACACGCCCACAGTGTTGGCCTCTAGGCTGTACAAATATCAAGGTACCCGGAGTAGTTACTCCTCTTCTGCAGAAAAACACAGAGACCAACACAGTTCATCACATACAGTACAACACTGACGGAAAGTGCTGGGCTTGCCCACAGACGTGGCGTGCTATGTACACAGGCTGAGGCAAGCCTTCGGCAGAGGGTCATGTACCACTGGGATCCCAAGTACGGCTAGACCCACCCAAAAGGCCAAAATAGCTGTCAGCTCACTACAGTTGCTGTGCCCTTTGTTTTTGTCTCTGGAAAAGGATAAAGGTTGTACCATCTTGTCACTTGCCACCACAAATAAACATGAATTATTCTTGAAGGGTGGGATTCTCTCTGTAGTTATATTTTTCACTGGCTTTTTTTTTTTTTTAATGTTTTCTCATGCGTACATTTTCCCCCTTTGTACAGATATTGTTCTTGGGATGCTGTGATTTCTTCAAGGTCAAGGAGGAGGCAAAGGAAGAGAGATATGGGGCGTGAGAACAGAATTTGGGGTCTTTCTTAGATCTTACAAAGACCAAAACCCTGGCTCTTCCCTGCCCAGCCCCTTTAGAAACTGTAGCATAGTCTGGAGGCACTATCCATGTCCCCAGTCTTCTCCCTCCTGTCTCTTGCCTGGAATCAGGGACAAATTAAGATTAATCTTAGAAATGAGCATCTAGATAGCTCAGTGGAGAAGATTTTATAATCTAAATGACAACAAACATCAACTGCACAGGCCTGAACTCTGGCTGGACTCTCACGGCACAGTCAGTACTAAGGGAAATGAAGTTTCTTTTGTGTCTGTGCTGGGTATAGAACACAGAACCCCATGTGTGTGTTCTCCCCTGCACTGTACGCTCAGTGCACAAGAGCAATCTTTACAGACCCAATGAACTTCCAAGGTTATTATCGCAGCAGTCCACAGCTGCATGGCGTGTTTATCCCAGGGAAGCTGCAAAGCTGATAAAGAGAACTGCAGCTTATGCTCCCAACAAATGTGTGATCCCTCTCATAAAATCCACCTACAGATCCACATTTTTCATTCCCAAGTCATCATTCCACTAAGAAGCAAACACAGCCTTAGAGCCCAGGATAGTCATTCCATTTTCTCATGGGTCAGACTCCTTGAACTAACTCCCAAGCAATGGAAAGGAACCAACCTTAATGTTCATGGCAATAGGTGTGATGGCAGAATGTGATAGGAGACAAAGAATCACAGTGCCTTAGTAGCTGACCATATTGTCCCTATACCTGGGGGCCCTCAGTGCTTAATAGGAAGGGAAGCAGGATCCATCTCTGTCCACCTAAGTCTATACTCAGGTCCCATCATGGTGCGAACAAGCCATTGTGCTGAATCTCCAACAGAAAAGTGATGGGCTCATACATTGCACGATGGGGCCTTTGGATATTTTCTCTCTGGGTCGAAGGCAAAGCCTGGAGAGAGTGAGAGCTGAGTGACACCAAGACAATGACAGATGCACAGGACTTCTGTGCACTTTGTTCCATGAGCTTGAACTTCATTACAGGCAGGCCTAGCTTTAGGACAAACAGGTCCCACCTGGATTGACACAGGGGAGAAACAATGGGGTAGTTGTCCATACTACAAAAGGATTCTCCACTTTACAAAATGACTTGCAGGGTTATGTCTTTAAAAGATGGAAAAGAAGGATTTGCTTTACAAAAATTTCATGTACAGCTTTTAGAGGGGGCACTCACTTCCTGTTAAACCAACCTACCATGCACACACGTGGGGCCTGCAATTGTGTGAGGGGAGAAAACGTAAAAGTTAAGCTGAGCAATCTGCAAGCTCAGGTGTCGGCCAGGGCCTTGCCTCTGACTGGACTCCTGGCCTTAATGTCAGGCTACATCTTGGGTTATATCATGGCCTAGAGTTGCCACCAGCAACTGGTCAGGCAGAATCCCAAATAGAGTATTTACAGGACAGTTTGTACTCCATTTGGAAGTCCAGACCATCAGCCAACAGACATCTTGCAATGGGAAGCTTCCTTTAAGCTTCCTGGGAAAGCCTATTGGCTGCATAGCCCCAGCACCGACATGCAAAGCACCAGCACACTGTCATGAGCTCTCCTGCACAAACAGTGACGTGCAGGAGTTGAAACCCGGTGCCTCAATCACCATTGCTTTGCTCACCCTAATGTCACTTTCCCTTTCTGTGCCTGCACACAGCCCAACAAAGCATGCTCAAGGCTGCCAACTTGGTCTTCACAGCCACAGGATAGGAAGGCAAGTCTCAGTGGGGAGAAAACAGCTCTGATTCCCCGGAGCACAAAGGGCTGTTGGGTTTTCTGCCCCAGCTACTTGAGAGCAGGTTGTCTGTTTACTGGCCATTTTTTCCAAACAGGCCCTGAAGAAGGCACCTCGAGGCTTGACTCTCCACAGCAGCTGGCAAGCTGGATGGATCAACACGGACCTGGGTGAAGATGGGGCTCAGGAAATGGTCAGCTCTTGGGTACCTATGTATTTGAACAGAAGCTGCCACAAAAGCCACCCCAGCCAGCTCGGGATGGGAGAAAGGCAAGGCAGAGGCCAACTGGATGCCTCAGGTAACAGGTGACAACCCCAGATCTTGTCCAAAACAAGGCTCACAAACTCTAGACCAAAACCAGTGACACTTGAGCCTCATAATTGGGGAAACCTTGGGGCTTGGGAAAGGGAGAAGACCGTGCCATCTTCAGAAAAAGTACCTACTACTTCACTCTGTGTTCCTATTCTGTTTCCAGGCAGGAAACAGAAATGCCAGCCCAGGGTCAGTTGGGACTTCCCAAAGTTCAGACCTTAAGGGAAGTTCATTAAGTCCATTGACCTGCTTCTCATCCCACCTGCCCTGAAGCACAGCAACCCAGGGGCCTAAAGGCCCCTGCCTGCTGGCCCTGGGCAGCCCCAGACGCATCACCGGGGGCCAGCCCCATCAGCGGCAGGCAGCAGGGCAGGATGGAGGCTGCGGGGAGTGTGCTTGGGTGTTGGCTCCTCTGTGTAACTGTCCGGGCTGGCTGCCCCGTCCAGAGAGCTGCCACAGCTGGAGTTGGGAGAAAGTACGTCCTGTAGAAGGTCTTCGGGGGGTATGCCACCCCCTGCCCCACCCCCACCAGCTCCCACCACGGGGTCCTTGCCAGGCTTGGCACGCTGGGTGCCTTCTTCCTCCTGGTCATTGAGCAACTTGGCCAGGAAATTGATGTACTTCATAGCGAGGCGGAGGATCTCATTTTTGCTTAGTTTCTTGTCTGGTGGGTGGGTGGGGATCAGCTTTCGGAGCTCGGCGAATGCCCCATTCACATTCTGCTGCCGCCACCGCTCCCGGCTGTTGGTGAAGATGCGCCTCACTACTTTGGTGTGAGGACCTGAGGATTGAAGGACATAGGTTAGAGGCAAGTAGAGACCTTCAAAGGGCTCCTCTACTGAGAAGCTAGGGCGCTAAAAGCAAGGAGTTCTCATCTCAGAAGTCCAGTTGACACATCACTGTGAGATCTAGATCCCTCCGGTCTATCTTACCAACCTCACAACTCTACCCGTTTCCTCTCCAACACCTTCCATAAATGACATGTGTCTGAGAGTGCTGGGCCCCTCCTGTGGGCTGTGCAGCATTTAATATATCTTGTCTCCCCCCTCCTTCCTCTCTCTCTCTCTCTCTCTCTCTCTCTCTCTCTCTCTCTCTCTCTCACTGAGACAGGGTTCAGGGTCTCACGATGTAGCTCAGGACGTTCTGCAACTCACTATGTAGACAGGTCTGGAACTCACAAAGATCCGCCTGCCTCTGCCTCCCACATTCTGGAGCTGGGATTAAAGGCACACTACACTATGCCCAGCTAGACAAGAGTCATATTTCACTCAGTCATTTATGCCAAGAGGCCTTAGACATAAAAAGCCAGACTGTCTGGGTTCAGTTGCTGACCAGATCTCACTGTCTCAACGTCTTCATCTGCACACTGGGAATATTACTAGTAATTCAGGTCGCAGATGGTTCTGGCTGATGTATCACACAAAGTGTCTACAATAACAGCTTCTGCATCAGACTTCGCTAACTAAGAGGCAGCACTGCTATCTATTAGTTTTTCTGCTAATAATGTGGTAGGTGCTAAGTAAGGGAATAAAACAAGAGAGGCAATATCTCTCTCTCTCTCTCTCTCTCTCTCTCTCTCTCTCTCTCTCTCTCTGTTTTGTTTTTAAGACAGGGTCTCTATAGCCCTGGCTGTCTTGGAACTCTCTCTGTAGACCAGGCTGGTCTCAAACAATGAACTCTGCCTGACACTAACTCCTGAGTGCTGGAATTAAAAGTGTATCTGGCTCAGGTCGGGTCTTTAACCTCAAGGAGTTTACATTTTAATGGAGATGGGAGATGATGAACAAGGAACAAACAAATGAAAAATACAACCCAAAGGCAGGCTGACAAGTAAAGATGTAATGAAACTACCATGCTTAGCTAAGGCAGCTGGCAAAGACTTTTCTCAGCCGCAGCATTTATTTTAAAAACAACACTTGGGGTTGTCTAGTCATCTAGACACAGGAAGGGGGAAGAAGCCTGAATGGAGTGGTGGGCATGAGAGGAGAGGAGACAGTGTCCATATCTCATAGGACCCTACAGTAAAAAGGACAAAAATTCAGTTCTAGGGGTGACAGAAGCAGTATGTTTCTTATGTGGCCTTTCACGGTGGCAAGAGGGAGAATGGAGAGGTGGGTAGAGAGCAGAAGGGGAAGGAAAGATCTCTAGGCCCCCAACCCCAGGAAAGAAAATAGAGAAACAACCATGCACAGCCATACCTGGCCTCAGAAAAAGGATTCTAAGGACTGTCTCTGGACCAAATAATCACTGTCACACTGATACCGAGACTGCCAGGCAGTGGGAGACACTACTGTACTTGTGTGCAGCACCTAATGTGTGCCAAGCTCTGAACCAAGTATCCAAGCATGATCTGGAATTCTGAGAGCCAGGAGAGACACCAGTGCTTCTACCAGTGTCCCGAAGCCCTGGGCTGAAGTTAATGCTTCCCTGCCACCACAAAGCCACAGGCCTCATGACAACCTTCAGGAAGCTCGATGTACAGAAGAAATAGCTCAGTCTGAGGATCCTGCTTACCCTCTTCTAGTAACCTCTGAGTCCAGGGCTCAGACTGGAAACTTGGGAAATAAAGAGATGGAGAAGGAACAGGCAGGCTAACAGGCCATCCGAGTTCACTGGTCAGTTTATGGCTCAGTCTGGGACTTACATGACCAATTGGACATGTGATTCTTGATGGTCCCTTTTTCTCTTTTGTGTGTGCCTATACCCACACTCCATGTTTCATCCTTTGCCTTCCCTGCAGTTCCCTGAAGATCTGCAAGGGTAAGATTCAGACTGGGAAAAACATCACAAATGTACTGGGCAGAATACACTGGGCTGCTGCACAGAGAGCAAGTTGGTGTCCCCAGACCTCTAAATGAAAGAGGGGGGTCTCTCAACAGTGACATAGGAGCACCAGTCCTCTGCACTATGGCTAATGTTGTGAACTAATCAGAGCTCCGAAGTGGACAGGGGTCACTAGAATCATTGTCACAATGAGGGACAGACAAGATAGACTCTAGAGGGTAGAAAGGAATTCAGAATTTATTCCAAAGCATAAGACCTATAATTATGGTCTAGGACTTGGCTCTGTGGCTTTGCACGGGCTGCTTAACCTCTTTGAGATCCAATTTCTCCATCTGTGAAATAGAAGTAAAATTAACCTCATGGGTTTGTGTTGAGAATTCCATAAAGACCAAGGATACAAAAAAGTCATCCGATACATGCAGTGACTATCCAACAAATGGCAGCAATGGTAGCTGTTGCCACCTTACTTCACATCCTTGGGGTGACTGGTGACTGTTAGCTATGTGCTGATGTGGGGAGTCGAGCTGTGGATGAGACACACAGAGCTATGTGGGGAAGATCTCAGTGTTGGGTGTACACAACTTTACTGTTCCCTGATAGCTTTCTGACAGGCAGAGAAAGAGGAGAAGCACCTACCACAGAACCTACCAGGAGCTGGAGAACTCGCTGTTATCCAGAAGTACCCACCACCCTTCCTCCTGGTTCTATATGTCTGTATTCTGGGTTGTTCCTGGTGTCTCTTCTGTGTTCTCAGAACCTGTCCCTTCCTCTCTAGAATCTTCTCTAGAAGCTCAAGTTCCACACATACACCCTCTATAGGCTTGGTTTCAGCTCTCTACAGGCCTCAACACACTTCTTACTGAGGCCCCAGACAGACAGCAGCACTGAGAATCCCCACCTTTGGCCAGCATCTCTTAGCCTGCAGAGAGCACCCTCCTGCCCTGATACCATCAAGTCAACTTTGGGACTAGGTGGGGCTCTAAATTTCCACTATCCAAGGCAAAGAATATTCAGAGAGTTCTCAAAAGTGCTGTGTCCCCTGATTATATATTCCATGGCACTGTAAGCCATGCTTGATCTTAGCCCAGACTATGGACACCTATAATAATGACACCTATAATAATGACACCTTGAGGGGGGGTTGGGGGGGACTCTTAATGGGCACAAGTGTAGGCAGAAATTCCAAAGTGATTCAAGATACAGTTCAGGGACTTTCTGTGAGTCAGGCATTAATTTTGGGGGCATAAAGTGTTTCTCCCCTTCCTGGATCCAAAGTGCAGGGATCAAGTCTAGAGTGGGCACTACATGTGACTGACTCTACAGGTATAGCTTAAGTGCCAGTCCTAATTCAGCTCCAGGGTGAAGAGTTCTGGCAGTCTGGGGTCCCCCACCCCAGCACTGCCTCGGTGCTTTCCACTACAGATGGCTCTAACCAGGCCAGGGATGGGTGCAGACTCACCATCGGTAATCTCCATCTCATATGGGGAGGGCCTCCTCTTCACCCGGTTGTTGTTGGTGAACATGGGGAAGGCATCTGGTTCCCCAAAAAACCCACTGTGGAAAGAGAAGGTAGATCACAATGAGGTAAAAGACAAAAAGGCTCCTTAGATGGATTCTCCCTGCATGTCTCCAGCCCCCTCCCACTAAGGTACCCTGCTCCCTCACACTTAAAATGCAGACTGAATTGAGTATTCACAGAAGCGAAGAGGGTGCACATATGGAACAAATGTGGGGGCGGGGCGGCGTATTCCTTTGCTCAAGTACACACACACACACACACACACACACACACACCACAAACACACGCTCCCCTCACACCCAGATACATTCAATCCTGGTAGACTTTGCTCAGGGACAAGTACCTACACAGGCCGGCATGGTGATGGCAGTGATAGTGAGAGACTCCCACACCACAAAGGGTCTCACAGTGTCCCCTCCCACAGACCTCACCTACCATCACTCTGATCACACTTCCCTCACTCAGCAATCCTTCACAGTGCTCCCCTCCTGCTTTCCCATCCCAGGTTGTCCTATAATTCTTTCCTAACGCTGTCCAATACTTTGCCGGCCTCTCAGCTTCCCTCACCACCGGAGCCCAGCAAGGAGACCGACATTCTCACACCAGTTATACCCGCCTGGATCCAACCACGCAGGTAAGGGGCAGAAGGACTAGGAGCAGATGACAGTATTGCTCATCGCATCCTAGCAGAGGTTGAGAAGAGCTGCCTTCAGCAACCGTAGATCCTTCTCTCCAGCCTGTCCACCCAACGCTGCAGCTTCCAGAGGAATTCACCCTTTGTGGCGAACCTCACTTCTGCTGCAGGGGGGTATTCAGACACTGGCCCAGAACTCATATTCAAAGAATCCCTCCTACTCAACAATAGTTATCAATCTCCGCGGCTTTTTACAACCACCCACATGCCTGCATCCATGTAGGCTACCAGCTCCTCACTCCCACCCACCCCGGTTTCGACACAACTGTGGCTCCCTAAGTACCACCCGTCCTTCCTGACAGTCTATCTCACAGGGGGGCCCTTTTCCCATTAGCGGGAGGGGTGAGAGGACTCCAGACTCTGGTCTTATCCGGGAGTCTTAAGCCATTGCCCCTCCTCTCGACCCTCGCCTGCACCCAGAACGCAGGAGGGGGCCGGGATGCTCACCTGCCTAGTGAGGCGAGCGGCTGGCTAAGGCTATAAAGCAGCGCTCGGCCGGGGCCGGCGGGGGCTGCCAGCGCGGGCGGGCTCAGCTGCACCATGCGGCCGTCTCCCGGCAGCTCTGCAGGAGCGGAAGCAGGCGCGGGCGCCGGGGCGGGTCCGGGAGGTCTGCACAGCTCGGTGGTGGGCACCCGATGGCGAGCTTCTGCTGCTACCGCGTCGCGGCCCTTTAAGTCCCTCGCGGCACCGCCCCCACCGGTGGGGCCGCCCCCCGCGCCGCTGCGCGCGCCTAGCTCGATGACAGGGGGCTCAGCCGGGGCTGCGCGGCTCGTCTCCTTGGCGACGCCGTTAAGCAGGACTAGGTGCGGGGGGGCCATGCGGGCCTCGGCCGCGTCCTGTCCCTCTAGTTGCGGGTCACTGCGTGCCGCCTCGCTCGGCGGCCGCTCCGTCATCCTGTAACAGGGCAGAGAGGAGATCACCCACTGAAATCTGAAAAGCGAACAAACTCAGCGCCACGTGGGCGCACACCCCAACCCTGCTGGTGTGAAGGGACCGCAGGCTTGGAGCTGGAGCACCCGTCTCTAGATTGGGAGAAAAGGGTGGGCCAAGCCCGAGAGGCACAGTGTCCAAGGGTAGGTAGGAATAGTGTTGGAGAAAGATGGCAGAAACATTGGAAGAAAAGGAATACAGCCAGCAAAACAAAAATCGAAGGGAAAAAGAAGGAAGGAAATGCACAGAGAAAGAAAGATCACCCAGTCCCTCCTTCTTAGGCCACAGGGGAAGGGGAGGGAACAAATCCCCCGAGCAAGCTTGTCCTTCCCGCCCCACTTTTGGTTTTGGCGGGGAATCTGTCCAGTGCTATAGGAACCTCTCCCAATCTACTGCTAAACACATGCGCCGCAAATATACACCCAGAAACACTATGGTGGCGAAGTAGGGTGTGGAGGCTTGCAAGAACTGTGCTTTGTTCAGCTACAGATGTCAGAAAGATTCCAGAGGGACCCGTCACTTTCTGACAATATTCTCCCGGAGAATATTTCCAAGAGGAAAGTTGCCTACACTAAGCAAATCCACTGTTGTATTCTGCAAGTAGCTAACCTCTCATGAGAAACGAAGTCAAAGGATGAAGCTGACCTGGATTCTGGTCCTACTACCCTTCACACCCCATCCCATTCTGTTCAGCTGGACTCAAAAGTAAGCTTAGGTCTGGAAAGGAAACCTGACTAAGACACTGGAAAGTACTCCTGAAGTCACTAGAGTCTGGGTTCCCCTCCTGATGGAGAAAATATAAAGAAGGCCCTTCCTTGAATTATTTCAGTGAAGTGCCCTCTCCCCTCACCATACACCTTGGGAGTCTCAGTACAGGGAACTCACATAGACCCTGGAGCCCAGAAACTTCCTAGGCTCCAACCATACTCCCAAGATAAGCATAGCCACTCCATTTCCCACCACATTGCATCACCTGGCTTTACTCAGATGGCACCTCACCCAGTAACAAACCAGACACACAATCTATAAGATTCCAAAGTTGGATGATGCTTGTGAGTTGTTTTAATTTAAAAAATAAAAATACAGTGAACTCACCATCTTGTGGTGGCACATGCTTATAACCGCAGCCCTGAGAAGGGGGTTAAGGAATCCTGAATTTGAGGTTAGCCTAAGCTACATATGATCCTATCTCCTCAATATATACATTTGCATATGTATGTATCTATATACACACAGACACATATATAACCACCTTAATGGGCTTTATAAATTGTTCAAACTCAGATTTCTGCTCCCAGGATTAGATAATTAGATTATTTTGTTGCATTTTAATTTTTATTACATTTACCATGTATTTACTTGTGTATGAGGACACACATGCCACAGCCAGTAATGAAGAACTTAGAGGACAATTTTCAGGAAGTAGTGATTTCCTTTCACCTGGGTCCTGGGGATCAAATTCAAGCTGCCAGAATTGACAGCAACAGCCTAACCCACTGAGTCAGCTCACTGGCCCAAATTGAGGTGTTTTAAAACAGAAAATAAATACAAAAATGTCCAAGTCAGTTCCAAACAAGAGACCATTTAATCACTGACATTAGGGCACACATAGAGCACCCATTTGGCCACTGTAATGCTCTGGACCACAGTGATTGGGGTTTGGATTCTCTCCTCTTAAGGTCTTAAGGACTTTCTTCAGCCTTCTCCAAAACTCTGGTCTATAGTCAGACACAAAATGGGGACCAAGGACTGCAATTTAGGCAACACTTGGGTTAGCCCAGTCAGGAAACAACAGATCTCCCAACACTTGTTACACACAAGCTGCAAAGCCAATATGGGTCTGTGATGCTTCAGTGAAATTGAACTCACAATTAGACTGGAGACAAAAGGTCTATAGACAGCGAATGCCACAACCACCGGAAATGAACCAGAAGTATAGTAGCCATCCTGGCTTCCCTCCCTGCTAGTTAAGTGCACCAGAAATAAACCAGCTCCCGGTGAAATGTACAAGCCAAAGATGCTGTCCCCTACCATCTGTGTGCTTTCAATGCCCAGTGCTTTAGTCCCAGCTTCTAAGTGACAAACATGCACTGCACTGAGCCCCAGTTTCCCTCTGACTCCCTACTTAATTTTGCTGCAATGATGGAAGCAGGTTCCCAATGGCCAAAGGGGACACATAGTCTAGGTGAGTTGACTCTCCAGATGGTAGAAATATTCAAGGCTCCCAGTAGAATTCCCCATGCTCAGTTCCTAGACTTCGGGTAAACCTCCTAAGACCAGGATCATCTCCAGCAGCCCAGGGGTTAACACTAACAGCTTTTATGCAATTGTTTTTATTAAGAGAGAATGGAAAAGGGAGGGGGCTCAGGCTAGACTGGAGCACTGACCATCACAGCTCTTTGTGCTGCAGAGACCCAGGTTGCAGCTTCAACCTCATCTTCACCTTCCAGTAGCCCCAAAGCCAGCAGGTGACAATATTCGCCTGAACAAGGGGACCAGAAAGCTCCTTTCCGGGTGGCACTGCATCTTCTCCAGCAACTCCTAGTGCCCCAAATCATAGCTCGGAGATTTTTTGTTTGTTTGTTTGTTTTAATCTACTTATTTTTAAAAGAAATAGCGTCGGCCTTAGACTTGGCTGGCCTCCCATCCCTCCACACTCATATGCGCAAGTCACAGTGGAGAAACACAAAGACTGCACCAAAACCTAATCCGCCAGTGAGCAACGCACTATCTCTGCCACCACTCGAGTGGAGATGCGTTCCAGTACAGCTTCTTAGGCCTTAGGCCTTAGCGAGATGGCCTTGGCCGTTTTTTTCCTGCCTGGAGCTCCAAGCACAGCCCACGCCACCCGGATACAGCCACAATAAAGTTACCGGCCTTGTGAAGTGTGCTCGGAACCGGACCATGGGAGCGGCCTGGAGGACATAATCCAACCAGCGGGTTTTATCCAAGGCCGGAAAAAGGAAAGGGCCCTGCTGGAGGCCTGAGGCAGCTTAGTGGCAGTCAGATCGCGGGTTCTTAGCATAGGTTGGTTCCTCCACCCCCACCCCCGACAATCTTCTCAGTTCTGAGCCTCCCCCACCCTAGTCCACAACCCAGAATAGTGTTGTTTCCACAGACATTGCCCCCTCCCACACATCCCCAAGACTCCAGGCCACAACTAACCTGGGGCATATTTAGAGAGACCAACCCGGCTGGTTAAGACCTCCACTCCTCCGCTGGAGAGAGGTCGAGGTAGGACCCTGGGTCTGTGTTTTCCCCGTTCTCGCTGAGAGACCAGCAGTTACTTAGCTTGCCGAGAGGTCCTGCGCGGTCTGCCGCGCCCAAAGCGAGTTTCCAGGAAAGATGGGGGTGGAGAGAAAGAGGGAGGGCGAGAGAGAAAATGGGGGGTCAATGGCTGGGAATTACCTCGTGTGCCCCGCCATCCCAAAGAATAGCAAACGGCCTTCCGCCTCCAACTTGCAGGTGTTTGGAGCCCCCCTCCCCCAAACACATCCCGATTAAAAAAAAAAAAAAAAGAATGAACCCTACACCTGACCAATCAGGAATAACTACTTAGTCCAACAACAACAGCCTCCCCCGGCAGGCTGCCCAGAACACGTTCGAACCCTCTAACGGATCTGTCTAATTCAGTATGGCCGAATTTGTTTTCTAAGCATGGACGTCTCTATGCGGGTGGCTCCACAACTTGAGCCCAGGCTCCGGTTGCCTCCAAAGCACAAAGGTGTAATTCCCTATCTGACGCGGGTGGAGAGGACGGGATGGAAAAAACCAAGAGTCTTCAGGCCCGGGTTGCTGGGTCAGAACCTGGGAGCCCTGGTCTCATTCTCTTCATGACCCCATCTATCATGTCCCTGCCCAGAACGAAGGCAGAACCTGCTTCCAAAGGTCCTATTTCCCTGCAGGGATGAAAGGGAGATGGCTATATCTGTTTTAGTTGGGTCCCTTGTTTTCTTTCTAATGGGTGAAGAGATATAAAGGAAGGCATTTCTACACCTTTTCCTCCACCACCTTAGCAAAAAGATTTTCGATTTTCCGGGGCTTTGACTGGCAAAAGGTGAGAGTAACTCTTATACTGTTTTGCAGCGATAAACAAAACAAAAGAGTGAAAGCAGACCTGATGCTTCCAAGAGAGGTAACTGGATTTCGTTTGCTTTTATTTTTTGCCTCAGTTTTTTTTAAATTTGTTTTGCCTGAGATGTCCACCGTCCAATGGCACATCGAAGTCTTGGGTTAATTCCGAAGGCTTCCTTCTCTCTGCCGTGGCTTTGGCGGAAGCTCAGAACTGCCACCTCCCTGGGTTTCAATTCTGTGCGGGAGGTTTTCTTTCTCCTTTCTAATTCAGAGAAGGAGGGGAGGGGAGACGCGGGGAGTCCACTGGTTCCCGGTGTTACTTGAGGTTAATGTTTGTTTTATGGAGTGAATCTCTATTCTGACTACCTCTTTATTTTCTTTCCCTACCCTAAACCTGGCAAGTTAGGAAAAAAAAAACAGCAAGGGAGGGGCGTAATACAGGACTGCTTTGTTCTTCCTCCAAAGAAGCTAAAGGGTCGAGCTGGTGAGCTTTTTTGTTCGATTGTTTTAATTAAAAGCGGGTATTAATGGTAATGGCGATTATGACGAAGGTATTAACAATCGCAGTAAAGGAGGAAAACGCGATCTTTTCTTGTCCAGCTAAGGTGGCCCTGAAGCGGTCCTTCCAACGTAAGCGGACTCCAAGGGCAGCTAACCCGGGATCCGACCCGACCGGGATGGGGGAGGGACTGAGAAAATGTCCCCTGGGAGGATCCCGAGGACCCCCCACCCCTGGCACCAGACCTGGGAAGTGTGCCCATTGTCCTTCCCGGCCTCTCTCCCAACCGCCGCGGACGCACCCGCGAAACTGACCAGAAATAGGCGAAACCCAGGCGCAGCGCGAATCCAGGCCCGGCGCTGCGGGCGGAAAGACGCTGGCCTCAGCGAACGCTGTTCATCTTCCAGATGAGAAGAGCCCCCACGCACACACCAGGGGACCCAGCAACACCAAGGCACAGACAGCCTCCGGACAGAGCTGCCGCCCACTGAGCTCTGTCCACCCATCCGAGCCAACACTGGCTCCCGAATACATCATAATTTGGAATAAAATGTGAAATCCCGCTCCCCGCCCCCATGAGGACGCCCCCACCAGCTCCTCGATCTCTCGCTCGCCCTCCCCCCACTCCCGCCCCCAGCGATTTGCAAACGCACCTCTAAAGGACACAGGCACACAGGCACAGGACTCTTGGTGGACAGGACCACACATGGTCCAGCCCCAGAGGAGGGAAGCAGGTGAACACAAGCCAGCTCTGTCCCACGAGCCGGCGGAGGCAAACCGGCATACTGTCCAACATGACACAGCGACATCAGTGACAGGCAAACGCTCACAAACACACAACCTCACAGGGTGGGGATCACACCCGCCAGGCATAACGAAGCCAGCCTAACACTTTCACCGCGACACTCGGGACCGACCTTGTGGAGAATAGAATCGGGGCAATTTACATACAACGAATAAAACGCAGAGGAGTCAGAATCTCCACACCCAAACAGCGCAGGGTTTCACACTCCCGCACGCGACCTATCGCCAAAAGCCCACGCGGGGAGTAGCCACCGCAGCCTGCCGCTCACGCAAGCACTCTCAACCCGGCCGCCCGCACACACCGCCCAGAAGCAATGGAAGCCGCCAGCGCCTTGCGCTTTTCTGTCTATTGCGCAAGGGGAAAAGGGGAAGGAAGGAAGAGAGTCTCCCCGGCGGGAGGGGCAGTGAGGGGCGTCGTGGAAAGTGCCCCCCGGGAAGAGACTGGGGAGAGGGAACCGAGCTTGTGGCGCTCATGGGGAAGGACGGAGGAAACGGATGGGCAATTCACTGGAGGCGCCTGTCGCCTGTCCCTGGGAAGAAGGCCGGGATGCTCACGTTTGGAGCCCGGGGGGCGCGCGTGGCCATGTTGGGCAGCCCCCGCCCGCGCCTTGCCGCGCGCTCTAATCCCGCTCCCGCCCGCGGCCTCGTTAGCACCGGCCGTGTGCGCCGCCGAGATAAGGCGCCGCCGCGGGCCCGCCCGCCCCCGATAAGCGCCTCGGCCATTATGGGCCAAATGATTCATTTTAATTTGGCAATTTCTCCGGAGGGAGCGGGGACGGGTTGCGGCGCTGGGCTGGTCCAGGAATGGTAGAGGAGAGGGCTGAGTGGGTACACTGGGACCCGGTGAGTCCAGCCCATTTCCCACCCCTGGCCTCTCGGGATTCCCGCTCCCTACAAACAACCTCACTCGGATCTCCGCCTTCCAGATGCTCCTTCAGCGGCTTTGGCGGTTGTCTAGCCTCTTAAGACCACCGTGTCTCCCGAACCATTTCCAACCCTCCCTACTTCATCCTTTTTCCTGTCTTCTCCAAAACCAGGGTGTCTGTTTCTCTTATTCCCATATCCTAACACCCTACTCCTCGCTGACCCTCATCTGCTTTGCCCCCTGACCGCTCTAAAACTGGAATCCCTCAAAGATAAGGAGCTCAATGGGGGGGGGGGGGGGGGGGCGGCAGAACAGATGTCAATAAAGAGATGGAAAATGTCCCTTCGGCTTGGTTTCAGGATGAAAGCAGAACCTATGAAACCCCTCCCCCTCACACCGCGGAGCCCCCCCATGTTCCTTAACACACTCTTTAATCTTGGTACTGAAACATTGTTTCTCTGAACTCTACAGTTTGGTTTTCATTAAAAGTCTATAAGGACTGGAGATACACCGGAGTTTGAGGGCGTGCCTATCCTGTGCAAGGTCAAGGATTCAATTCTTTTTTTGTTTTGTTTTGGTTTTTTTGTTTTGTTTTTGTTTTGTTTGTTTGTTTGTTTGTTTTTTGGGTTTTTCCGAGACAGGGTTTCCTGGCTGTCCTGGAACTGGCTCGGTAGACCAGGCTGGCCTCGAACTCAGAAATCTGCCTGCCTCTGCCTCCCAAGTGCTGGGATTAAAGGCGTGCGCCACCACCGCCCGGCCAAGGATTCAATTCTTAGCACTGCAAAAATAAAATTAACCAAGTGTATAAATTAGCAAATCCTTTTTAAAGATTTGTTTATTTATTTTATACATATTACTCTCTTCAGACACACTAGAAAAAGGCATCGGATCTCATTAGAGATGGTTGTAAGGCACCATGTGGTTGCTGGGATTTGAACTCAGGACCTCTGGAAGAGCAGTCAGTGCTCTTAACCTCTGAGCCATCTCTCCAGCCCTAGCAAGTTCCCTTTTCATTCTCTTTTTGGTTTTTGTTGTTGCTTGTTTCATTTTCCGAGATGGGGTTTGTTTGTGTAGTCTTGACTGTCCTGGAACTCGTTCTGTAGATCAGGCTGTCTTCGAACTCAGAGATTTACCTGTACTCTGGAGTGCTGGGATTAAAGGCATGCACCACCACACCTTTTATTATTTTATTATTTTTTAATTACTATGCAATTGGAAATCATAATGGCGCCTTTGAATAGTGTGCATTAGTGATTCTCCTCCCTCTTTATCTAAGTTCTCCCCATTGGTGCTTTTATTATTCCCAATTTACAGGTGAGAAAACTGAGGGGAGTGGGTGGCAGGGCTGTGTCAAAGTAACTCAATGTTAAATTTCTAGTGAGGGACAGAAGCCTGATTTGAAGGAAGTTTGCCATTGAAGCCCATAGGTACAGTTCACTGTAGGAACCCAGTGGGCTGAAAAGGTATCTGGGTTTTTCTTTTTATGATGTTGGAAAGTGGTTGCTGTAATCCTATTATCACCCAGAAGAATTCTTGGCCAGTTTGGGCTACATGAGTGAGGCCATGTCTCAAAAAAATAAAACCAAAGAGTAACGTTGTTTGTAGTAGTGTTTGGGAGACCCCAGAATGGGTCGGGCGGTGGTGGCGCACGCCTTTAATCCCAGCACTTGGCACAGAGGCAGGCGATTTCTGAGTTCGAGGCCAGCCTGGTCTACAGAGTGAGGTCCAGGACAGCCAAGACCACACAGAGAAACCCTGTCTCGAAAAACCAAAAAAAAAAAGGAGGACCAGAATGAAACTATCTTCTGGTCAAAACAGGACCAATGAACGCACTGATAACTCAGCTGTGGTTGCCTGCTCAGGATCAAGCCAGTCAAGATTCTAGCAAGGAGAGGTGAGGGGGCTCATGAGCCTCCACCACTAACTGAAGCAACTGAAGACAGTTGAACACTTCTTGGGAAGGGGAATGATTCTGTATTCACGTCTGTGTATTGTGTTTAGAGACTAGAAGAAGAACACATTATCTCCCCTGGAACAGGACTTTGTGATCCAACATATAGACACAGGAAATCCAATCCAGGCCTCTAGAAGAGCAGCCAGCACTTTTAACCACTGAGCCATCTCTCCAGCCTCTCACCGTAGGGTTTTTGTTTTTTAATACACTAGAACGGGAGGAGATGGGGAGTAATGGGAGGAGAATATGATCAAATACATTTTATGAAATTCTCAAAAAATAAAAGACACACGCCTTTAATCCCAGCTCCCGCTGAGGCAGACAGGCAGATCTCTGTGGGTTCAAGGCTAGCCTAGTCTACATATGGAGTTTCAGGACAGCCGAGACTACAAGGAGGAGCCCTTTCTCAAAAACCCTAAATGAACAATAATAAATATTTTTAAATTGCTAAGTTTTAGATACATGAAAAATAATATCTTAAAAGTGGGTGGTAGGGAGCTAATAAAATATCATATGCATTTGTCTGGTTGCCATACAGAAATTAAGGAACATTAAGGACATTGAAGGAAATTAAGGAGCAGAGAGATGTAACTTGATCAAATTTACAGCTAAAGCCAGCACCTAAACTCTGTTGTCTAATTTCCAATCCATAGCCCCACTGAGCATTCCCAGAATGCATTGACTTTCCAGTAGCTCTGGACTGTCACAGGCTGAGATCCAGTCAAAGGCTGATTCCAAAGAGTGGTTCCTGTTTGAGTTCTGCTCCTCCTGGATTTCAGGACCAATACCGGAAACGGAGTGTAGTTTGGCACACCTGTCTGTTCCCCTGTGACCTTTGATGAAAGTCCAGCTGTGCTGTATGTACAAGCATCTTCCACGGAATCTTCTAGTGAACGGGCCACTCGTGACCTGAGGAAAAGACTCCCCACCCCCACCCACAAAGCCCTTGCTTTTGCTTAGTTTAGAAAAAGTGAAAGCCGTGTGGCTGTGGGAGTGAACCCGCTCCCCCTGAGCTTCAGGGACAAGTCACAAGACATCTCCTAATTCCTGCTCAAAGAGGCCAGTATTCCTGTGTTGTATGTGAGCTAGCTGGGTGTGCTTCCGGGAAGACAGATCTCCTGGACCAAAAGAGGGATAGTTAATATAAGAAACAGAAAACTGGTGCAATATGGGTGGAGAAATTGAAGGTTTTGTTTTTACCACTTTCTTTGTTTACATCAGGGCTTGGTGTCCTATGTGAGGTCAGAATTGCTTTTTTAGAAAACCATTGGGTTGAAATGACGGCTGGAGCTGGGGTTGTTGTGGGGAGCAGGGAGGTGAAGGCTGTGTGTTCGGGGACCACTGCCTAGACCAGGGAAGAGAGGTTAGAGCTTGTTCTAGTCCTTCCAGGAGATGGAAGAGAGGGTGTGTGTGTTGGGGGGGGGGGTGGCGGGGTAGATGTTTTGCACTTGGTATGTAAGACTGAGGTTGAAAGAACTACGACGACACAGAGTAAGCTAAATCGAAGAATCCAGGAAATCTTGGGTTTCTGGATGTCTGGGGCAGATTGGTTACTTCAGGAGAGGGAACTGAGGTGAAGATGTCTAGAGGTTTATGGGCTTGGGGAGGTTATGCATTTGTCTTGACCAATGATGGCTGGATCATTTTTCCTGCGTGGCCTTCTGTGTTCCCAAAGACGGATAAGGAGGAGGGTTGGATAGAAGGTGCTGGGACAGCGGGACAGCGTCTGCCCCTACCCTGTTTCTAACACGTGATCCTCGTCTCTCCAGGGCCCTGGACCCCCGCCTGAAGCGAGCGCGGGGGGAGGGGGGATTTGTGACGTCTGCAGGCTCCCGGTTCCCAGTTTCCGACGGTGGAAAAACGGAAACTGCGCTCTAAGCCGGGCGCCGCCTGAAATAGCATCTGGTGCCTGTCGGTCAGCGCTTTGTCCGAGCACCGCTGAGCCAGTGACGCGGCGGCCAGGAAATGCCAGCCCTCCTCCACCCGCCCCGAGCCCGGCCTCGGTCGGGCAGGAAATTCAGAGCGCCTCGGTGGGGGTGGTGCGGGGGTAGGGAGGTGAGGAACCAGGGAGTGAGTCTAGAGTCTGGTCCTGAGCAGGCAAGAGCAGGGGACAGACTTCTCCACTACCAGGACCTACGTTGTCCGCTCTCCAGAGTCCAGGGCTTGCAATGTTTTCAGGTGCTGTATCATCTCTGAGCTTCTACCCCTGGAGGAGTTCGGTCTGCTAGCACTCTGATGGGTAGATGGGTTTATAGCAAATTTGTATCGTGCCAGACCTAAACACTTCATAACATCGGTTCCGTTCATTTTACAATAGCTCAAAAAGGTAGGGGAGATCGGGACTTCCACTTAGCAGATAGCTCAGATATCTAAGCAGCTTGCTTCGAATGCCCAGCTGGTAAGTGGTGGAGGCAGAATTCCCAACCAGGACTGCAGAGCAAAATCTTTGGCTAGTATGGCTGAGCCTTCTTCGTTCCTGCTTTCTCATTGGTGGGGCTGAATGGTTTTGGCAAGATAGCCTCTTCCATTTTCCTCCTCTATAAAAAGGAGGTGATAAATTGTCCATGCCTGTCAGTGGGTTTTAGAAAAATTATTGACGGTAAGTATGCCCATTTAAGGAGATGTCATAACCTGCTCTGTTTCATTTCCATAGACCTGTACTCCAGGTTTGCCTTTGTTCCTTACTGGGGAAGAGCCACCTGCCATTCCAGTTTGCAAGGCTGAACCCAGAACCCCACATAGGAAATTATTTCCACATTCTTATCCCAGCCTCACCATCAGCATTTACAGAGATGGAAATGGCTTTGTTTTCATTTATGTCTTTCAAAGGAGGGGTTGGCATCTCCATGTGCTCCTTAGAAAAGTCAGGTTTGGAAGAGGACCCTAAGTTCCTCTGGAAGTGAGGCCAAGAGTGTTTCACCAGCCTCCAGGGTGATGTCTCCAGCTTAGGAACCGGAGCAATCCTCTACCATTTATTGGAAGGTAGGAGGGAAGGGAAGGAGGAAGGAAGGAAGGAAGGAAGGAAGGAAGGGAAGGAGGAAGGAAGGAAGGAAGGTAGGAAGGAAGGGAAGGAGGAAGGAAGGAAGGAAGGAAGGAAGGGAGGGAAAGAGGAAGGAAGGAAGGAAGGAAGGAAGGAAGGAAAGAAAGAAAGAAAAGGGGAAAACCCAAAGCAAAATGAAAGAGTAGCTGCAGGGCGGCGGGCTCTCCAGTGTTTCTAGCCTCCAGCTTCCTTACACAATCTACGCACCTTCTAGAAGTATACGGAGAACCAAAGCTGTGCCCCCAACTTGTGTTCCCAAGCTTGTCTGTCCTTAGGAGAGAGCATTCTGCCATCAATGGTTTACTTGCTCAAGCCATTAGAGGACAGGACATCCACAGCCACCAAATCTCTGTAGCAAATAGTTGCTAATGGTCACCAGGACGGTGACCAGGTTCATGGCGCACATGAAGACAGTAGATATGCCTCCAGGCCCTGTGCGTGTATGCACTGGGTATCTCTTGTGTGTGCCTCTTTTGCCCTTGTCTCCACCCGTCATCTGACTGTAGATAATGACCCTGCTATGCTGCCTGGGTGATGCTACTTTGGAGGTGAGAAAGCAGGCTCACTCTTGGTCATTTAACTGCTATGTAACCTAGAACAACATGTCCTATTGTCCCCTCCACTCTTGTTGGCTATCTGACATTTCTTCCTGTGTGAGAGCTACATTAAAATCTTCAGCTGAACACTGAATATCATTGTGATGCGTCTGAGTTTAAATTCCTTATGAATTTAGACGCAAAACTTTCATGAAAAGTAAGTTACACCAGAGAAACAAATTTACACGATGACAAGCTACCATGAGAAGTCTGTCAATATGGCTAAAATGTGAAAGACGGACAATACCAAGTGTCGATAGGGATGAAGGTCAACTGGAATTCTTGTACACTGAAGGGAATGCAGACATGACTCGGCCATCTTGGAGAACAATGCATGCATTGGTAGCTCCTTTAATCAAATGGTTAATACATACATACTTATTGAGAGACGTAAAAACATATCCACAGGAACATAGGCACATAAAGCACTATTCAGAGCATGAAAAAGAAAGCAGGGTATAATGGTGCACACCTTTAATTCCAGCATTTGAGAGGCAGAAGCAGGTGAATCTTTGTGAGTTCAACACCAGGCCTATCTTATATTGTGAGTTACAGGATAGCCAGAGCTACATAGCGAGAGCCTGTCTCAAACAAACAAACAAACAAACAAACAAACAAAAGTAGAAATAATTCAAAAGCATATCAACAGATGGGTGCATATGTTGGTTCTGGCATGCAGCTGAATACTGTTGAGCAATAAAAATAATTTCAGTTATATGTAAAAACGTAGAAAACCTCCAATGCATGCAGACTGAATATAGTATCTAGCTACATTTACACGAAACTCTAGAAAAAGCAAAATGAATCTACGATGGCAGAGTTCAGAAGGATAAGAAGCAATAGTGGAGTGGATACAAGAGACACAAAGGAACATTCCATCGAAGACATTTCTATACATTGATTGTGATGACTGTAAAAGTGTTTGTCAAACCTCAGTTAGCTGGATGGATACTGAAATGGTACATTTACTGCACATAAACCATGCTCTAATACAGTTGTTTACATTCTTTGTGCCCTTCTTCAAGCTTACCTAGTCCAGAAAAACTTCCCCATCAACCTGTTTTGTCTACACTGTCTCCCCTCTCCCTCTTCCTGGTTGGCTTGTCCAGAAGCCTTCCACTGGGTGTCACTTGTGTTGCTCAGTCCTAGTGCGTAAGGACAAGAGGAAAGTGCCGGAGGAGGGAGGATCTGACCCAATGGTATTTGAGAGTGAATGACACATCCGTAGGAAGTAGGACTTCTTCCTCTGACCTTCAATCTTCCTATCTGTAATGAGGATGCCGTGGAGGAACCCCGGGGTCTATTCCTTTCATCTCTTATCTTGCTCACTCTGCCTTTATTTCTCCTGTCTCTATCTTAGGCTCAGGTAAACTCTGAATCGGCTCCTCTTTCCTGTATAAAGGCCTTGTCGCTGCATCTGTCTTTAATCTGTCATCTCTGTTTCCTTTCTCCATAGCCTCTGCTCTGGCTCCACCCTTTATGCAGAGGCACCTGTGAAAGCAAGCATCCATATCCCCTCTTCATGTGCCTCACAGACTGAGACAGTTGTCAGCTGAATGGGATGAAGAAGAACAGGAAATTAAAAGAGGTGTAGAAGGATTTGGTTTTTAAAGTACCTTTAAGGAGACCCATAGGTGTTAGGCAGACTGGACTCTGCCAGGCAGCTTTGGGTCACCAGGAGAAGCTGTGACAGAAGACATCTATCTCTATGTAGCCCTGGGTACCTGACCCTGAACCCACACCCCAGGGCATGACCCCTTAATAGTTGACACATAATTGATCACCAGGGCACTCTGAACTAGAAGAGACTCCTTAACTACTCTGTGCCTCTGTTTCTTCATCTCTAAAGACACCACTATTCATAGGGGTGCTGAAAAGACCAACTGATATTTGTGGAAAAGCACTATGTCTAGGGCATTTAAAAAACAGAAGTGGTGTATGCGTGTGTGTTTGAGAGAGAGAGAGAGAGAGAGAGAGAGAGAGAGAGAGAGAGAGAGAG
>JANHMN010000004.1:35123763-35169018 GCA_030674055.1 Rhabdomys pumilio
TGTGTGTGTGTGTGTGTGTGTGTGTGTGTGTGTGTGTGTGTGTGTGTCTGTGTGTGTAGCTTTCTGTTCTTATAGAAACATAATGAGTGCATGCCTTTAATCCCAATGGATCTCTGAGTTCCAAAGCCAGTCTGGTCTACAAATTGTGGGACAGCCAGGGCTACACAATGAAACCCTGTCTCAAAGGAAAAAAAAAAAGTTGAAGGTGCCATCTCTTATAGTTTCAACTATTTAGCCAAGATTTAATTCTTTATGTAAAACTCAACAATCAGACCCATCCCATTACTATAAGTACCTTTTGTCTCTGTATCACTAAATGTTTTGCATACCTACTTTATATCCATCTATACAAGGTCATGTTAAACTTTCTCAGGTTAAAGGGGTCACTTGCAGAAAGTTTAAGAAGGCCTTGCTAGCACAGCATCAGATACACACAGTGGGAAGCCTGTAACTGTGAGTTCTCTTTCTCTACCCTATTCCAAAACCAGCAGATCACTCCTTAACTTCAATCACATTAAGTAGCTTCTTTACCTCAGTGCAAGAACTCTCTCATGCTGCCTTTAAGGTTTGTTTGTCTCTCCAAAAATATTATCATTCAGCCAGGTAGTGGTAGCACATGCCTTTAATCCCAGCACTTGGGAGGCAGAGGGAAGTGGACCTCTGTGAATTCAAAGCCAGGTCTACACAGCCAGCTCCAGGACAGCCAGGGCTATGCAGAGAAATACTGTCTCAAAAAATAACAACCAAAACCCACTGTCACTCAAAAAGTCAGGCATGGTAACTCACACCTGCCAGCAGTTCAAGCATGGCCTGGCCTATACTGTACTTTGTAGGGCATTCTGGGCCACACACTGTTTTTAGTCTAACGGAGAGTCCATCCCAGCTACCAAACTTACTGGCTTATTCCATTTTTAACTAAATGACCATTATGATTAAATACTGTGATGATTAATAGTCTTGCCTGCAAAATGGCCTGATGAACCCCTGGGAGATCCCTGAAGCACACTGCAGGTGTGTCTGTGAGGGCATTTTTAGAGAGGAACAGCAACGGAGAGAAAAGCAGCCCTGAGTGTGAACGGCACCATCTAATCAGCTGGGGAGAGGACGAAGAAAATCGGGACAAGCCCACTCCTGAGCTCAGGTTCTGTCTCCTGCTGGATCCCACTTGCTACGAGGTGGGCAGCTGGGCCTGCCATGTGTCAGAATCACCAACAACCAATAGCAATGGAGTCAGCTGCTAAGACTGAAACCTCTGAAACTATAAGCCACACAATCTTCTCCTTTAACAGTATTCACCATCAAACAAACGCTGGCTACTCAGCTGCAGACACTGTTCTGACTGATTTACATATGAACATTTACTTCTCACAACGACCTCAAAAACAGGTGCCTTTATTATTCCCATCTTACAGATGAAAAAATAGTCAGCCAGAGATCAGGAGAAAAGTTCATAGCCATGACTCAAATCAGAAGCTTAAGCCAGAGAGTGTGCTCATGATCACTGGGCTTCAACACTGTGGAGTGCTCAAAAGTTTAAAAAGATTTATCTAGGTGTCTAAACTAGTAAATAAAAACAAAAGCTAGAAAAGATGACATGAAAGATTTTAACCTCAAAAAATTTAAACAATGACTTCAATGTGCCAGTACATTCAAAGCACGGCTTCTTAAACAACTGTTTTAAACCATGTCTCTATAGATGCCTTCCTTATACCATCACTTTCCACTGGGAAAAAGCAATCGATAGCCAATAAGCTGTACAGCCAATAAACTTATCTGTAGAGACTGCTCCAACACCACAAACACTGGCTGATCTAGGAGCCCGGGAGCTAAGTGACACCCATGACGACTCAGCAATGAGGGCCACAGCACGAGTCAGGCCAGATGTTTGTGGAGCAGCACCAGACCCACCATGGACGGACAGCTCTGGAAATGTTGTTTTAGGACAAGGTTGTTCTATATAGTGCTGGTCTCATATTCATGACTGTCCTGCCTCCATATTCAAAGTGCCACCACATCTGGCCTAGAGATAGTATTGATACTAAATCAATATATTTTATGTTGAAAAAAGGGTACTAGATCTACGTCTTGTTTATGTTACGATCAATAAAGCTGATAATAAATGTCCTGAAAAAGCAATTAGCTTCTCATTCTATTAGTTAAATTAGGTTCTTTTTTGAAGTTTTTAACTATCAAAGGGTCGGAGATTTTCAAAGATTTGAAAATCTTAATTTTAGAAGTATTCTGTAGTTTACAGAATTAAGTCAAGGAAGGGGCTGAAGAGATGGCTACGCTTGGTGGTTAAGAGCATTAGTTGCTCTCCAAGAGGACCTGGGTTTGGTTCCCAGCACCCACATGGTGGCGTTTTCAAATATAACTGTACTGTCATCTGGAACCCTACATTATTAGAATCTCTAAGGTGAGGTCTGAGCACAGAATACTGAAGCTTTCTTAAGATGCTGTGACTCATTCAGGTTAGCAAACCCCAGTGACTGACATATGGGTATAGTTGAAGAAAGTTATCTTTGAGATTTTCTGTATGCTGACACTTATTATGTAAAGACCTCAATGAAAATGCACTAAGCTCATCAATGTCTCAAAGTGGAAGAAAATGAACATATTTGTGACGGTAATAAATAATAGTCCATGTTATATTACAGAATTGCAGAGCAGATTTAAATTTTTTTTTTACCACAAAAAGTATATGAGGTCATAATTTTGATTGCTAGATTTGATTATTCTCTACTATGTATATAAATATAGAATTATATTCTAAGCAGGGCAAAGGGTCACATGCCTTTAATCCTAGCACTTAGGAGGTAGAGGCAAGCAAATCTCTTGTGAGTTCAGGGCTACCCTATACATAGTTCTAGAACAGCCAGGGATGCATAGAAAGACCTGGTCTCAAATAAGCAAACACCACCCCTTCCCCCAACAAAGCAAAACCAACCCCTGAATATAAAATATATTTAGTCCATAGCACTGCAAGAATGGAAGGTTCTTACTTGGATTCAGGAAGTGGCTGATTAAATTCTTCCACAGCAAGGTTGCTTTCTTCAAAACTAGGAATGTCAACTGCTTTTAAGGAAGATGCGCTACCTGGAGGACTTGTCATTTCATTATTAATATCTACAGAAAAATTCATGTCTTCACTGGAAATCTTGGTATCATCTTGTTTTAGCTGTGAGTCAGGCTCTTGATCAGCACCGGCTGCATTCCAAAACAAGCTAGCACCTAAGGGGTTAAATTAGTTCAGCTATTAGAACAAATATTCAACTACAAAAAGAACGACTGTAAAAGCTTGTAAGGAACATCTACATTATCTTAACAAAATTACACTGCTTCAAATTACCTTTAAAAATGCCACAAAAAGAAGTAGGTGGAAGGTAAGAAGACAAGAAACCAGTGGCAAAGGGAAAGAAAGGGGACACTTGTGTCCTGCCTGCTCAAGAGGACGCTCTGCTTCTCAAATTAAGGTACAATGGCACGCCTGTAACTCCAGCACTCAACAAGCTGAGATAGGAGGGTATTGAATGGGAGGGTAGCCTGGGATATGTAGTGAGTTTAAGGCCAATCTGCGTTACATTAATAACAGTCTGTCTCAAAATAAAATTTTTTCTCAAGAGAAAAAAATATACATGAGAAAACCCTGTAAATTCCTAGGTTCTCTGGTTTTGTTCTAAATAACTGTGTTAGAGGTGCACAAGCACACATACTGTGAGGCAGGTATTTAAAAATCAAGTGCTTTGGACATAAGGAGACATCTTAGT
Source organism: Rhabdomys pumilio (assembly GCA_030674055.1). Lineage (NCBI taxonomy): Eukaryota > Metazoa > Chordata > Mammalia > Rodentia > Muridae > Rhabdomys > Rhabdomys pumilio. The sequence continues at coordinate 35,127,531 of JANHMN010000004.1, forward strand.
GTGAACTGCTTGCATGAGGACCCTAAGTACCCATGTAAAAGCCACCAGCTAGCGATCAGCCTATTATCAGCCTTTTATCAGCTGATAAAAGCAAGTTCCAGGTTTAATGAGAGAAAGCAAGCAGGTGGTGGTGGCGCACACCTTTAGCCCCAGCACCCAGGAGGCAGAGGTATGAGATCTCTGAGTCCAAGGCCAGCCTGGTCAATAAAGTGGGTTCCAGGACAGGCAAGATTACACAGAGAAATCGGTCATGAAAAACCAAAACATACACACATACACACACACACACATACATACATACATACATACATACACACACACATACATACATACAGATAGACAGACAGACAGACAGAGCAGAGAAGCAAATGAGAAGACAGAGTGATATCATACCTACAAGGTTGAGCATACCTGCACACATGTGTGTACACATGTACATAAAACACACACTGTACACGCTTTTAGAGCCTATCTACCCACTGTTTCTACTTTCTGTTACATAAACTCACTTCATTTTTACTTCGCTTCACTTTACTTCACGGCTGCTGTGAAGTCTCAGGTTTGATATTCTAGTCATACCTTTTCCATCACACATAAGGATAAATAATTGGGGCTGGAAAGAAGGCTTCTAGTTAAGAGTACTTGTTCTTACAGAAGACCTGAGTTTGGTTTTCAGCACTCACAGGTGAGTCACAGCCAACCGTCTATAGGATCTAACAACCTCTGCTAGCATCAGACATACAGCTGGTGAACACACATACATATACTCATACACATAAAATCAATCTAAAAAGAAAAACAGATTTACAAAAGTAAGACAGTCATCTGTACTCTACCTCAAATAATCTCTTGTACCATGACCTATGTACATTTCCCATCTGGGAAACACTGCTAATTCAGTGGTTTGAAGAAGCAAAAAAATCTGTCAAAATGTTTTCTTTTTCCCTTTCATTTTGTTTTTGAGTCAAGGTATAGAGCCCAATGTGGCCACAAACTCGAGGCCCTCCAGAGCACTTGAACTGTAGGCATGCAGCATCACGAAAACATTTTCTACTTTGAGTGACTTTATGAAAATAAATCACAATAACATCAAGGTTTAAATTTGCACTATATTTTTTAGAAAAAAATTTGAAACGTTGCAACAGGTCCTGCTTACTTTATATCTTTAGAGAAAGTTAATAAATATGCTCCTAAAAGTCTCTTAGTTAAAATGACCGTTAATATATGTTTTGGAACTGGCCATCACAGGTCTTTAATTCCAGCACCTGGGAAGCAGAGGTAAGAGAGTCTCTGTGAGTTCCATGACAGGCTGCTTTATAGAGTAAGTTCCAGGACAAACAGGATTACACAAAGAGACCCTGTCTCAAAAATCTCAAACAAGTCAAAACAAAACAAGACAAACCTCAAAATATGTGAATGATTTCATTTGCCACTTTAAATTGTATAAGAGATACAAAAGTGGCTAAGGCATTTCTAAGTCCTGAGAAGTGGTCTAGTGATAGACACAGATGATAAGAAACTACAATAGCCAAGCGGTGGTGGCACACACATATATCTTTATCCCAGCACTTGGGAGGTAGAGGCAGGTGGATCTAAGTTTGAGGTCAGCCTGGTCCAGAGTGAGTTCCAGAGAATAGCCAAGGCTACATAGAGAAACCCAGTCTTGAAACTCTCCCCGCAAAACAAAGAAACCAAAACAAACAAGAAAATACTGTATAGTAAATGCAGAATTTTATAAGACAGAGAAAAACACTACATTTTTTTTTTCTTTTTTCTTTTGGTTTTTCGAGACAGGGTTTCTCTGTGTAGTCCTGGCTGTCCTGGAACTCACTCTGTAGACCAGGCTGGCCTCGAACTCCCAAGTGCTGGGATAAAGGCGTGCACCACCACCGCCCGGCTAACACTACATTTTTTATCCTTTCTTTGGTGTGTGTTCTGTATGAATGTGTTTAAGTGTGAGCACACATACAAAGGATATGGATACCAGAGGTCAATGTTGGGAGTCTTCTCACCACTCTCTACTCTGTTTTTGGAGAACTGAACCTAGAGCTTACAGGCTGGGCAAGACTCACTAGTCAGAGAGCTCCAGGGATCCTTCAGCCTTCCCAGTGCTAGGATCACAGATGTACATTAACTACTACACCTGGCTTTTTACATGGGTGCTACAGATCTGAACTCAGATCCATGGATGATTCTGCGGCAGACACCACACTAAGCCATATCCTTATCTCTTCCTCCATTCCCTTCTCACAAGAGGCAAGCACGAGAAGCACTAAAAACTAATTTCTCACAATTAAAAAAAAAAAGTTACCTGTGCTCACAGCAATGCTTACACTTTTTCTCGTGTGCAAACCAGGTGAAGACTGTGCTTCCATGGAAACCAGCTCCACTTGTCTTGCAGCCTTCACGGTGTCTTCCGCAGTGGCTACTGTCTTACGGGAGCCAGGATCTAGAGACTGTGCTTCTAATAAGCGCTGAATCTGTATCAATTAAAAAGATGCAACACAGCAGTCAGCAAAACTGGCAGCAGAGTTCAGTAACAAATTACAAAGACTCTAGTCATTACAGAGCTGACTTTAACTATATATTCTCACAATACAATTAAATCACACCATGAGACGTATTTAGGGTAGAAAGGCATTACCATTAGCTACTAAGACCCACTTTCACTATGTATAAATTTAAAAGTGAAACTTACAGGTAGTTAGATTAATATTCACCTCAAATCAATATATTTTATTTCTACTTCATTTATAAATCAATTAAGAATGGAGGAGACATACCTTGAGTTTCATGGACCAAAAATTGAGGATTTTATATAAGATTCCCTTTATAAACTTTAGTCAAAGTTGCTCATGTTTGGCCACACTGAAACAAAATAGTAACAAACAATAGCTAACACTGACTGGCTTTTTCTTATCTGCAAGACACTTGTACCACAAATTATTTATTTTAGGTAGATGGGTGTTTTGTCTGCATCACTTACATGTCTGGTGTCCATGGAGGCCAGAAGACAGCACTGGATCCCTTGGGGCTTGAGTTACAAGCAGTTGTGAGCTACCATGTGGATACTGGGAATTAAACCCAGGTTGTCTGGAAAAGGACCAGTGTTCTTAACCACTGAGCCATTTCTCTACTCCTATATCACAGATTTTTTTGTGTAAGTTTTACAATCCCATGAGCCTTCCCTCCTCCTTTTCAAGTGGAGATGTAATTTACATACCTTAGAATTAGCCAGTTCTGAAGTTCATAGTATAGTCACAAAATGTGAAACAATAATCACTATTAATTCCAGGACATTTTCAAACCCTAAAAGCCTCTATATCCATTCACTGTCATTGCCTACCACTCCTTTCTCCTGACCTCTGGACCCACTAACTCACCTTCCAGCTCTCTGGGTTTGCTGATTTTGGACATTTCATACACATAGAACTAAGCTATGTGCCTGGCTTCTTTCTCTCTACATAAAGCTTTCAAGATTAATCACAGCATTTCTTAGTGCTTTTGACTGCTGAATACTCCACCGTCTGAATTGAGGTTATCTATCAATCAAGCTGATGGACAACCAAATTGTTTATAGTTTGGCCTACCGGGACTATTGCTATAGACATTTATATACAAGGGGTTTTTGTTTTGATTTTGTTTTGTTGTTTCAAGATAGGGTCTTGCTGTAATTCCAGGTGATCTAAACCTTGGTGTGTTGCTCAGGCTGGACTCCCAGATTGATTTCCCACTCCCTCCATCTCCTGGTGTACCACCACAGCAGCTTATGTATAGGGATTTTAACTTTTCTCAAATATATACTGAAGTGAGACATATTCCCCTTTGTTTTGTTGTTGATTTTTAAAAATATTTATAGTTCCCTATAAATGGTATTATTATGATTAACTAGTTAATTTTAGTGGACTAATATAATTATCAGTCAGGTTGCTTTTCCAAGGCTACAAGACCTATATTGGCTGGAAAATAAATTAGAATCAGTCTGTTCAATTCATCTGCCCACGGCTTAAAGAATTAAACAAACAAACAAAGGGCTAGAATACTAGAACAGGAACAATTTTGGGTATCCTTTTTATACAAGGCAAGTGCTCCACCACTGAGCTATAGGCCCAGCCCAAGTCTGAGTGTCTCTAGACTTATTTTAAATAAACATTCCTTTGACTTCACAATTTACTTCTAGAGAGCCAGTGAGATGGCTCAGGGGTTTAAGGCATTTGCTACCGAGCCTGAGGACTTGAATTTTATCCCCAGCACCCATGTACTGGAGGAGAGAACTGACTCCTGTAAACTCACGACTTCTACAAGCACACCATGATCATCACAAATATACACAGACACACACAGACACACAGATAAACATATTTTTTTATTTCTGGGGGATCTATGGCACAGTGATATTAGCACATATGCAACTAAAATGTAAATGAAAGATGTAAATGAGTGAGCTGGAAAGATGTCTCAGCTGTTTAAGCCTAAAGACTCACAATTGAAAGATGCAAATAAATAATAAATAAATAAATAACATAACATAACAAAGATAAACGCACTGAGCCGGGCAGTAGTAGCATATGCCTTTAATCCCAGGACTCAGGAGGCAGAGGCAGAGAGGCAGAGAGGCAGGCAGAGAGGCAGGCAGAGAGAGAGGCAGAGAGAGAGGCAGGCAGAGAGAGAGGCAGGCAGAGAGAGAGAGAGGCAGAGAGGCAGAGAGGCAGAGGCAGGTACCTGAGTTTGAGGCCAGACTAGTCTATAGTGAGTTCCAGGACAGCCTGGGTATCACCAAAATATATTTATTCCTTATCTCATTATCCTTTTTTTTGGTTTTTTTTTTTGGTTTTTTTTCGAGACAGGGTTTCTCTGTGTAGCCCTGGCTGTCCTGGAACTCACTCTGTAGACCAGGATGGCCTCGAACTTAGAAATCCACCTGCCTCTGCCTCCCAAGTGCCTATCTCATTATCCTGGATCAAACATTTCAACTCCTTTTTCTAAAGGAAATTACTATTTTCTAGAGGAACTACTGTTCCATGTTTCTTCCATGTCTCCTATTCTTTCATTCATATTTAGACATTTATATATAAAGCTTTAATCCATTCAGACTAAGCATTACTCTGAAATTGTTATCATCTACAAAATGTTTCTTGTCCTTTTCAGTCAATAATGATGACAATGATAATGATGATGACGGTGATCGTGATGATGATAAATGTAAGATGGACAGCTTACACATCTATAATCCCAGCATGTGGTAGGTAGAGGAAGGAGGACTGAACAGTAAAGACCGAGGCTCTTGGATCACAGGCTCAAGGCCTAGGATTCATGAGGCCATATCTCAATCAAACAAAACAAAACAAACAAAACAAAACAAACAACAAAAGCAGATACATAGAGGTTCTTAACTGGTCTCTTATTAATGACTGGTTTCAAAATAGTGGCAAGGAACATTCTAAAGACTCACTGGTTTAGATGAGTAAACACAAAGGCTGAAAACTAGAGACATGCAAGCCTTTGTATTTAACTATATATAAAAGTTTAGAGAAAATTAAAAGAAAATATGATTATGTTGTAGGTTAGGATATAGATAGAAGGTTTGCTCTCTGGTCCTAGCCCTACTAATCAGCAATTATGGAACAAGGTTAAACTATTCTCTCTAATCCTCACTTTATCTGTAAAACAAGAGGGACTAGAATTCAGCTTCTAAGGTCTTTCTGGTTCTAGTACTCTACAGTTTTATGAAGCACAATCACTGTAGAGTTGAAAAATATTACGGAAATATACTAAGAATTTAAGAGTACCAACAAAGTTCCACACAAACCTGTGCCTGAAGTAGTCTCAGCTGCCTGTCTTGTTCTGTGACAAAGCGATATGCATCAGGAGACAGTCCCATCATGCCATTGTCTGGTGCTGTACTGGGTGTGTGCATGCACACAGCACAGGGATGTGGCACACACAGGTCCATGTGTGAAGGTCCTGCCACAGGAGACGGTTCTCCATTGTAGTGGGGAGAAGAGGTGCTCATGCCTCCTTGCTTCACGGTAACAGGGCTACTTGACGAGTACATGGCATTAGGACACAGAGATGGGTATCCACTTGAGTGAAAGAATGCATGTTTTGGAAGGGCTTCAGATTGGAGATCTTGAACAGACCCTACTGTATTTCCCTGCCAAGAATTTATTGTACTATACTGAATATGGCCGTGATGTTGACAGCAGCTGCAGACGTTTGTGGGATTGTAGGATGGTAATGAAGGAGTGGGTACTTGGAGCTCCATTGGTCTTGTTGAGTTATGGGGTGAAAAAACAAGATTGTGTGGGTAGGCTTGTGGAGCAAGAGAGGGCTGCCTAGAGTCCAGTGTGGAAGGTCTCACGGGGTAGTCTTCCTTTGGCATGCTCCCAGCAGAAACTGCTTGAAGTTTCTCAGCTACGTCAGGAGATGGCACATTGAGAGATGGTTTAGCATTAGTGTTCCTGAACTGGAGACTCTCTTTCTTACAGGTAGATGCCTGCTTCCCTCTGCACTGTCTTAAAGCAGTATCCTGGCTTAACTGATTTGGTAGTACCCTTAGGAAAGGCTCCCCAGTGTTAGCTTCTGAGCTGTGTTTGGCGTTACAAAGTTCAGGCTGTGACGGCTTAACCAACAAAGGATTCTCCATAGTCATCATTTCCAACGGGCTAGACTGGTTACTTGACTCTGTGAAGTTGTTGTCTAACACAAGCGAAAGTTCAGGAACAGACGGCTGGATCTTAGAAATCTATAAATGGAAGAAAAAAGGAAATTCTTAGGAAATTTATTTGCTCTATTTTCCTTAGATAAGTATTTGCCAAATACTATTCAATTACATATTAAGACCTGTTCACTACTTAGACCATCAACCATTATTGTGGACACATGGCAGACAGAAGTACAACATACAGCACTGTCACTCTCACACACATAAAGTGACAACTGCTGGCTTTCTTTAGAGACTCAGTTCTGTCTTTTTTTTTTGGAAGCTGTCTTATGAGAGGATGTTTTGCTGTAAACAGACAAGTCGTATCTTTATGGAAATTGTCTTGTGAAAGGGTATGTGATGTTTTGTTGGAGTGGACACTTGAGAAGGCATGTGATATTTAGAAAGAATATAAACATAACCCCACAGAGTGAGAGGACACTCTTGCATTGGTTCGCCTTGTAACACTTTGCTGGTCTTCACTTATCTTCGCTTGTCATGACTTTGTAGAGAGAATGCACCAGAGAACTTCTCCTTCCTGTGTTATTCCAGCTGCTTCTTGCTGCTTCCTCAGACTCCTGCCAATTCAGCAGTCTCAAGGTTTCTTCTGGATCTAGCTGCTCTTATGATTTGTGTTTGCTGACTGGACTGGACTGCTGATATCCTGGCAACAAAGATTGAAATTGGCCCCCAAAACTACTTCTAAACTGGTCCACATCTCCGTTCCTTTCTTTTCTTCTACCTCTGGTAGGTAGGCTAGAAGGGAGGTTGAAGCGTTTAAGAACCCTTAATAAAATTGGTTTTAAAACTTCTAAGCTTGCCGGGCAGTGGTGGCGCACGCCTTTAATCCCAGCACTTGGGAGGCATAGGCAAGTGGATTTCTGAGTTCGAGGCCAGCCTGGTCTACAGAGTGAGTTCCAGGACAGCCAGGGCTACTCAGAGAAACCCTGTTTCCAAAAACCAAAATAAATAAATAAATAAATAAATAAATAAATAAATAAAAATAAAATTCTAAGCTTGACATATATATATATAAATATTCCTTCCCCCTATTTACTTAGTTTTTTGAGACCAGGTCTCTATATATAGCCCTGGCTGTCCTGGAACTCACTATGTAGATTAGGGTGGCCTCAAACTCAAACCTATAATCCCGGCTCTTTTAAAGCAGAGGAAGGCAGATCACTTGCCTGGTCTACAAAGCAAATTCCAAGAGAGTCAGGACTATTACACAGAGAAACTTTGGAAAACCAAAATCAAATCAAAATAAAATAAAACAGAAAAGAAAAAAAAAGGAAACTATACTCCAATAATACTTCAGAATATTTATTAACAGAAATATTAATTTCTGTTAAAGTCACTCAATTATTTCTTCAACTAATATTAAATAAGAGATGAGAGAGAACATTAAATCTGATATACTATAATTTTTAAAAAGCAGTGTTGGAGATTTTAATACAGATTTTAAGCTTGAGGGTTAAGAGAAAGAGATAGGAAATTTAAGATGCCCAAAAGTGTGGGCATGGACTTCTCAAGGAAGAGCTGCCAACTATATTAATTTTCCTTTCCTTTCAATTAAGTTCAATTAAAGTAAACATTTTTAAAATAGCTCACTAGTTGGTAACAATTAGAAAACAGTATGACAATCAAGGGTTATTGGCAACTAACCTCTAAATGCAAGTACGATGTTTTCTCTGAGGATAGTAACAACACTGTCAGGCACTGGTGACACAGAATGCTGAGTCTTCATGGTTGATAAAAGCACCAAATTCTGAAGCCAAAGCCCCAGACTTGGAATTCCAGCTTTACTGCTTACTAGTTATGTGATCATGGACAGTCGGCTACTGAAACCTCAGTTTTCTTAAACTTATGTATACACTATTACCTATATATGAACATATGTATTATTACTTGAATTGTATGCACCTGTGAGATATATACATATGTTCCTACATAAAGATATACTCTTATAATAGAATAACCCTTCTATAAGGATGAAGTGGTACTTAAGTGCTCTGCTACAGAGACGTCAAGCTTTCTAGATGACATAAGCTCATTTTCAGAGCATTACCTTCTGACTCACTGGATGAGGACTGGGGATCGGTCTTGGAGACAAGTCTTCATCTTCAAGATCAGTGTCATGCTTATTCATTGGTATTTTCCTAGGAGAGACTTTTTGGGAGGATCTAAAGAGTAGAAGAGGAGACAAGAGAAACTTTCAACAAACCAGGGTTGGTTTTTCTGTTTTGTGATGTGATGTGATGATGTCATTTAGTAAATATGGAAACATTTAATTTAGTACTTGACAGCTACAGGTACTAAATTCTTAGGTCAGTGTTATTTAGCAGGAAAGGTGGTCTACTCAGGTTTACTAATTAACTACCCACTTACCTGATCACTCAAAGTCTAATCCTACTTAACTGCTACAGTACATCAGTGTCACTGAACACCTGCAGGCTGACCACACTGAACAATGTAGAAAGCTTAGCCCTTACTGGAAACGTATGTAGATTTCCAGTGTGACAGACATGCACCCTGCGATGGTTTGAATCTTCAATGTACTTCATAGGCTTACGTTTTGAACATTCAGATCCTAGCTTATAGCCCTACTGGAAGGTCATGGACCGTTTAGGAGTTAGGAAGGGCCTGGCTGTGGGAAGTAGGTCAGTTAGGACGGATTTAGTGTGATACTTGCTTCTGATTCCATCCTGTTTTATGTCTCCTGGTACCCACCGTGTGAAGAGGCTGCCTTTACCTTCACTCAGGTCAACTGCTGTTGTGTGAAGCAGCTTCTTTTACCAGGCCTTCCCACCAAGCACGAAATCTCTCTGAAACAGTGAGCCAAAATGACCCTTTCCTTCAGCTATATTGTTACAGCAATTACAGAAGGAACCAAGACACACACCAACAATATCCAATGCATTGTATTAAACATCCACTTTGAAAAAAAGTGGTTTTTCTATATACTTTGTTTTTGTTTTTGTTTTTTATAACTTTAAAAACCATGGCTGTGTGTGATGGCGCATCTCTTTAATTCCAGCAGCACAAGCAGATCTCTGCTCTACCAAGAGACTTTCAGGCCAACAAAGGTTACATAGTAAGGCTTTGGCTCAAAAAGAAAAGAAAAATTAGTATTATTACCTTAAAAAAAAAAAAAAACTATTTTGGCCATTCGGTAGTAGCATATTCCTTTAATCCCAGCACTTGGGAGGCAGAGGCAGGCGGATTTCTGAGTACAAAGCCAGCCTAGTCTACAGAGTGAGTTCCAGGCCAGCCAGGGCTACACAGAGAAACCCTGTCTCAAAACAAACAAACAACCTATTTTGTGTATGCGTGTGAAGTCAGAGGACAATTTTCAGACAATGGTCCTCTCTTACACTAAGTGGGTCCTGGAGATCAGACTCACACACCAGACTTGGCAACAAGTGCTTCACCTATTGAGTCGTCTCACTGGCTCCTGAGTTCTTTTTAAAACTAACTTTGTAATCTAGCCTACAAAGTTTTAGGTTTCATTTAGCATTTCATATAGATACGTCATTATGCCAGTTGTTATTCCCCCTCCCCATGTACCTATATCTACAGGGGACATACTTAGAAATGGAGTGAGTACACCTCACTAGTCAGCTGTAGTCACGTATCCCAGAGAGCATGCCCCACCTGAAAACAGGAACTCTAACAAAGGTGCGGGTAAAGGGGTTGATTAGTACATGCAAAGCCCTGGGTTCAATCCCTAGCACTGAGAAGGAGGAAAGAAAACGTTAATGTTAGTACTGAGTTCCAAAAGCTAAAATTAAGGTTTAAGATTAAAAGGAAATTTTTTCGGGGCAGGGTCAGGGGAAAGACTACAGATCTGAAATACGTATATAAAGGTTTTTTGTTGTTTGTTTCAACCTAGTAAATAGACAAAATCTCATCAGGATGCTTTAGGGAGAAAGTAAGCAATAAGGAAGTTGAGAGCTTAGAATGTGTTCCTGAAAACACATCCTACATGCTGTTTTATATAAGTTCAACTCTTCCTAGCAGGGAAAAAGAATAAGCACAAAGAAGAACTGAAGATCTGCAAGACCTTCCAAACCCTGGTGGTCTAGAGAGGGAAAATAATCAAAGGTCTTTCTGTGCAAGTTACTGCAACAAAGCAATGACAATATCATCACAATGTGTTTTGAGTAGATAGGCAGGGTCTGTACCAGTCCCACTCAGCTCTCCTCAAATATACAAGGACAGGAAGACTACACAAAGATATCCCATGTGTTCAGTGCTGACACAGAAAGCCAGTGCTTCAACAGGCTCAAAAAACTTGTATCAACCCCTTAAAGTCAAAGATTAGATACAAATAGACACATCTCAGCAGACTGCAGCATAGACAGATACAAGTCATGCTGTCTTTTATTACCCGTAATGCTATAACACTAATCCCCTCTACATAAAATCTCAGAGGAAAGGGGGTAGAAAGACGGTGAACTGACTATAAACTCAGTAGAATAAAAGAAGGAGTAGGTTAGCGTCTTAAGGCAGACAGTCCAATATGGAGGAAGACAGGTACAGTACTTTGCACCTGAGTTATTCTGTTGAATACTGCTACATTGCTACATTTCTTTATCATACACACACACACACACACACACACACACAGAGAGAGAGAGAGAGAGAGAGACACCCAAAAATGATGGACTGGGCTGAAGTCAAATGATAAACTCAGATTTTTTTTAAAGACCCAAACCAAAAAGGAAAAACTTTAAATTGTTACCAGTCTTTTAGGCAAAATTTACTAAACCCTAAAGTAGCGGATCCTCATTAATGCTTCACTGAGTTAAAAACAAAAAAGTTTTCAAGAATTCTGTTGTTGCTTTGGTGGTGCTGGAATCAAACCCAGGGCTTTGCCAATGCTAGGCAAGCCCTACACTAAGGCACACACACAGCTGGCCTCTTAGCATTCAGGATTCTGCTCCCGTGACTTGGCCTTTTCTTTCATAAATATTAAATACAAATAAAGCTTACAATTTAGAAAGTTGTTACTGCAGTAGACCAGAAGCACTAGTTCTGGTGACCTAATCTGTTTGAGGACAACTTTATGCCCACAAAGATGGAAAGGAGCACTTCAGACACTTCTCTAACCCTAGTGCCTCTCAGTACCTACGTGTGTAAAGGAAGCTGTGGTTCTCAGACTCTTCAGATACAGTGGTTATTTGGGTTCCTCAAGTAGACTCAACACAACCCCCTCCACCTCCACTCCAGACAGCATTTCTCTGCATAACCCTGGCTGTCCTGAAACTCACTCTAGACCAGGATCTGCCTGCCTCTGCTTCCCAAGTGCCGGGATTAAAGGCGTGCAACCCCATGCCTGCTGACCCAGCATAATTGTAAGGGTCAGGGTGAGAGAAGAGGTGAAGATGAAAACATAGGTGTCAGAGTGGATGAGAAGGAAAAGGAGAGGCAGTGGGAGACTTGAAGCAGACAGGCTGCTGGCTTTGAAAATAGTGCAAAAAGCTTTGAGACAAGGAATACAGATGGTTTCTAGAAGCTAAGAGTCAAAAAAAAAAAAATCAAAACTCTAGAATGATCATAGCCTGCCAATATTTTGGTCTTGAGATTCAAACATTTTTAATTTCTGACCCCCAGAATAAAGACTTGAGCACAGATATATCTGATACCAGCCATTTTCTCAATAAAACCAAAGCATTCCAATAATCAATAAAAATGTCTTTGTATCTGATTATTTCTCTTACAATATCCTAAATATATAACATTAAGGAAAGCTGAAAGGAAGGTTCAGGTTATATTTTCAAAAGCTAAGGGGCTGGAGAGATGGCTCTGAGATTACTTTGCTCAAGGGCTCCTTCGGCTCCTAGTACTCACTCACATGGCAGCTCACAACCATTACAACTCCGGTTCCAGGATATCTGAGGCCCTCTCCTGACCTCTGAAGGCCCTATACACTCATGGTACCCATAAATACATGCAGATAAAACATTCATACATATACAATAAATGATTCTTCTAAATCAAAATAAAAAGGTTGTAAAATTGGCTTAGGGATGCAGCTCAATAGTAGACTACTTGCCTAGCATCTAAGAGGTCCAGGGTTTGATCCCTGGCACTGCAAAAACTAATAATAACAATAAATAAAAATATAAAGCAAAACTTACTATAGTACTGTTAATAATACTGTTAACAATAGTGAAGATATGAACCAACCTAAATGCCCATAGTCAGAAGAAAGAAGAAAGAAAATGAGTTTCCTCAGTCACCAGAGTGGAGTATTGACATTCTTGGGAAAATGGACGGATCAAAGATAGTTTAACTGAAATAAACCACATTTAAATGACTAATGTTATTTGTTTTTCTGATATTTGGATATAGATTTAGCTCTGTGTGTGTGTGTGTAAACCAAGTGGAAACTATTTAAGAGGAAGAGGGAAGGGAAGAGGAAGTAGAGGGGTGTAAATATGCACAAAGCACAAGATGTCTATGTAAGAACATCATAACAAATCCCATTATTTTATACTCCCACTAAACAGCAGATGAATAAAACACCTGAGAAACAGTCAAGGCACCTGCCAGGATGATTTAAAATTAAAAATAGTTTCTCAAGAGTCAAAGGGCAAAGTAAGATTTCTTCAAATAAACAAGCAAGCAAGCAAGCAAGCAAGCAAACAAAACACCCCTAGCATTCAAAGACAGCTTTGAACTGAGTTTATTAAGTAATAACTGGAGGTCTTAAAAGGAAAATTATGCTTACTTATTTAAGGGTGGGGAATGCATGCCTCCACATGTAGAGGCCAGAGAGCAACTCTGGAGTTCCGTCTCCCCTCTCACCTATACTTGGGTTCCAGGAATCAAACTCAGGTGGATCAACTGGATAGCAAGTGACTGTACCCATTAAGACATCTTATTTTAATTACCCCAAAATTATTTTAATTACCCAATGAAAATTAATAACTAGTAAAGAAAACACATGGTAATAATATATTATCTTTTACCTCTTAACTGAAAGATTCTTAGAAATCTTGCTAAGAAACTCAGCTTCTGCTTCGGCATCTTGACTCTCAGCACTGAGTTCGAAATGGATTGGATTTTTGCCAGAAGGTTCAACATTCTGAAATGAAGTAGGCCATACTTTGGAGATTTGACTTAAATAGCAAAGAATCCTATTTATCTGAACAGTAGCTCTGGATCAGTGACAAGAGCACTTGTGATTTCTGTAACCTGCTTCTCAAGAATGCCTGGCTTAATGCTTTGTAAGTGAAAATAAGAACGTAACCCTGTATTATGAAACTCATTCAGTAACCAGGGATGCAGTGAATACAATAATATAAAAATGTATTAATAAAGCCAGGCGGTGGTGGCACACGCCTTTAATCCCAGCACTTGGGAGGCAGAGGCAGGCGGATTTCTGAGTTCGAGGCCAGCCTGGTCTACAGAGTGAGTTCCAGGACAGCTAGGGCTACACAGAGAAACCCTGTCTCGAAAAACCAAAAAAAAAAAAATAAATAAATAAAGAAAGAAAGAAAGAAAGAAAGAAAGAAAAATGTATTCATAAAATGATACAATCCATAAATGAATTAAAAAAACAAGATGAGTTGGGTGGAACCATGTGGTTAATTTGGAGTTATTCAATACTCTTACAATAAAATAATGAATATATTTTATTACTTATTTTAAGATTTAAGATAAAAAAAAAAAAAGAAAAAAAAGACTTAAGATAAATAGTAATTTAGTAAAAAAAAAAAAAAAAAAAAAAAAATATGTAGTGTTAGGGACAGAAACAATGGTAGACACAAGTAACCCTAGTACTAAAAGAGTCTGACACAGAAGGATTATTTGAGCCAGAGTTTGAATCTAGAGTGGGCAAAGAGGGTGTTCTTCCTTTCTTCCTTTTTCTTCCTTTTTCTTCCTTTCTTCCTTTTTCTTCCTTCCTTCCTTTCTTTCTTTCTTTCTTTCTTTCTTTCTTTCTTTCTTTCTTTCTTTCTTTCTTTCTTACAGTTTTTCTAGACAGGGCTTCTCTGTGTAGTCCTGGCTGTCCTGGACTCATTCTGTAGACCAGGCTGGCCTCGAACTCAGAAATCCACCTGCCTCTGCCTCCCAAGTGTTGGGATTAAAGGCGTGTGCCACCACTGCTTGGCTAAGGTTTTTTTTTTTTTTTTTTAATTTTTTTAATTATTATTTGATGTGCTTTTTGGGACAGGACCCCTCTACATAACTCTTACTACCCTGGAATTCATTATGTAGACCAGGCTGGGCTCAAACTCATAGAGATCTGTCTTGTCTCTACCTCTCTTGAGCTGGGATTAAAGGCATGTACCACCACACCTGGCTTATGCTTTAAATTTAGTTTTTATATGACAGTTTCAAAGAACTACTTTCTCTGTAAGAATCACCTAGATGCATCATTTATTTTATTTTTAGAGACAAGGTCTTAAAATGATTGCTTGGCTCTCCTCCAAGCTAAGAGATCCACCTGCTTTTTGCCTACTGAGTACTGGGATTAAAAGCCTGAGCCAGCAGGCGTGGCTCCTAGATGCACTTTTATGTACTTTATTGCATCTCCTAGGACTGGAATTAGATGGTTGTGAGCCACCACAGGATTACTGGGAAACTGAACCCAGGTCCTTTAGAAAGCAGATAATGCTCTTAACCACTGAGCCATATCTATGGCTCCCACAAAAATCTTTTATATATTATTAATTATAACCATATATTTTTAAAAAATAAGTGATAACAAGGAAAAACTAAAATCAAAATTAATCCTCAGCTGAGCATGGTATATGCCTTTAATCCTAGCACTCAGGAGACAGAAGCAGGCAGATCTATGTGAGTCAGAGGCCAGCCTGGTCCAGAAAGCTAGGGCTGTTTACAATGCGAAACCCTATCTCAAAAAGCAAAAACAACAACAACAACAACAACAACAACAACAACAACAACTCCTCAACAGTACAAAATAATACAATGTATAAATGTATAAGCTACTGAAAAATAACGATTGGGAGAACAAGAACTGATGGCAAATCTTCAGGTGATTCACCTCCGTGGGTGAGCATCTCTGCTCGCTACTGGTGAAGGTGTTTCCAGAGTGGACTAACTGATGAAGACATGCCCAGAGTGTACTTGATGTCATCCCATTTGCTGAAGCCCTGACTGAATCAAGGGGGAAAGACAGTGGAGTGCCTGTACTCCTGCTGCGCTGCTTCCCAGTTAGCCATGCAGTGAGTGGCTCTCTTCTACTGCTCAGTCCTATACCATGATGCTCTGCTTTAGCCCATGCAACCAACCAATCATGCATGGACTCAAGTCCCTGAGCTGTGAGCTGTAATAAATCTCCTCTTCCTGGCTTACATCAGATATTTTGGTCTGAGTGATAAGAAAAACAACACACACAGGTAGCATAAGCACTTACATTGAAAAGATGCAAAGTCTCCTTGTTGGTTAGTAACTGAAACCGAAGTTCAGGTGTCTTACTGTCACAAAGAAGGCACTCATAAAATTCAGGTTCCTTATGTGTCAAGGAATAAAGAACTATGATGAAATTTCCAGATTCTGAAAAAACCCTAAACAAAAAAATAGCATTGAGTTAAATTTTTGTGATAATAACATTATACTGAAAGATCTCCTTGGTAAGTTTCCATCTAGTCAGTAGATTATTTAAAGTATGCATGCTCACCTTCTAATGTTAACAATTAAAAATAAACACATTTGTTTTTACATAAATAAATGTTTATCTCTATGTGTGTACCTCCACGATGTGCAGGCCTGATGCCCTTGGAGGCAGAGAGCCAGTATGAGGGTCCTGGGAATCAAGCCAGAACCTTCTGCAAGTGTAGTCAGTGCTCTTAACCACTGAAACATCTCTCCAGCCCCCAAAGTTACTAATTTTTCAATAAAAAACATTCTATAATAAAGTATATAAACATTTTGTAACATATCAAACATGAATATAAAATGAAAATGAAAATTTCCCCACCCAACCTCCATTTCAGAGAGAGAAAGAGAGAATCTCAAGAATGCACATACAATGGTATGCATTGCTAGCTACTTGCAAGTCCAGGAGTTCAACACCCACCTGAGCTTTTACTGAACATGTACTGTCTAAGAAACTTAATATTTAGCACCCTGAAGAGATGGATCAGTGGTTAAGAGCCCTTGGTCCTCTTCTAGAGGACTGGGTTCAATACCCAGCACCCACAGGTTAGTTCACAACCACCTCTAACTCCAGTCCCATGGCACTAGGAGCGCATGTGATGCACAGACATCCATGTAGATAAAACACTCATACACATAAAATAAATAATGAAAATTTAAAAACAAAGAAAACATTTAACATCCTTTCTCTCTCTTGTTTCTGGGAAAAGGACTCAAGATAATGTAGGCTGGCTTAAAACTTGTTATGTAGCCCAGGCTGGCCTCAAACTGATCTGTCTGCCTTAGCCTCCCAGTGCTAGGATCACAGGTAAGGCAGGCCTCATTATGTATGGCTTGTTTGAGTACAAATAAATAAAATTCACATGGAAAGTTGAATAAATTATAAAAAGTATAACTATAAAGGCATTTGAAAAAAAATACAGGGATTCTTTTATTTATACTCCTAGGATATGAACTGCCTAAGCAAGAAAGGAAAGTGATGAATCTGACTAAAAAAAAACAAATGAAAACAAAAAGCAAAACAAACAAAATAACCTTGGGGTTGGGGCTAGAGAGATGGCTTGGCAGTTAAGAGCACTTGCTGCTCTTCTAGAGGACCTGGGCTCGATTCCCAGCATTCAGTTGGTAGTACAACCACCTGTAACTCCAGTTCTGGGGGTACAATGCTCTTGCTCTCTTCTGGCCTCCGTGGGCACCAAGTATTCAAATAGTATAGAGACAAGCATGCAGGCAAAACACACCTAAAACAAAATGCACAACACAACAAAATAAAATAATTAAAAGGGTGTTGAGGGCTGGAGAGATGCCTCAGCAGTTGGGAGCACTGGTGGCTCTTCCAAATGAGTCAAGTTCAATTCCCAGCACCCACATGTCAGCTCAACTGTCTGTAGGTCCAGTTCAAAGATCAAATATCCTCACTCAGACATACATGCAGGCAAAACACCAATGTACATGGAGGGAAAAAAAGCTTGGGGTATATAGATCAGAGTTGTACAAAGCTTTGGCTTGGAGACCCAGTACCATCAGGAAAAAGAAAACAGTCTGGGGAAAAGACCATTAACTAAAAATTAAATGAAATGACAATTCAAGGGAAGAAAGTTTTGCTCTAAGTATTTATATGTGCAGAAAGAAATAGGGAGAGAAATGAGAGAAGTGCATGACTTTACAAATTAACATGAGAAAGAAGCATAGTGAAAGAGACACTAGCAAAAGACAACCCCCAGAAATGTCATAAATGCTGGACAAAAGTATGCTTCCTTTACTAGACTAGAAGGTTGTCAAGGTTTCTGTAACCTAAAATAACAGCTCACACCTGCAGCTCTAACACTCCAAGAGGCTAGGGGAGTTAAGACTGCCTTGAGTTCAAAGTCAATCTGGGCCACACAGAGAGTTTAAAACCATCTTGGCTACAGATTAAGACCCTGTCTCAAAAGACTGAAGAAAAAGCAAAGACAGCCAGGTGGTGGTAGCGCACGCCTTTAATCCCAGCACTTGGGAGGCAGAGGCAGAGACAGAGGCAGGCAGATTTCTGAGTTCGAGGCCAGCCTGGTCTACAGAGTGAATTCCAGGACAGCCAGGACTATACAGAGAAACCCTGTCTCGGAAAAAACAAAAAAACAAAACAAAACAAAACAATAACAACAAAAAAAAAAAAAAAAAAAAAAAGAAAGAAAAAGCAAAGACTTTCCACCTGTCCTTCTGTATAGCCATACTTACTGTGTGATCTTTCACTCAGTGCCTCTGAGGTTAACACATCCTATGCCTACTCATGATCGTTACAAGCTTACCTTCTTACAACTTGGTCTCATTTAATACGAGGCTTATTTTCCTTAAAAGTGTACATTTATTATGTATTATAAAAGATTAAAACAGTGTATAAATTTTAACTGAAACCAATATACTATAAACAGAAGCAATCAAACTAAAATATTATAGAATATCACTTGCCTTTCCTGAATAGAAGAACTGAACATGTATCTCAAGCAGCAAGCCCATACCTGAGGGCTATAGATATGTATAATTCCAGACAGCCAGCTAAAAGACAAAGACAGAAAGTACATCATCAGTCAAGCATGGTGGCACGCACCTATACTCCCAACTGCCGGAGGCTGAGGCAAATTCTAAGGTAGCAGGGGCTACACAGGGAGATCTTACCTCAAAATAAAAAGAAAAACCACTATAGTCATTTAAAACTAACATACTTTGGATCATATCCTTTCCAAGAGCGATCCTTGATGCAGTACATTAAAAACTTGCCAAATAAAAAAATCACATTGCCAATTCAGAGGCAGACTACACTGATATCTATGGCAACCTAAACATATCACATCTACATATAGAAAGAGACAAGTATGCAATATTTATTCTCTTCCACTTGAATGTAGGAGAAAAAAATGGTTTGTGAAAAGAAAAACAGATATCTGAATAAACTAGCATTTACTGGAAATGAAAAAAATTAGAGGAGACCAAAGTTTGTGGCCGAAAACTAGGAATTATGAAGAGGTTAAAATGCTATAATACATACATATAGATTTCCCAAAATATACAGATACCTTACAAGAAAACACCCACAACTGCCAGGTGATGGAGGCACATGCCTTCATTCCTAGCACTTGGGAGGCAGAGGGAGGCAGATCTCTGAGTTGGAGGCCAACCAGGTCTACAGGGCAAGATCTAGGACAGCAACGGCTACCCTGAGAAATAAAGCCTCAAAAAACAAACAAACAAAATGCTATAATTACTTTTTAGTTAATTAATTAATTTTGCTTTGTTTTTTAAGACAGGGTTTCTCTGTGTATTCTTGGCTGTTCTAGAACTCGCTCTGTAGACCAAGCTGGACTTGAACTCACAGAGATCTACCTGCCTCAGTCTCCCAAGTGAAGAGATTAAAGGTGCATGCCATCCATCACTGCCCAGCCACAAGCACTGTGTTTATTTTTCAGTGTTCATTTCAGAGGTAAATTATGTACTCATTATTGTCTATTCTTTTGTATTTGCAAATATTTTTTCTCTTTTGTGATCTTTCTCTTTTTCTGTCTGTCTCTGTCTCTCTCTCTCTCTGAGAATATCATCTGAGTTTGAGTTTAAATTCTTTGAGAAGGGATTTTAAACACTAACACAGACCAAACATGCTATATACTTAGAAAACATGTAATAGATACTGAATAAATACAAGTCTCTGAATCATCTTTCTCAATGTCATTAACCCACTAACTGTAAAGAGAAAACCATTAACACTAAAGGGAATTTCTGTACAACTGCCTCTCAACAGATATTAAATTCTATTATGTTGAGCCCTGGATTCTCTATAAAGACAAATTTAATGAGAAGGCCGAAGACCTTCAACTTCAACTAGGATTTAGAAATATTATTTAGCTGGTTAATATTAAAATATTGAAGCTTAAGAAGCACCAGTTTTTGTAGCTTTATAAAATGAGCTCAAACTAGGTGAGGTGGCACGCTCCGTTAATTCCAGCACTCTGAAAGCAGGAGGATCTCTGTGAGTTCCAGGCCAGCCAGGGCCACACAGAAAGGTTCTGCCTCAAAAACAAAACAAAAACAAGAAACAAAAAACAAAAACAAACAAACCACTACCAACAAAAAAACCCACAACAAAACATAAAAACCAACAACAAAAGATGAGCTCATACTCATAATACACTTGATTTTCCCAATTATCTGGATAATTGGATAAGCAGAGGTTTTCTTAAGTACAATAATACTTACATTCCCACTAATGGTAGAGAATAAACCTTGGGATCTGATTCCAGCAAAAGTAACAATTTGCGTGTTTCATCCATAGTGATGTATCTAAACAGAAGAAACTTCAGTGAGAATAATTTTAAGTATGTGCTTTCAACCCCAAAATGCAAACTGAGTCTTGAAACTCGGTTTTATTTAAATAAAACTCTATTTTTGGTAGTGGATGAAAAAGAGGCCAGTATGAACTATTAAAATAGTCATTTAGGATTACATACTTAAAATATTACTCACATATTACTTTTAAATAGTGTTAACACTAACGAGAACAATTTCAGAACCAATTATGCTACTGAAAAATGTGACATTCCTGTTACTAGAAGTATGCAAGTATCCATGCAGCTTGATAGGACAAATGTGACTTTTCGGGGAAAGAGAATGCATTCAGAGAGGGACAACTAATCCTCTGGACACGACACTCTTCTGACTGCAACCAAGGAGTATGATAACAAAACACAAAATCCACTTTCCCTAAAGAGACATGGATCTTTGACATGTAAACTGACTATGACTACAGGAATTATTATTGAAAAATATATTAATTCAATCAATATTTAGGAGCTTAAACTAACGGATCTTTTACTTACCCATGTTTATAGGTTCCCTGAACTTGAGAAATATTCAGATTACTACTTAAGTTTCTTGCCAGTGCTGTAGGAATAATGGAGATAGGCTTCACAGGTACACACTTGAAAGAATTTGCTAGAGTTACTGCTGTCCATTGCAAGTTAAAATCCACACCGCCCACACTCTCCCTGGGGGTGACCTGGGCTTGTAAGTAAAGCAGCTTCCCACAGTCCAAGACATCTCTGCTACACACATGGTATTGTAAAGCCTGAGGAATCAATAATTTATAATTATTTTAAAACTCTGAAATACATCCATGTCTTTAAAGCTCATTTAACATTGCTACATATACCTCTATGATATCTTACATTAGCAAAATTAAATTAATTCTAATTCACAACATTTCACTTCTCATTTCTTCCACAATCAAAGATTGCGTGAAGAATTTAATAATTTAATCAAAGCAAGTCCTCAGCTCCATCATAAATTTCCAACGTGGATGTCCTAGCAGCTCTTTAAATTCATGCTGGGTAACTATCACCCTAATAAGTTTCACTATATTGGGGTGGTGTGGTTTATTAATTATGACTCAGCCTTAGGGAATCTCAATCATTCCTTTTTGGTTCCTTTCTCATTATCCAAATTGGGGGTAGCTTTTCTTCCATATTTAGGCATATCTACTGTGCCCTTTTTATTCTCACAGCTACCACCACGTGTATATTTGTGTACACACACACACACACACACACACACACACACACACAATCTAATATACATCCAACCTAGTCAATCATTCTCTGACTTCAGTGAGCCTGCTTGATCAGATCTGACAGAACTGTTTCTTTTCAGAAATCTCTAATAACTATACACACAAAAGAAATTTCTTCACCCAATAAAGCTCTCTATAATTTGACTAAATTAATATTCCAGTCTAACTGCCCTTAATGAAAGTCTATATTCCACTGGCAACCCCGAAAATATCCTGACCTCTCTTTCCTGTTTTGGTCCCACTGCTTCCTCTTCTGGAATACTATCCATCTCTATCTCAAGAAGCTACATTACCTTTGATTTTTAAGTCCACAGTGATTCAATCACATATCATTACAAATAATTCTCAAATACAGATTTATCAAAATACTATAAATCACACACATGTGATTCTCATATATAATTAAAAATAATGCCACTATACTTCAGACACAGGACATAGGACCTGAGTTGGCTCTGACCCAAAGCATCCTACTAGTTTTCACAAAGCAAACTTCCAAGGAAGGCAAGCAAACAGTCCTCACCAGGTACGTATGCCACCTATGAACCACAAGGACCAGCATGGCTCAATATCCTTAAGGGAGCAGTAGAAGCACACAGTGGACTTCAGGCTCACTCAAGAGGGAAATCATAACTGGTACTAGAAACCTGGCCAACTACCCAGGGCTATAAAAGTCATGGATTTTGGAAAACCTTCAACTGCAAGTTTACTAAACTGCATAATTCCTAAACTAAGTACATTCTAAATATTTATCCTTTATTCACAGGTACATGTACTCTTACACCTCATCAAAGAAACTTCTCTTTGTAACAGAAGGGGACCATTACAGAAATCCACAATTAGTCAAAATACTAAGAAAATAAGTCCCAACTGGGATACCTGTAACATAACTCCTGCACCTAAGGCTCAGGAATCATTGCTGAAGAGGACAAAAAAATTGTTAAGAGCCAGAGAATAGGACATTTCATGTGAGACTGTTTCTACTAGAAATGTCAGAGAGGCTACATAAATGAAGTCCCATCAACATGGCTGCCTAAACAAGTTGCAAAGAATGGTGACAACACCCATAGACATGCTAACACGGCAGGGAGAAATCTTATAAGGTCTCAGTCTTAGACAAAGAGCTTTGGGCAACTGGGAAATGTTGAGAGTGGGAGACAGTCTTCCCTAGGAAACTGCACACTAATTGGTTATCCAATATGAAGCTGTTGGTGCCAGGGTAACATGATACAAAGTAGGCTGAAGTTGTGTGTGTGTGTGTGCGTGTGTGTGTGTGTGTGTGTGTGTGTGTGTGTGTGTGTGTGTGCGTGCGTGCGTGTGTCCCTGACGATAACTTTTTGAAAGGTCATACATTTGAGTGGAACAGGATGTACATGAGAGGGGTTGAAGGGAGGACAGAAGGGATGATGCAATTATGTCATAATTTCAAAAACTATTGTAAGAAAGAATAATGTTATCAATGTTATTCACCTTTAAAGCTGAACTGAAGTCATCTGCATTGTGAACTATCCTATCTCTTGAACAAAGTCCTTGAGTATGAACTTTGCAGGGGATCAAGAAATCTCCCGGAAGCGAAGCAGTAGGAGTTCTTTCTAAGCATTCAGGTATCTCTCGGCCAGGATCAAAGCGATCTATGGTCAATGTCACACCTTCTTCATCTGCAGAACAAAAATATTTCTATTATATAGCACGCTAATTAAAAATATAAAACCACGAAGCAGAACTACATTTTAGCAAAATATTTTTATACACACACACACATACACACACACTTTAAAAAAAAAAAGCAACATATTACCTTCATCCACTGTGAGAGAACCAAGTAAGAAGCATGGCACATTTTTTTTATTCTGCTTAGCATGACGATAGGCAAGTCGAATGGCTTTTTCAGTTACCATAAGCTTTGGCTTTCTGAAAAACAAGAAAAGTCTTTTATGAATGTGGTATACCTAATATCCACACTAGAAAATGTCCACATTAAACAAAAGCCTTCAATTTAAAAAATGTATACAAAGACAATCATCTGGAGATCCCTAGTCAAGAAACCCTATAAAAGGCAAGAGGTAGTCAGGGTCACCTGGAAACCAGACTGACCATAAGCTGACAAAAAATGTTCAAATGCCCCCCAGGGTCTTGCCTAACCTGGGCCAGGATACAAACTGACAAACTAGGAAGCTAATATGTTTCTGTAAAAATAAAGTTTGACAAAAATAGTCACATTCACTTCTTTATATATCATTTATGTCTGATCCCAGCACTCTTGAATATAAATAAATATATTTAAAACAAAACAGCTAGTCATGGTGTCATAAACCCTTAATCTCAGAACTCAGAAGGTACAGGCATCTCAGAGTTTGAGGCCAATCTGATCTACGTAGTGATTAGATTCAAGCCAGCTAGAGCTATGTAACAAGATCCTGTCTTTAAAAGAGGGCATGGGTTGGGGGTGGAGGCCGAGGAGATGGCTTAGTAGATAAGAGCTCATACTGCCCTTCCAAAGGACCGGAGTTCAATCCCAGCACCGTCAGGTGGCTCACGATCACCTGTAATTCTAGCTAATTCTGGCCTCTTTGGCACCTGCACTAATATGATTAAAAATAAAATGAATCAGGCCAGAGAGATGGCTCAGAGGTTAAGAGCACTAACTGCTCTTCCAGAGGTCCTGAATTCAATTCCAAGAAACCACATGTTGGCTCACAGTCATCTATAATGGGATCTGATACCTTCTTCTGGTGTGTCTGAAGATAGCTACAGTGTAGTCATATACATAAAGTAAATAAACAATTCTTTTTTTTTTGTTTTTTTTTGTTTTGTTTTGTTTTTTTGTTTTTTGTTTTTCGAGACAGGGTTTCTCTGTATAACTTTGGCTGTCCTGGAAATCACGGTAGACCAGGCTGGCCTCAAACTCAGAAATACACCTGCCTCTGCCTCCCAAGTGCTGGGATTAAAGGCATACGCCACCACTGCCCGGCAATAAACAATTCTTTGAAAAATAAAATAAATCCATAAAAGAAAGTTTAAAGAAATATAAAAGGGAAACTATAATATGTATTAGGAACAAGAAGCCAGAAAGAAAGACCAGATAATTTTAAAAAATATTACTCTAACAAAACAAAACAAACCCAAATAAAACAAAACACATCCAGAGATGGGCAGACCTTTGTGAGATTAAGGCTAGTCTGGTCTACATAGTGAATTTCAGGCCACCCAGAGCTATGCAGTAAGTAAGCTCTTGTCTGGAAAAATTTTAAAGTATCAGCAAAGAATCATATGTGGCCCTTGTAGTGGAGTGTTTGCTTAGCATGTTCAAGTACATGAAACACTCTAGGGGCTATGTACACACACACACACACATACACACACACACACACAAATACAAGGAAAAAAATGGACTTTGGAATTTAGGCATCCCAACTTGTAATCAGTAGTAACAGTTAAGTCTGTCTTACATATTATGATTCAGCTCACACTGGTCTGATTTGAAAAGAGAAACATACCTGTAGTAACAGAGATGTAAGTAGACGCACTCTCCAATTGGCATTGGGTTCCAAAGCGCCAATTTTGATGGGGGAAAGTGGAAAGGTACCATCTTGCTTGAAGAAAACCTTAAAAAATAAATAAATAAATAATGTACAAGGAAAAGCAAAAAAGTATACATTTTATAAGGAAGTTAATTCTCTTTGCCAGGCATTCCAAATCCTTAGGAGGCCAAGACTAGGAATTCCAGGCTAGCCAGAAAAAGTTAAGGGAGCTATGTTAAGGACTTGATTATGACAAAAAGACCACCCACCAATGCTTTCCTGAAGAGTTATGCTGAGTATTGAGCACATACATAAAATGCCTTAAAATTATCTCTAATTCATTTTTAAGTGTTCAATGCTGCTTTTTTTTTCTTCTCATTTTCCATCGTCCATGGTTCCTTTAAAGATCAATCAACAATAATACTTTGGGTTTATTTCCTTAGCATAATAAAGAGTCATGTCAGCTGAAATCCTAACTATACCACTTATTAACTATATGACAACAGATTGATTGATACTTCTATGCTGTATTTTACATTCATTTAAAAAGTACTACATGGGTCCAGGCAGTAATGCCATATACTTTCAACCCCAGCACTTGGGAGGCAAAGGGAAGTAGATCTCTGACTTTGAAACCAATCTTGTCTACATAGTGAGTTTCAGGACAGTCAAGGCTACGCAGAGAGAACCTGTCTCAAAATAAACAAATTAAAAACAAAACAAAACAAAAAAACAAAAAAAACCTACAGCACTATGATCCAACAGAAGGGTCAAGATTAAAGTAAAAGAAATAAGATAGCCTCCCTGGGCCATGTTTCCTATTGTTTTCATCAAAAACATCTGGCACAAAGGAAGCAACAGAGAATATAAAAGCTCCCCATGGGCATAACAGTAGTTTAGAAGAAAAAAAAAATCCATATGCCAGCATTAGTTGTTTTTCTCTACGGAGAAATAATGGTCGAAAGAACTAAATCACCTAAGCCAGGTTGCCAGGTTCTCCATGGAATAACAGACTAAGGAAAGCAGGGACAGGTGGCCAGCTCCTCCTCCCTACTGCACAAAAAGAATCACCTCAGGAAACATGGAGCACCTTGGGATGGCCAATGTGAGGACTCGGTGCTTAGAAAGAAGGAACCCCCAAAACTTTCCACTCCTCTAGGGTAGAAATGAGCAATCTTCTAATTTATAGCCGCAGTTCAGGTAATTTCTTATCAATAAAAACATCTATATCAAGTGTAAGAGGAAAGGGAGCTAGTATTTACTAAGTGCCTACATATGCCCACACCTTTCATTTAATATGCCTTCTTAATACTTCCTGATAATCACCATCCTCATCTTACAGCGAGGGGCATAGTGAATGAATGAGAACAAGGGAGTCACCTTAACTATGGAGCCAGATACTCCAGGTTCTGAAGACTGTGTTCTTTCTTCTCTTCCAGTATTCCTTCTCAAGCTAACGTGGACAGTTGTAATAAAACACTTGGTCAAAATATTTTGAAACTAGGCATGGCAGCATATACCTGAGGTCCCAAAGCTTGAGAGACTGAGGAAGGAGTATGTAAATGAGTCCAGTGTTTTAAGACCAGCCTCAGAAACGTGGCAAGACTTCCACCTCAAATTATTAACTAAAGAGCCAGGCACAGTGGCACGTGACTATTATCCCAGCTACTGAGAGGGCGAGGCAGAAGAACTGAACGAGTAAGTATGAGGCCAGTCAAGACTACATGAAACCTTGTCTCAAAAAACTAAAACGGGGCCTGGAGAGATAGATAGCTCAGTGATTAAGAGCACTTGCTGCTCTAGCAGCGGACCCAGATTTACTTCCTGGCACTCACTGGCAACTCACAACCAACTATAGCTCCAATTCCAAGGGATCAGATGCCTTCTGCTGGCCTTCTTGGACACCAGAAATGTCTATGTTGCTAATACATACATAGAAGCAAAACACTCATACACATAAATAATAAAATATCTAAATATATACTCAATAAAATAAAGTCTCTGTACCTGGTATTCATCTGGGACTACAGGCTGAAGGAACTACAGGCTCTATATTTGGTGAGTGATTTATCCAATTTGTAATCCTCAGTACCTTACAGAGATAAAGAAGTATTGTTAAACATAGAAGAACGTTATATAGCAAATGAGGACCACTCTTAACCATATAGTAACAAAATAATTGGCAAAATTAAATTGCTTATATGAAAAGTAACTATGGATTAATAAGATTAAATGCATGTAAATCTCAGGATGTAGCATATTTGTCTATTCTGTATAAGACCTATATTCAATGTCCAATACAGAGAAAAATAAAATGTTATAGATGTTAATAGATTCTGATTGCTTTCATACTCCAGTTATTCAGCCTATCAAGTAACCTTAATATTTAATTTAGCAACAAATATACCTATTCATTAAAGAAAGCACATTATGGCCCCCGCCCCCAATCTCTTTTTTCCTATAATACAAGGTTTTGTGGCACAGAACTTTAATCCCAGCATTTGGAAAGCAGAGGCAGGCAGATGGATTTATGGGTTTGAGGCTAGCCTGGTCTACATAGTGATTTCAGTCAGGGCTATAGAGAGAGACCCTGTCTTAAAAAACAAACAAAAGAAAACAGTGAATGCTGACCTGTAGACAAAGGACTACACAGTCTGTATTTTGTTTCATTAGTACTGAATGAACCTATCCAGTTGGAAATTAGACATATGGACGTGAAACTAAAGAGAGGCGGAAACTAAAGGTATACAAAACAACAGTGAGAATACCCAGTAAGTATGACTATGGATCCAAACCAAAACCATAGTTTATTTCACAAGTCAACTTGTGGGGACAGAAATCTTCCCATTCATTGTCACAAGAGTGCGTCTGTTCATGAATATGTTCATTATAGTTGTTTATAAAAACGTATCATAAATTTTCCTGCTTGGTCTTTCTGGGGATTATGAGGCTTGCCCCTCAAGTGCTGGGATGCAGGTGTGCACTGCCAAGCCCAGCCAGCATTTACTGTACGTTTTAAGTCTTAATATTTGACCTTCTGCGCATTGTTTCTATTTTAGCAAAAAGATACTGTCTGAGGTAGATGAGGAGGCTTAGTACTTAACTGTTGCAAGGCTAGTGATTCAATTCCCAGAATGCACAGTGGAAACAAAGAACAGATGTGTAAAGTTGTTCTTTGACCTCCACATGCACACAGTGGGACAGACTTCTGCTCTCACATACACACATCACATATGTAGCACAAGAGCAATGATAACAATAGATAAAAATCTAGGGGCAGTAAGATGGCTCAGAGGATAAAAGTGCTTGCTGCCAAAACTAACAACCCAAGTTTGATTCCTAGGACCTACTGGTGGAAGGAGAAACAACTCCTGAAAGTTATCCTCAGATCTCCACATGTGCACATGCACACACATGAACACACAATACATACAGTTAAAACTCTAATGACATTTTAAAAAAAGAATTGTCTGACTCGAGATAAAGGATAACTAACAAAGGTATAAGTCATTTAGAAGAGACCTTTTCTATATAGTCCAAGGCTAAAAATATTTGGGAGAACAAAGTTCTACTGGATATAACCTTTAAGGATTAACTAAAAATTCTCCCAGAGGCATGGGACTTCTTGAAGTACAGGCTTTTTTTTTTTTTTTAAACTTTTCTTTAGCACTTGGTTAACATGGTATCAGTAATCACACCGATAACTCTACCCCCACAAAGTACATAAAGTTTTCCTCACCAACAGGAGTGTTTTAAAATGCTATGTCTCTTTTCATGCATCAGGTCTTTCTCATTTGAAAACCACCAAATGGTAAGCGTGTGGTGGTGCACTCGTTTAGTGCCTGCCCTCTGGAACCGTCGGGTTTGTGAGTTCGAATCCTGCCTGGTCTCACTGTGTCACTCTCAGTGAGTTTCATGGGGATGGGGGGGTGGGGAACAACTTATGGACTGGAGAGATGGCTCAGTGGTTAAGAGCATTGTCTGCTCTTCCACAAGTCCTGAGTTCAAACAGCAACCACACAGTGGCTCACAACCATCTGTAATGAAATCTGATGCCTTCTCGACAGTGTACTCACATATATAAAATAAATAAAATCTTAAAAAAGAAAAAAAGAAAACCACCAAATGAGATTTGATAACTAGTTCATCTTGACGGTATTACATAAAGCTAAAGGGATCACAGCGGTACAAATGTAAACCTAACAAAAAATACTTTCCTCAGGTAATGTATTTTATTGTGTAGCAAAAGAGGACCATCAAGTCACCCTTTCTCCCTCTTACCCATAAAAAGTTCTTTCCATCCTCCCACCTTAGCTGACCTCCCCAGCCCTGACGGATTTACTGACAAGTCCCTCCAGTGCAGACACAAATGTGTCTATGAATAAGTTTTTCCCCTACTTAGAAAGTCAACGGTTTTTCTTCATATACAAAATAAAAACCCTTCATAGTTAAGATCACTACAACCATAAGCCCTGGTCACTACTCATCCTCTAACTCAACTATCTGCAGTCGATAGGACTGGACAGGCTGTCCTCCCCTTCCTCTGGAATTTCCTACTAAACCCTATCATGCAACCTCCAACTCCAATGTGCAGTCTCTCACGGTGACATTACTGTCTTTGTGTTCTGCCACAGTACGTTCACGCCTCACTTCTAACATAGGTCTACTTCCTGTAGACCATAGAGTATAAACACTTAATAGATTCTTTATACAGTTTGAGCCAGATAGAAAGAATGCAAAAGCGAAGATCAAGGTTCCAGTCTCCAAGAAATTTCTACAGTGAAGATAATCTGAGGCACGTCACAGTGTAAACTACTTTCCCATTTTTTAGCAGACAACAGGCAAGGTTCTGAGATCCGCCTTCTTTCTCCCCTGGCGGCTGTGTGGTCATCGGTCCCACCGCGCTAACTCCGACCTTACAGGCCGCTTGCTACTCACCGTGCTTCCCGGGCCCAGAGGGCGCCTCGGGGAACCAGGAGCACAAAGATCCACCGTTGCTATTGTCACGGCCGCCGCCAAGCTATGGTTTGGTTGTTGGACCCGTTTGTTGGGCAGAAACAGAATCCAAGTAGCGTCTCAAATGACTGCGGCTCCGCCTCTGGGACGTTGGGGTCGCGGGAACCGAGGCGGCAAGCGTCGGCTGGAGGAAACTGAAGGGCGCGCCACGCCTACTGATTGGCCATAAAATCAACTCGTCCCGCTTCAGGGGCGGTACTAAGAGCGTCACGCAGCCGCTCCTGCTGTGACGACCAATCGGAGCCCGGCCTGGGATTGGCGCTCGCCCTATCCCAAGGTTCTTTAGAGAACCGAGGGCGCCACCCGCAACTCCGTGTCACTACTCCGAAGATTTAAACCTTCATTTGGTCAACGGTTAAGTTCCGGTTTGGCTGGAGTTGGCCAAACGCATGCGCAGTAAAAACAAGCAAAAAAATCCCGACTGACTAACCAGGAAGTGCTTCACCCATAGATTGTGGTCTGACTGCTGGGAACGATTCAGCGGAGCTTGGTTCTCCCCTGTAATTCCTGTGCTCTCCGGAGGCAGGTGCTGAGACAGGAGGCTCGCCGTGAGTTGGAATTGTTTAGAGAACCTGTCTCAAAAAGATTAGAGTCGGGTGTGGTGGTGCACCGCCTTAGTCCCAACTTTGAAGAGGTGGGTGCCTCGAGACAGAGAGATTTGCAGTTCTAAGTGGTGTAAGCTACGTGGCAAATCGAAGAACAACTTGGTCTACATGAGACTGTGTCTCAGGGAAAAATAAAAAGTTTTTAAGCCCTCGAATGATCAGAGATAGAGGAGGTTAAATTTGTTTTAAGTTGTTTCTTAAGTAAGATTTTATCAATTTTGGGAAATTCTTTCTCGTTGAACAGAAAAAAAAAAAAAACCGGTGGCCATTTATACTTAATTCCAGTGCTAAATATTGGGAACAGTTATGGTGTGTGATTTTTGTGCACCTGCAGCCAGAGGTCCGTGTTGCATATCTTTGAGATGATCAGGTATTCGTTGTAATTTAAAAAAAATTTTTTTTAATTAAAAAGGAAGCACATCTATAATGTTAAAGGAAGGTAGCAAACATGTTCTTACGATTAGTTAGTGTTACATTAAACTTTGTGTATTTTTAAAAGGCAGCTAAAAATCTAAATGCATTAAAGTCTAAATTAACTAAAGTTAATAATGTATCAATGTTGGGTTAATAGAAACAAATGTACATACTTATATAAGATGTTAAACATAAGGGAATTGAGTAGAAACTGCTGTCTTCATTTTTTTTTTCCTGTATATCCGAGACTGTTCTGGGAGGTTAGTATCCAGCTAAAGTGATAGTGTAGGACTCCAGCATGTACAGGGTCCTGGGTTGAGTAACTAGCACCACACAATAAGTAAATTCTTTAACAGGTAAAATCTGGGGCTGAAGAGATAGCTCAGTGGTTAAGAGCACTTGCTGATCTTGCAGATGGTCTTGGTTGCTGGCATCCTGGTTGGATAGATCACAGTTGTCTTCTGGCCTCCTTGGGCACACCCACCCCTGACTGCCACAAATACATAACCCATAAACAAATCTTTATTTTTTTTTTTAAAGATTATGAAACCCAGTGCTGGTGGTAGTGCACACCATTAATCCCACCACTGGGGAAGCAGAGGATATCTGTGAGTTCAAGGCCAGCCTGGTCTACAGAGCTAGCTAGTTCCAGGACAGCCAAGGCTGGCTTAGAGATCTCTGTCTTTTTTTGGCCAGGAAAAACAAGAGAGAACAAAGGAAAAGCTGAAGCATATATTAACTTTTGAACAACTAAAACAGCATGAGAACTCAAATGTCAGCAAATTGTGAATTAAACATTTTATTGACACTGGACTTCTTTTATTTATTTATTTATTTATTTATTTATTTTGGTTTTTTGAGACAGGGTTTCTCTGTGTAGCCCTGGTTGTCCTGGAACTCACTCTGTAGACCAGGCTGGCCTCGAACTCAGAAATCTGCCTGCCTCTGCCTCCCAAGTGCTGGGATTAAAGGCGTGCGCCACCGCTGCCCGGTGACGCTGGACTTCTAAGAATATATATGTTATGTTATGCATAAATACTTGCTTGTTTTGAGACAGGGTCTCATATAGTTCAAGTTGATCTTGAACAATGTAAGTAAGGATGACCAAATCTTCCTACCTCTGCCCTTCAAGTGTTGGGATTATAGGTATGGGAGCCCACACCTGGTTTATGCCATTCTGGGGCTTGAACCCACAGCTATTGTATATGTTGTATAAGCATCCTGCCAGCTAATCTACATCCCCAGCTCAAATGCATAAATACTTCATACCAAAATGGAAAATGATTGTCCTTGGCAAACCGGAAGACTGCCCTGGAGACAGCACAGCTTTTCATTTTTCCGTATTTGTCTTTGCAGTATTGGGGTTGGCGTGTTAAATAAGTGCTCTGCTACTGAGCTACATCCTCAGCCCCAAACACCTCCATTTAAAAAAAAAAAATTTATTTTATGTATATGAGTACACTGTCTCTGTCTTCAGACACCCCAGAAGAGGGCATCAGATCCCATTACAGATGGTTGTGAGCCATCATGTAGTTGCTAGGAATTGAATTCAGGACCTCTGAAGAACAGTCAGTGCTCTTAACTGCTGAGCCATTTCTCTAGCCCCTGAGTCAAGGTCTTGGTAAAGTTCTTAGGCTGGCCAGGAACTTTTGAGTGTTGCCTGAGCCTCCTGAGTACCTAGGGTTACAGGCATATTCCATCATGCCCAACTGGCCCACCTGTAGATTGTTTACTGCCACTGCAAAACATTTCACAGAGAGCTTCTCTTCAGCACCCAAGAACCTGCACTATTTCTGGGGGATACCATTTAAGATGAACCTCAGAGAATACCAGAGGACCCAGCTTGCCTAGGTCATATGGATGGGTATTTCCCCTCTGGTTCAGCAGAAAGCTTATATTGGTGCAAAACAAGACCTGTGATTGGTGGAACTAGAAATACTGTTGTGACTGGTGCAAATACAATTCTTCATTTGCATGCCACAGCCACACAGTTCTCCTTGCTATAAAACCAGACTATTTCCTCACTTTTTTAAGCAGGCAGGAAGTACTCTTCTGTGCTGCCCCCTAGTGTTGCAACATGAGGCCCAATAAAAGGCTTCTGAAAAATGAAAATTTTAATGACTTTTTTTTAAAATTGGAAAGATGGCTTATTTTTAAAAAAGCTTGTATTTCCAGGTACCTTTAAATTTTTCTCTGAGTAATGTTAAGTGCAACAAGCCCAACTGTACCATTTAGTCTCCTGAAATGCATTTTCCTTATCTACATATTGTACACTATCATGAATGTTTGTAAGTTAGTTAAAAGATTGTCAAATATTGCTATGACAGGTATTCTAGAGTTAACTTTACTAGTAAAGGACCAGTATGATCCCATATTTGAAGAGACTAAGGGAACTGATTTGTTAAGTCAGAAAAGGCTAAAGTATAATGAAATGAAAGCTGCAAATGCTACCAAGGACTTTTTACTCACTAAGCTTTGTGTTAAATGATAGGGGAAGTTTAAATGATGTGGCAAGCATAAAAAAGGAAAGTACTGTTTTACAGGCTAGGTAATAAGAGGTAATTACCCAAACCCAATATGAATTATTGGTAGATTGCCTGCCAGGTTAAATAGACTGACTTCATACTGTGCTATTCTTTGATCCTTGTTTATATATATATTGTACATCAAGATATTGGAGTTTCTCTGGCTGCTGACCTTTACAGAGAAAGACTGCTGTCTTGCTCTAATGTGTTTCACAGAGAACCATTTCAAGTGTATCATACATTTAAAAAAAAAAAAAAATATATATATGTATATTATTTGAGGCTGTTAGTATAGTTTAGTGGTACAGTATATAATGTATTACAATTATATAATGTACAGTTATACTAATTATATAATTATATAAATATATTTTTATTATATAGTATACATATAAATGCTATATATAAAATATAAATAAAGCTGATTATAAAGGGAAAAATTCATCCACAATTTTATATTCTAACTGCTGTCGAGTAACTGTGTCCCAGCCAAAATTCATATGTTGGAAAAAGTTTTTTGAGCAGGATCTCACTATGTAGCCCTTGCTGACCTGAAATTCACAGATATCTGCCTGCCTCTTCATCCTAGGTGCTGGGATGAAGGCTGTCGGAATCCTGACTTGCAGTGTGATGGTAGAAAGTGGATGATTGGCCGAGTACTTATGAGTAGGAGTCCCGCTCTTATAGAAGACCCCAGAGTACTTTCTTTTTCCTTTCTCTCCAGCAAAGTCACAAGAGCAGGGAAGCTGGCCCTCACCTGATAGGAATTGGCCTGTGCCTTCAGATTAGGTTTCATCTCTTCCATAAGAACATGAGAAATTTTGTTATTTAAAATCTACCCAGTCTGTGGAAATTCTTTCTTTTTTCCTTACTTTCTTCTCTTCTCTTCCTCCTCTTTTTTTTTTTTTTTTTTTTTTTTTTTTTTTTTTTTTTTTTTTTTTTTGGTGACAGGGTCTATGTAGCCCTAGCTGTTGTGAAACACTAGATCAGGCTGACCACAAAGTCACAGAGAACCTTC
Source organism: Rhabdomys pumilio (assembly GCA_030674055.1). Classification (NCBI taxonomy): domain Eukaryota; kingdom Metazoa; phylum Chordata; class Mammalia; order Rodentia; family Muridae; genus Rhabdomys; species Rhabdomys pumilio. Next base: position 35,162,562 of record JANHMN010000004.1, read on the forward strand.
TCAGGGCTGGGATTAAAAGCATGTGCCACCATGCCTGGCTTAGATTTTTTTCCTCTTTATTCTCTTTCTATCCTGTTGTAGTTAGCTTCAGCTGTTAACTTAACACAAAACTAGCCACCTGGAATGAGGGAAACTCATGTAATTGTCCAGATCAGTTTGGCCAGAGGCCATGTCTGTGTGGGATTTTATTAATTCTTATTGATGTAGGAGTGCCCAGCCCCCTCTGAGTAGTGCCATCCCGAAACCTGGGCTGGAAGGTAGCTGAGCAAATCAATAAGTAGTATTCCACAAGAAGCATTCCTCCGTGGTCTCTGCTTTAATTCCTGTTTTGAGTTCTTCCTCTGGCTTCACTTGATCATGGGATATATCTGTAAGCCCTGAAATCCTTTATCTTTTTATCTATCTATCTATCTATCTATCTATCTATCTATCTGTCTATCTAAAAAGCAGGGTCTTACGCTGTTTCCCTGGCTGGCATGGAACTTATAGATATGCACTTGCCTCTGCTTCCTTGCATGGAAGCTTGTGCCACCACATTTAATCCTCACCGCCCCAAGCTGCTTTTGATGTTTATCACAGAAATGGAGATGCAAACTGGCATAGGTGTCAGTTCCCAGTAGTCAGCCTTAAACAAATATATCTGTAACATGGTCTTGATGATTAGACCAGGTAAGTCTTCAGTGTTATGTCTGATGGTATCTGTTATTCTTACTGTGAGAACTAAAGAGCTATTGCTATCAGGAACAAGGAAATTAGAATCAGTTGTTTTCTTCTTTTGTGTTCTGTTACTCACTGTTCTAAAATCTCCAAACCCAGGACAGCCAGGACGACACAGAGAAACCCTGTCTCGAAAGAAAACAAAAAAATAAAAAAATAAAAAAATAAAAAAATAAAAAAAATAAAATAAAATAAAATCTCCAAACACCTAACTTTCCCCTTTCAGTTATGACTTCTGAGATACATTTCACTACTGGTTTTAGAAAACAAATATTTGTGCTTTGGAGATGACTCTGTGGGCAGACACCTGCTACCAAGGCTTAGGACTTGAGTTTGATCCCTGGAACCCAGATGTTTGGAGGAGAGAAATGACTCCTGCACGATGTCCTGTGACTATACCTGTGGCATGAGCCACATGCACACAAACTGTAATACAAAAAAGCAGCGGGCGGTGGTGGCGCACGCCTTTAATCCCAGCTCTTGGGAGGCAGAGGCAGGCGGATTTCTGAGTTAGAGGCCAGCCTGGTCTACAGAGTGAGTTGCAGGACAGCCAGGGCTACACAGAGAAACCCTGTCTCGAAAAAACAAAAAAACAAAAACAAAAAAAAAAGCAACTTCTATATTGCTCTTTTAAAATATTTTATAGACAGAGTCTTTCTGGCTTGGCCTGATCTCTTCATCCTCCTGCCTCCACCTCTCAAGTTCTGTTCCACCTGACTCTCAGAATCTCTGATAAAACCTCTCAGGAATAGGAAGTTCTCCCTTCATGAACCAATATATTTTATAACTACATTCTAAGTACTTTTTCTTATACCTGTATATAAGTGTACCCCTCATCAAAGATACTTCCCTCTGCAGAGACCTTTACAGGAATCCTTAACTTGTCAACATACAGAGAAAACCGTCTGTGGGATGCCCAATACTGATACCTACAATGCAACTCTACACAAGGCTCAGCACATCACAGAAGCAGGGTTTGGGGACTGATTGTAAAAGCCAGAAGACAGCTGGGCGGTGGTGGCGCACACCTTTAATCCCAGCACTTGGGAGGCAGAAACAGGCAGATTTCTGAGTTCGAGGCCAGCCTGGTCTACCTAGTGAGTTCCAGGACAGCCAGGGCTATACAGAGAAACCTGTCTCGGGAAAAAAAAAAAAAAAAACAGAACAAACAAACAAAAAAAAAGCCAAAAGACAGACCTTCTGCTTCCCCTTCCCCTTCCCCTTCCTCTTCCCTTCCCCTTCCCTGCTGTGAGACATTATCCTGTACAAAAAAGGGAAGAGGTACCAATGCAATCTCAGAAACAAGGTCATCTAAGCAAGAGTTACACAGTGATGACACCAGTGGACAGGATTTGTGAAATAAAAAAAAAAAATCTTACAGGGCCTCATCCCTAGTTGAAGAGTGTGGTGGTTTGATTAAAATTGGCTGCCATAGGCTCATGTTTGAATGCTTAGTCATCAGGGAGGCACTACATGGGAAGGATCAGGGATTACATGAGGCCTTGTTAGAAGAAATATGTCATTAGATATGGGTTTTGAGGCTTTGGAAGCCCAAGGCCAGGCCTAGAGGTCCAGTCTCTTCCTGTTGCCTAAGGATCTAGATGTAGAACTCTCAGCTACTTCTCTAAAACCATTTCTGCCTATTTCCCCACCGATTTGATAATGGACTATTAGACCTCTGAAACTGTAAGCCAGCCCCATTATAAATGCTTTCCTTTATTAGAGTTTCTGTAGTCATAGTGTCTCTACACATCAATAGAACACAGACTAAGACAGAGCTACAGGCAATTGATGGCTACTGAGATGGGGACTATCAGTCTTCTTTAGGGACAAGCCCCCTAATAGGTTATCCCATCCTGAGTAATAGGCCCTAAACAGACATATACAAGCAACATATCGGCAGGCTGCATTTACACATACAAGTGTGTGTGTGTGTGTGTGTGTGTACATGTATGTATGTATGTATGTATGTAACAATAAGAAAGGGGCATAACTTCGAGAATGAGGAGGACATGGGAGGAACTGAAGTGTGCAGGAGGGATAAAAATTATGTAAATGTAGTACCCATGTGTAAAATTCTTGTTTTAAATGTTTATCTTATATGTATGGGTATTTTGTCTGCATACCACAGAAGAAACAGGAACTGGAATTGAAGTTACAGATGGTTGTGAGCCATCATTTGGGCACTGGGAATTAAACCTGGGTCCTCTGCAATAGCAGCAAAGTACTCTTAACCCTCAGACATCTCCCCAGTTACATGAAATTCTAAAAAAATAAATAAATAAATAAAAAATGTTAAAATTTAAATTAAAACAAAAGAAACCTTTTAGCAATGCCCAGGAGTCAGAAGTATAAAGAGTATGAAACAGGTTGCAGACTTTACCAGACACTAAATCTGCTAGGGCTTTGACTTTGTGACTCATCACCTCCTGAATTTTGAGTTCTATGTTAAGATTATGCAAAGGATTGATTAGCCCTCCTTTGCAATATAACATACCTTCCATTCTGAGGAGGATGGAGGTAGCCTAGGATATCATCACTGAGTTGCCCTCCCCAGGAAAATACAGATGAAGCTGTCTCCTGACTAACTCTGACTACTCCCTGGCTTTTGTGTAATGCTTTCTATAAATTGCAAGGCTGCTATGGGAATGCTGGAGAGAAATTAGCAGCTTTTCTAGTTCCAGTTCTGCCCACACCTGTAACAGACCCGATTTCCCTTATTAACTTTTGGTATTCCAGTTTCTTCTTTTAGAATGTGGTCAACAAGAAACCCGAGAGACCAGTTAAACCTACAACAGAAATCCATCTACAGCACCTCCAGGAAATAGGTTTCAGTGTACGAGATGGTTATGAAAACCTGTTTACAAGGTATACAGCCTACATGCATCATCATGTAATGAACAGCTCATGTTCCAATAACATGCTATCTCAGTCCTGTGCAGTCTTTCCAGCAGCTTTGTGAGTCTAGAGTGAAGATACCCAATGCAGAACAGAACAACAGAAGTAACATGGGGTTTGATGGGAGCATTAAAAAGGTACAGTTAACCCAGTCTGGAGGAACTCTGAGGAAAGCTTCCTAGAGGTAGTAAAATTTGAGCTGAATCATGGAAAGTTCATAGAACACAGGCAGCCAAGTGGAAGGAAAAGACTGGGAACAATCATTTGCCTCCAAGGGACAACTCTTACAAAAAGGATGGACAAATGGTGACAAGCCACAATTTCTTAAGCCCTGAGAGAGTACATTAGTAACATAGATATACTCTGAGAAGATTGCCTCTGCACTGAATATATGCTCCCAGAATGGGCTGGAGAGATGGCTCGGCTGTTTGAGTGTTTCCTGCTATTCCAAAGAACCTACACTGGCTGATCCAATCACCTCTCATTCCAACTCAAGGGGCCTCCGTGGGCCAGAACACCCTGAACACTGCCAATACACCACTCTCTCTGTGCACCTTGGACCTCCCTGTGACCCTAGAGTAAAAGGACATCTGGTAGGGAAAAATCCAGTCATAGAAATATCTAAAGAATCCCAATTGTTTTAGTATTTTATGTTTTAATGCCACCCAAAAATAACATAAGCAAAGTACCTGGCACATAATAGACATTCAAAAAAATGAATGAATCTATGAATGAATGAAGTGTACACATGTCATCTTGTGGATTATTCTATGAGTTTAGATAAGGAATGTCCCTTTATGAAGTGACATTCACCTAGTCTATATCTTTTAGGTACTGTTACTGCACATCTAATTGTTTGTATTTAGATGAAACTCATTGCTTCCTCCAAGATACGGAGACAAAGTAGATCTATAACTAAGAGAATACGTATTCCACAGGGACAAATTAAGACTAAGGTGCTGAGGTTGGCCTTTTGCACAGCAGCAGGTTTAAATGTTAAGCACCAGTGTATCCTGGTGTCCCATAAATCCTGGCCTCTTTGGTTTGTTTCATGGACATAGTCTCTTTAAGCATTGCATGATCTAGCACAGCTTACTAAAGCCAGGGTACCACTTGGCTCATGATGGGGGAGAAGGCCCAGGCACTAAAGTGCTTGCTATATAAGCATGAGGACTGGAACCCAACTGCTAGCATCCATTATTTTTTCAAGGAAAAAAAAAAAAAGAGCCAGATACCTGTAATCTTAGCACTGGGAGGAATCTCCGGGGCTCAATGGCTAGGCAGTCGAGCTTAAGATTTGGTGAGACTCTTACTCAGAAATGACTGTAGCACTAGGTGCAGTGACACACACCATTGATCCCAGCAGAAGCAAGCAAATCTCTGTGAGCTTGAGGCCAGCCTGGTATAGAGAGAGAGTTCCAAAATATACAGGACCTAAAAAGTAGATATACATGTAAGTAAGATTGGGGAGATCCCTGCTGTCAACTTATGATGTACATACACACACACACACACACACACACACACACACACACATTCATTACACAGAATAAGAAAAAAACATAGCTTAAGATTCTCTGATAGTATTTTTTTTGTTTTGTTTTGGTTTTTCGAGACAGGGTTTCTCTGTGTAGCCCTGGCTGTCCTGGAACTCACTCTGTAGACCAGGCTGGCCTTGAACTCAGAAATCCACCTACCTCTGCCTCTCAAGTGCTGGGATTAAAGGTGTGCACCACCACCACCACCACCACCACCACCACCACCGCCTGGCTCTCTGATAGTACTTATCAGTAAGTAATTAGTACCTATATATTCTCTCTCTTCGAGGGTTCTGTATGGTATTAGTATCACTGTGATAGCTTCCGAGTCCAGGTTTTAGACACTTGTGGTTTTCATTTCCCACCACTTAGAACAAGAGCCATCAGGAGATAGGAAGAAATCCAAGCAACTCTTGGTGAAACTCAGACATAGTTCTAGCAGAGCAACTGGCCAAAAGCCAACATAAATTACCAGTTATGTGAATGAGTCTGTTTTGGAAAAAGTTAGCTGATACCATATGGAACAAAGATGAGCTATAACCCAAACTGTAAAATGTTCCTTGTAGTTTAACCCATTAACTTTTGCTAAATCACAATGGATAATAGCATGCTCAAAGACCTAACAAGAAAGGAAGTGTTTCTTTGCACAGCCTGATCCTTCCTAGAAATGACTTCTCATAAAACACTTGTCAGAGACAGGCATCTGAGTTTCTCTTTTTTATATCTTTCAACATAAAATTATTTCCTTTTGTTGCTTAGCATACTTAGCAGGTGATGGTCAGGATGGAAAACAAGTACTCTGTTTACTGTGGTCAGTTATCCAGGGGACTCAGACATATGTAAGTGTTCACAGAAGTTTTGGACCTAGAGCCTTGGGTGGAATTCTTTGTTCTGGTGCTCTATGAAAGCAACAAAGAGTGTCTTTCTGTATTTGCCTCAAGGCCTTCCTTAAAGTTAGCCAACTGCATAGACTCTTCCCACAGACCTAACACACTTAAGATCTCATAGCTCCATTGGCCAGAGGAAATATAGTGGTCACCCAGGGACATATGCACAAAAGAAAATAAGGCACATTTACTTTGATATGATCTTTTAATTTCTATTTTTAACATCCTTTAAAACTTTCCTTAATTGTATGTGTTCCTACTATGTGGGCTCTAGGATTGAACTCAGATCTCCAGGTTTGGCAGCAAGTAGCTTAATTTGTTCTAAGCCAGCAAGTTCTAGGCCAGCCAGGGCTATAATCATCATTTGCATTGTGTGTGTGTGTGTGTGTGTGTGTGTGTGTGTGTGTGTGTGTGTGT
>JANHMN010000004.1:35169511-35188748 GCA_030674055.1 Rhabdomys pumilio
GTTCGAGACAGGGTTTCTCTGTGTAGTCCTGGCTGTCCTGGAACTCACTCTGTAGACCAGGCTGGCCTCGAACTCAGAAATCCGCCTGCCTCTGCCTCCCAAGTGCTGGGATTAAAGGTGTGTGGTGACACCACTGCCCTTCTTTTTTTTTTTTTTTTTTTTTTGTCTTTCAAGATAAGGTTTCTCTCTGTAGCCCCTGGGTATCCTGGAACTGGCTCTGTAGACCAGAGATCCAACTGACTCTGCCTCTGGAGTGCTGGTATTAAAAGCATGTACCATCACCACCTAACTATCCACTAAGCCTTCTTGATAGTCTTAGACAAGTTTTCATTTTACATTTTTCCCAGTTTAAAATGCAAGAATTTATAGTAGTTTTCTAAGGCCAGAGTGACTAATTATTAGCAGTAAGACTTAAAGGCCTGTGTACTCCTGGTACATGCTCCATCCTCTTTGCCCTAATATCTGTACAAAAGTGAGGCAACACCCCAGACAAGGTACTTACTTTCTATTGGTAATACAGAGAGTCAGGACTAGTTTTGTTTCTTTCAAGTCTCACGTGCTTTGCTTTTCCATGAGCAAAAACAGACTTGGAAGCTCCTTGCTTTTTATTGCTAAATATTCTTGAGCCGATTTTGGCTTTGATTTTTTTTTTTTTTTTTTTTTTTTTTTAATTTAAGCAGGGTCTCATGTAGCCCAAGCTGACTTGGAACTTGCTATGTAGTAGAAGCTGGCTGTGAAGTACTTTTCTAACCTCCACCTACCAGCTGCTGCAATTATAGTTGTATATCAAACTGTCTGGGTTTCATTATTGTTTTGGAGATGGGAGTCTATGTAGCTTTGGCTGGTCTGGAACTTAAAAGTGTAAACCAGACAAAGGTAGCCTTGAATTCGCAGAGATTCATCTGCTTCTGCCTCCCAATGGCTGGGAATAGAGTCAGGCTTCAAACCCATCATCCTCCTGCTTTAGCCTTTGACTTCAGGTTTATTTGGAGAGCTGGAATATTTTAGGTCCAGAGCCAAATTATCTATCTTAGCCACTAAATAATCATTTATTGCTCACCTCTATGTGACCTAACATTCTTGTGTCTATTAGGTAAGTCCATTTGTAATTTATAAACAAAAGCCTAGCTTCCAAACCCAAAGGCTAAGAATGTCATTGTAAGGGTCCATGATTTGCCAAAGAATGACATCTGGGACTCAAATAGTATGTAGATGCAAAGAGTGTTTTATTCTGAAGAGGTCCAGCATGCTGGAGTCTCCCATTATATTATATTTATTATAGAGAGACCCTGGAGTGAGCTTGCAGGCCCAATTTAAAACACATCAGGTGAGTTCTTGGTAGGTGGGCTTTGTCTTATCTCTAGTCAAGTGCAGTAGTGAGAAAGAGGGAAAGTATCGAACAAGAGTTCAATCTGTAATTGGTTGTGAACAATCGAGATAACTCACTACCTTTGGATAGCTTGTCTCATTCCTCTCACCATTTAGTCTCTGGGGCCAATAGCAGCACCAGCTTTGCTTGAAACCATTTCTACCAAGTTATCTGAAAAAAAAAAATTGCCTTGATTCATAACCTGGTTCTGTTACTATAAAAACTCCATGAAAATGCTACCACTCTCATCTCCAACTTTCAAAGGTTTGTGTTCATCCAGGCTCAGTTCTCACTTTTTTTCTTCTCTGTTCAGATTTTTTCCCTAATGGCCTCAGTCAGGGTAACAGAGCTAAGCTTAAAGGCTTTCAGTGCAGTTAGAATATAATCTAAGTGCTTTTCATAACCGGCTCAACTCTCCATTTATGACTTTGCATTCCCCTTATCCAGCCCTAGCGTTCCAACATGCTCTCTCCTCTCTTGGTGGGTCACTCACTGCATCCCAGTCTCCGCTCTTTTTCAGTTCTCAAGTGTTGGTTCCAAGGTCACCTCTTAGAGGCCTTGTCTGCAAACCTCACCCAAACTGTTCTTGTTTTCCCTTGGTTTCCTTCCCAACAATGCTGCTGTTCCTACTGACTCCTGTGTTTGCCTATTCAGTTGGGCCGCTTCTCTAGGGAAAGGGAAATCCGGGAGACTGAACCACCGGTCTGGTTAAGAATCAACCCAAGCTCTGATACTGAAAAGCCTTGCTTCTCCAGCCACAACAGGAAGAACCGGAATCGTGAGCGGAAGCGGGCGCCGCGCACAGAGGCCCCGCCCCTTCCTGTCGCGGTGGCCCGCAGCTGGCGGCGGGGCCCGGCACCCGCTCCGCCCGCCCCCTCCCTGCCGCCCCGCCCGCGCCGCCGCGCCGGCCGCTGTCAGAGGCGCGTTGTATGCTGAGCAGCTGTCGTCGCCTGCTGCTGCACGTCCTGGTACCAAGCTTCCCGCCGCTGGCCCGAGGACTGCGGCTCTGCACTCTCCACCTCATGAGGCCGTTGGTCGTGTTCGTTTTGGGCGGGCCCGGTGCGGGCAAGGGGACCCAGTGCGCGCGCATTGTCGAGGTGAGGCCAAGCGGGAGGGCGACGGAGAGCTCCTGGGCTGAGCGGGCCGGGGCCAGAGGGAGCAGCCGCGTTGGCGGCCGCGCCCCCCGCCGTGGGGAGCGGACTACGAATCCCGACGGCCACCGCGCGCCCGGGGCGAGGGGCGTCGAGTCTGCGAGTGCGCGCTGCGGTGTCCGCTTTGTTTCTGCGCGCCCTTGCTTCCACTCCCGGGATCGGGGTCTTCTCTTCTCGTAACATCCCTGTCCTGGCTGTCAGTCCCCGGCTAATCCGCCTCAAGGAACTCGACCCGGATCTTGGGGTAGTTAAAGTACGGGAGCTGTGAGAGCCCAGGAGCTAACCTTTGGCCCAGCTGCCAACTCACGCCTTTTCCTTGGGCGAGTGAGTCACTCACTCTCACTGAACCTCAGTTGTCTAAACAGATAAGAAACTCTGCTCTCTGAGAAAGTAAAACACTACCCAACTATAAAATTCTCTTATTTTTAAAAAAATGTTTGCCTTAGGGCTGGAGAGATGGCTGAGCGGGTAAGGACGCCTGCCGCCAAGTTCCATCCCTGAGAGCCACATATAGAGAACCAACAATCCACCCCGCCCTCTGAGTTGTCCTCTGATGATCACTTGAGCTTGTGGCTCAAGTGTTTGCCCACTAAACTAATAACTAAATGCAGTTAAAGTTTTGACATAAGTTTACCAGCTCCACTCTTAGTATTTGAGGTCAGGGGTGGCATGTACACGGAGAAAGGCAAAGACTTAAACTCAAGCAGATATGGATTCACACCCGGTTTTTCTAGCTGTAATGATGCGGTGAGGAAGGCTTAATTGCGGAGATGCAAATGTTTAATGGGCAGTGTTTTAAAGGAAAACAAGAAAGACAGAAAAGGCGACCAGGGTTGGGGTAAAACACCCAATGTTCACCATTAAATTGAGTGCTTGATACAAGGTTTTGACCCAGAACTTGATAAATGAATTTTTCTTTTCCTGTAGGCTGTGGCCTATATTTAGTTTTGGATTTTTTCCACGTTCATACATTCAACTCCTGTCCTATATTCTATTCTCTAAAGAACACCCACAAATAGAATGTGTTCTAAAAGTTATGTGTGTTACAGTTGTGTTCAGAATTACAGATGACTTTTTTTGTTTTGTTTTTTCGAGACAGGGTTTCTCTGTGTAGTCCTGGCTGTCCTGGAACTCACTCTGTAGACCAGGCTGGCTTCGAACTTAGAAATCCGCCTGCCTCTGCCTCTCAAGTGCTGGGATTAAAGGCGTGCGCCACCACCGCCCGGCTACAGATGACTTTTGAAAACCAGTTTAATCACAAAGCACATAGAATTTTTCTCCTTATTTTTACTTGTGTTTTACCTTTTAGAAAGCCAAATGACAAGTGGATGGTTTCAGGTTTATTTTATAAGTAAAATGATTAAAATATAGATAGTGGTAAAGGAGGGAGTAGGGATTTAGAGTCAAAACAGGTAAAGCAGTTCAAGACCCGACTCTGCTATTGTTTTTCTAGCCCCAGAGAAGTTACTTTTAGCTTAAGTTCCTTTGCAAGAAGGGAGAAAATAGAAATGCCTGTTTTGTATTTGTGACTGTTAAATGAGGTCTCACACCTGGCACATAGATGCAAATGTTTAAGCTTCCTGGTTTTATTATATTGGTCATTTAATTTATTTTTGGAGAGACAGCAGGTTTATTTAATGAAGGCTGGGTATAAGATTACTATCTGGAACTAGTCATTTTTATTTTAAAGGTGCATTACTTTTTTTTTTTTTTTTAAGAGAGTTCACTGTCACTCTCTTCACACACCAGAAGAGGGCATTGGATCCCATTACAGATGGTTGTGAGCCACCACGTGGTTGCTGGGAATCGAACTCAGGACCTCTGGAAGAGCAGTTAGTGAGTGCAGTTAGTGAGTGTTCTTAACCTCTGAGCTAACTCTCCAGCCCCTAAAGGTGCATTACTTTTTAAAACTTGGCTTATGACTTTCATATTTGAGTGCACCCAAATACTTTCTCAATTTATGTCCTTAAATGTCAGTACTCAATCTAATAATACCCCTGTTACTCCATTGGACTAAAAATCTCTGTGTTCATTGACTCGTATTTCTACTTCGTGAAATAATGATAGATACTGTTAATACCTATTATCACAGTCCATGATGATTTTTTTTTTTTTTTTTTTTTGAGATCTAACTATTTAAGACTTTGACAGTTATATAAGCTTAAGCGATGGGTTGTTTGTGTTTTTGTTCATTTTTCTGGTTGCACTGACAGTGGATCCCCTGGTCTCACTCATGAAAGACATGCACTCTGTGATAGAACATCTCGTTTCTCTGTACTTTTCACTTTAAAAGTCTTCTTAAGTTGTTCCTGCACTCATTCTGTAACTAAGGCAGGCCTTGAACTTGTGGTTCTCTTGGCTCAGTGGCATAAAAAGCTGTGATTACAGGCCTGTCCTACCAAGCCGTGTAGAATAAATTGTTTTGAACTGTTTGCTGTTGATTCCAGTTGCCATAAACATCCACCTGATACTCTGCTATTTCAGAAGTATAATTTAACAATGACTGCTCCTTAGCTGGTTAAATAAACAATGGAATGTCTGTAGTCAGGTAAGTCAGGCAAGTCAGGCATTTTACTCCTCTTTGTGAGTCTGTATTTTGGCTCAGTATTTCATTATGCAGGCAGCTGTGAACATAATCCCCAAAGATGGCAAGTTTTTTGTTTTTGTTTTTTTTTTTTTTTTTTTTGGTTTTTCGAGACAGGGTTTCTCTGAGTAGCCCTGGCTGTCCTGCAACTCACTCTGTAGACCAGGCTGGCCTCGAACTCAGAAATCCGCCTGCCCCTGCCTCCCAAGTGCTGGGATCAAAGGTGTGCGCCACCACTGCCCGGCAATGGCAAGTTTTAAAATCAATTTTTTTCCTGTAGGGAAAATGTTATATACGTAATATTAAATTCACTAACTGTCATCAAAGCAAATTTAGTTCACAGGGTACCTGAAATGTTGATTATAGAATTGTTTCTTTGGAGAGAGCTTCGGGTTGCCAGAAGTTGTGTTGTGTTGTTTGTTTTGAGGTATGATCTCAGAGGGCCTCAAACTCTATTCTCCTGCCTCAGTCTCCCAAGTGCTAAGATTTGAAGTGTGTGCTGCCATGTGCTGTCAGAAGTACACCTTAGTTTTAGGGATCCAGATCCTGAAGGTACTTGGCCCTCAGGTTCTGAGTGTTGGAGTTTGGTAAGGGAGAGTGTTGCAGGGAAGCCGGAAGTTTTTCTAGAGTCACACTCCACTTTAGTAATTGCTCCATGGGGAGGGGAGGGCAGGCCAAATGGAGAGAGAGCCTTTTAGCCTTTTACTGGATCTCCTACTGGGACAAGAAGTTTTGAGGGAGCTTTGGGAATTGACTTAACTCATTTATTTGTAGTGATCTTTTTAGTTTAGCTTTATTTTCTAATTATTTCTAAATCTGTGTTCTCTTACACTATTATCTAAGTCTCTAATACTTTTATTTGAACTAAGTATTCAGTGAAACTATTTTATAATGATATATTTCTAAGATTCAGAGGGATGTTGTATCATTTAAATTTTTTTACTTATGTTGTGTGTACATTTTCAGAATATATGCACATGCTTTGGTACATGTGTAGAGGGCAGCTTTGTGAAGTTGGTTCTCTTCTTTCACCTTTATGTGAGCTCAGGGATGGAAATCAGGTCATTGGGCCTTACATGTTAATTTTTAAAAATTAAGCTTTATATTTGTTTTGGTCAAAAATAAATTAAGAGTGCTGTAACCTAAAGTTATTTTTGAAAATAGTATCCACAATTTTGTGTGGGTTGGTTAGAAAGAATATTTAATTTCTTTTTCACACACTGTGAACGTTTTGTTTACCTAAGTAGTGAGTAAAGCCTTTTGTTTTTGTTTTGTTTTGTTTTTTTGAGACAGGGTTTCTCTGTGTAGTCCTGGTAGTCCTGGAACTCACTCTGTAGACCAGGCTGGCCTGCGAACTAAGAAATCCACCTGCCTCTGCCTCCCAAGTGCTGGGATTAAAGGCGTGCGCCACCACAGCCTGGCATGAGTAAAGCTTTTATTTATTATCTGGGTCATAACTTCCTTAAGAGCCTCCTTGAATGGATGACTCATACTGTAGTTAAAAAAGTTTTGGATGAGATTGAATTTAGGCATATGGAAATCAGAACTTGATTTTATTTATCTTTTTGTCTCTGTTGTTGAGCATTGTACCTAGCACATAGTAGGTACTTGTTGAATAAAAGTGATGACAGAAGACTGTATCATGAAGCTGTATACATTTTAAAAATTTGGTCCCTAGGGGGCACCCAAGTAGTTTTCTGGACCTAACATATGGCTAAGACCTATCTTTGAGATGTTTTTGTTTACTCTGAGTGAATGAATGGTGAGTAGGCTGAGCAGAATTTTAAAAGATTTTGATTTCAAAATTCAGAACTCATCATGTACATTCAGAAGGCACTAAAAATAAAATCTGGTAGACCTTAAGTTCTATTTTAGTCTTTTAAGGGTACGACCTTTTCTTCTTGGTAGGATAGGGTTAAAGGATGATTTTTTTTTTAAAAGACAAATTAAAAGCTATAAAAAGTCTATAAAAGAAATGGTTTACAAAACATTTGCCTTTGGGAGCTAGAGAGATGTGTTTGTTTTGTTTTTTGTTTTTTGTTTTTTGTTTTTTCGAGACAGGGTTTCTCTGTGTAGCCCTGGCTGTCCTGGCACTCACTCTGTAGACCAGGCTGGCCTCAAACTCAGATATCCGCCCGCCTGCCTCTGCCTCCCAAGTGCTGGGATTAAAGGCGTGCACCACCACCGCCAGCTGAGAGATGGTTTTATTGTTAAGAGCACTAGCTACTTTTCCAGAGGAGCCGAGTAGACTTGTAGACCATCTGTAACGTCAGTTCCAGGGATTCTGACTTCCCCTTTTGACTTTCACAGGCACCAGGCTTTCGCATGGCACACATACAAGCAGGCAAAACACCCATACAAGTTTAAAAAGCAACAAAATTTAACTCTATTGAAGAGCCACTATTTCTTTAAGAGTGCTTGTTGTAAATTTTTTTTTGTTTTGTTTTGGTGGTGGTGGGTTTTTGTTTGTTTTTTGTTTGGTTTGGTTTTGGTTTTGGCTTTGGAGACAGGGATTCTCTTTGTAACAGTCCTGGCTGTCTTGGAGTTGGCTTTGTAGACCAGGCTGGCCTCAAACTCACAGAGGTCTGCCTGCTTCTGCCTTCCAAGTTAACATAAGATTTTTTTTTTTAAAGATGTATTTATTTATATGAGTACACTGTAGCTGCCTTCACACACACCAGAAGAGGGCGTCAGATGTGTAGGCCTAACAATGTAAAATTTACAGATGGTTGTGAGTCACCATGTGGTTGCTGGGAATTGAACTCAGGACCTCTGGAAGAGCAGTCACTGCTCTTAACCAGTGAGCCATCTCTCCAGCCCCAACATAAGATTTTTTAATGTTGATATTTTAAGAGAGGTGAAAAGAGCTTCTACTATACTTTTCTATTTAAATTGCAAAAGTAACATGTCTGGGACAAGTTCAATTTCTTTTTATCTAGAGGTTACCATTATTTACTGCTTTCCTATCTGTATCTTAAAACAAAAACAAAAAACCCCAGACTTCCTGTTTTAATTTTATGTGTGTGATGAGTGTTTGCCTGCATATACTACATAAATGCCTGCTGCCTTTGAGGCCAGAAGAATGTGTCAGCTCTCCTGGAACTAGAGTTATGTACAGTTGTGAGCTGCCTTGTGGGTGCTGGAACCAAGCTGCATTCCTCTAGAAGAGAAACAAATGAGCTGAGCCATCTATTGAAAACCCCCAAAACTAAATTAACCATGTTATTTCATCTTTTAGGGCTTTCCTATATACTTAATAGACTTTTGTTTTTGTTTTTGTTTTTTGAGACAGAGTTTCTCTGTGTAGTCCTGGCTGTCCTGGAACTCACTCTGTAGACCAGGCTGGCCTCGAACTCAGAAATCCGCCTGCCTCTGCCTCCCAAGCGCTGGTATTAAAGGCGTGCGCCACCACTGCCCGGCCTTAATAGACTTTTTATTTGTAGCTACAGAATATTCTGGATATTGTCATAGCATAGTTGTACCATTTCACTTGATGGCTATTTAGAACAGTTTCTATGGGTGTTTTTGCTGTTAATTGTGCTTCAGTGAGCTTTCTTGTAAATATAACTTTATATATGGATATTTTGTTATTGGATTCATAAAAGTGGATTGCTGCCTCAGAGTATCTGTACTTTATTTTAATTGATAATTACTTATGATTATGTGAAAAAAATTTGAGTTTTCCAGAGGAACACAGCTGTTAAGAGATGTAATTGAAACATGTAGAAGTGTTTATATTTGGAAAACTATCTCACACTTATAAAGGCTGAGAAGCCACAGGAGAGGCCGTATGTAAACAGGAGACTCAAAGAAGCTGGTGGTGTTATTTAGAATTTGAAGACCAGAGAATCTTAGATTTCCTAGGAGAACAGTTTTTCTCTTTTTCCGCCTTTTGTTCTAAAAAGTCTCATCAGATTGGATGGTGAGGTGAGGACAGCTGATCTGTTTTCTATCCAGGATTTTAATAGTTTCCTGGATTTTAATAACATATGGGCATCCTCTTGCTGTCATGCCTCTCTTCCGTTATTAACTCTATTCTCTTAAACTGTGCGCCCAAGTAAACCCTCCTTTAAGTTGCATTTTTTTGTCAGATGTGTAGCCCTAACAATGTGAAATTAACAGTGTCAGAGTCCGTGGCCTTTGTGAGTCTCAGACCAGGATACCAAAACAATCAGTTTCTCTGGGTTAAGGAAGCTAATAATATTTTTTTTTCCAAGATGGGGTTTCTTTGTGTAGCCCTGGTTGTCCTGAAACTAGTTCTGTGGACTAGGCTGGCTTTGAGCTCAGAGATCCACTTGCCTCTACATTGAGTGCTGGGACCAAAGGCCTACCTGACCATGTCTGGATCTAATAGTTAAAAAACAAAACAAAACAAAATAAAACATTAGAATTAGTCTCTTCCTCCGCCTGCCCTAAATTGATCTTTTTTCAATATCAGTTATTTCCACATCCTAATTCTCTTTGAAATCTTGTTTTATTCCCTTTGGGTGGAAGTTTCAGGGACCATATTTGGTTCATATAGATGTGTTCCAGTTCAAATGCTATTAGAACTGTGTTTGTGGAAGACCTCAAAGTCACACACAAGTACAGTCTTGTAACAGTTAGTTTTGAGTTGAAATCAGAGCATTTCTGAAAAATGACTTCAGGGATAAGAGAGATGGCTCAGCGTTAAGAGTGCTGGCTGCTCTTGCAGGGACCTGGGATCAGTTCCCAGCATCCACATGGTGGCTTCTGTATGTAACCCCAGTTTCAAAGCATTGGATGCCCTCTGATGGGTACCAGGCACATACTTGGTGCACCTACATACAGGTAGCTACTGATACATAGGAAATAAAAATCCTTTTTTTAAAAAGGGAAAATCATGTTAGGGAGGCTTTGCATACCCCTCTCCCCCAGTGTGTGTGTGTGTGTGTGTGTGTGTGTGTGTGTGTATGTGTTTGTTTGTGGGGGGTAGGGGGGAGTGGCATGGGGAGAGAAAACAAATGAAAGGGAGCGTATGCAGAGGCTTGCTGTCTTATTTTTTATGCTATGTTCCAGGTCTCTTACTTTTAAGCTAATACCTTAGTTTAGCTGCTGCATGAAAGTGTATTTGCTGTAACATTTCAGTTGCTTTAACCTGTCAAATCAAGAACATTTTCACAGACTAAACATGTGATAAGAACATTTAGCAGTTAATAGAGAACAGGTGTAGCTGGAGAGACTCTTTGCTAACAGTTTTGTTCTGCCTGATGAATAAAGTTAACAAAATATCAGTTGGAGAAAGAAAAAGCACTAGCTGTAACTTACTTCTCCCAGAAAGGTCCTGTGAAACATATTCTCTGTGCCTGGTTTATGTCAGTCTCTTCCAAAAGTCCTGTAAGTTGGTTCCATTCACCATTAGAGTGTACCACTTACTAATAAGCAGATATACTCATTTTTGGGTATGTGAAAGACTGCTTCCTGCCCACTTCCTGTTTGGAGCTTCCAGAGTAGATTAGTCATTGGTGTTTGCTATTGGAAAGCACATGTGTTTAAACACACAGGATTTACTTGTATAGTTACTTGTGGTTTAGGTGGATCATAACATGAGTTTCCATTTTCTTGGTGTCTACTGAAAGCATAGATGCACTTTAGAAGAAGTTTTGATCGTGTGATTGACTTATGGCTAATTTAGGCTTTCAGATGTTCGAAGATTATCTTTGTTTCTCATTTTGTGACGGTTAGACAACACAAGTAGAAATGACAGTGTTTCAGAAGCAAAAAAGAAAAAAAAAAAGCAAGGCTGAAGTAAATGAGACAAGCAAATGGCCAGAATCTGGCAGGGTCAAAATGGTCAAATACACCTGGTTCTTTGTGTGGGGTGAAGGTTTTGAGTGAATCCCTGTGTTACACATCCCTGTTGACTTTGAGTCTCCTTTTAAATGTGCACCAGCAGATTTTGTGAGTCAGAGGTCATAGCAACCCATCTATCTTTAATAGTCAGGTAGCATAAGCAAGAAATAAAACTTCATTATTTTATGCCATTGAGTTTGATGGATTGCTATACCATAACCTAGCCAAACTCGAGTAGTCCACTTGCATAGCTCGGCAGTTAGGAGGTGATCACCTTCTTTCAGACGGTTTCTGCTAAGTGCTTAACTGTACTAATGGAGAGTATATGCTGGACTGACCTGTGTATTACAGGTATGAGGATAATACTGATGATGAGGAAGCAAATTCCTTTCTAGAACAGTCCCTGAACTACTCTGAAGTTAATTCACCCCGATTTCTTTTTGTGACTAGGAACTCATTGCTAGATGCTAAAAGTACCATTAGCACTTATTCCAAAAGCATTATCCAAGCATGGGAAGGATACAATTTTATAAACTCTAATTTCATATATGGAGAGTTTCCTCCTGGGATTTCTCAGTAACTATCTTTCCCTCCTTCCATCAGCTCTCCTACTCAGACCTTATAGAAGCTTGAAGATAAAACTGCATATGTGCATTGGTCACCAAGGTATATTAAGGTCTAATTACTAAGGTCCATTAAGGACTAATTCTCAGTGGAGGTCAGGAGACCTGGATCAAGTTTTCTCCAGATTAGCTAGGAAGTCAGCGCGTTTCAGTTTCCCCTGGAACTGGCGTTGTGGACAGTTGTGAGCTGTCATGTGGGTGGGTGGGAATAGATCTGGGTCCTCCAAAAGAGCAGCCGGTGTTCTTAATCATCGAGCTGCACCTCCAGCCCTGCACCTAAAGTTTTAAATTGTAAAACATAATCTCATCCTGTGGGTTCTCCCCCACCCCTACACTTTTTTTTAATATCCTGGGAAAGTTTTAATGACCAAGTTGAATATTTACTCATATGATGTACTTTTTCATGCTTGTGATGCAGAGAATTAAAAACTTGGTAAGTTCAGGATACAAAGGAGACAATAGCTGATGACTGTATTGGAGTTGAGGACAGACAGAGAAGGAATAATATATAGAAAGGAAAGGAGTGGTAGAGTAGTTTCTATTAGTCACATCAGATTAGTTCTATGGGAGAAGGTGCCCATTTTACAAATGGTTTCCAGTGAATTTCTCATTGTGTAGTTGTGGTAGGAAAAGAAATTTTATAGAAAACATTTTCTATAAGCTTGTCCCTTTCCTTTTTATGGCATTTCCCTTGAACGATCCAATCAAGAACTTGTTTTCTCTGCAGTATAAAAGTAGACATAGTTATCTACATTCAACATTAGATCTTAGGCTAGATTAGGATTGATTGCTATTTAATAAAAAACATACATTATTGGGCTGGGCATAGTGGTACACATCTTTAATTCCAGCACTCTGGAGGCAGAGGCAAGTGGATCTCTGTGAGTTCAGACCAGCTTGGTCTACATAGGGAGTTCTAAGATAGCCAGGGCTACACAGTGAAGCCCTGTCAAAACAAAACATAAATTCCTGGATTGACTTTAATTTTAGAATGAGCAAAATGTATTTATGAAGGTAAATTTTATACCAAAATACAATATGTACCAATTCTCAAAGCCAAATAGTTTTACTTATACTTTCTGGTATAGATAAGTTGTTGAACTAAAAATGAAGGTGGTTCTTTTCTATAAGCAGTATTTGATTATTTTGTTGTTGAGAAAGGTTACTTAGCAGAACAGTCTGGTAGGTTATTTTGGAGCTTAAGATGGTGTGTGTATGTCGTCCACTATGTGTATTCATATGGTATTTTTCAAATGTTTTGTTTATAATTTTAAACTCTAATGTCTGGAGCCAGGCCTCATTGAATATGTTTCCTTTTAAACCTTTGGGTAATCTTATGAATTCTAAATTTGCATCTGTTTCTAGGATGTGAAACTGCACTGTTTTCTGTCTCTGTCTATAACTCTTGACTCCATGCCCATGTGTTGCTGTATTGTACTTTGGTTTCTCCTTTGTTTATGGGATGGATCACTTTTCAGAGAAAATTTTATCTAAACATTTTAGTTGATTTTTGGTTTGGGGAAAGTTCATAGAGACTTTTCTCTAAAGCTTTTATTTTCTTTTAAGATGTTTTTATTTTAAGTTTGTAAGTGTTTTTGCTGTACATATACATGTGTACCATGTGCATGCCTTGTGCCTGGGGAAGTCAGAAGTGGATGTCAGATTTCCTGATACTGGAGTTACAGAAGGTCCTGAGCCACCATGTGGGTGCTAGGATCTGAGCCTGGGTCCTCTCCAAGAGCAGATAGTGTTTAACTTTAACTGCTGAGCCATCTCCAGCCCTTAAGCTGTCATTTTCTAAATGATCTCCTTTCACATTTGAAGTAATTATTGATTGTACAGGTTCAGTTTCCCTTTCTCTTGGAACCAGGTTTGAGGAGGTACAAGTGCTGTCGTTGGACAAGAGTGAACTGAGTTTATAATGTTGTTAGAATTGTTAATCTTCAAAAACATTTATTTATTGTATGGGTATGTGGAAGTCAAAGAAAAATTTGCAGGCGTTGGTTCTTTCCTTTTATCTTGCTGTTGCTACGAATTGGATACTGGTCACCAGGCTTGGTAGCAAGTTGTCTTAATGTGCTGAGACATCTCACCAACCTAGAATTGGAGTACTGAGTTAAAAGATGTGCAAACTGAACCTTAAATTTACTGACAACTCCCCTCCCCTCAATTCCCCTCCTCTTTTCCAGATAGGATTTTCCTGTGTAGCCCTGGCTATCTTAGAACTCACTCTACAGACCAGGCGGACCTTGAACTAAGATATCTACCTGCCTCTGCCTTCCTTCCAAGCGCTGAGATTAAGGGTGTGCACCATCACTGCCTGCCTATAAAAAGTTTCTTCTAAGCTGTTGCCTCTCCTTTGTTGTTGGTTTTTGGTTTTTCTTTTTCTTTTCTTTTCTTTATATTTTGAGACAGGGCCTCACATTTTAACCCAGACTTACCTTGAACCTACTAGGTAGCACAGGCTAGTCTCAAAATGAAGGTAGTCCTCCTGCCTCAGTCTCCTTGGCTCTAGGATTATAGTTAAGAGCTGAGACACTAAACTCATTTTGCCTTTTTGAGACATAATCTTGCCAATGGTAGCCCAGGCTGGCCTTAAACTTCAGATCTTTCTGCCTCAGTTTCCCTAGTAACTCCTTTATAGTTCTGAAGCCTTTCTCTGTTCAGAAGTTTTTATGTGCTCAAATATAATAAACCCTAGTTATTTGACTTTGCTTAGCAACATTTGTTTATATCTCAGAATTCTTTTTCTTTAGTACTGTTTGCTTGCTTTTTGTTTTAGAGCTTTAAGTATTTAGACATTTACCTGTGATGAGATGGGGATCTGACTTTTCTATGAATGGATACCCATTCCATTCATTGAAATTGTGTACTGGTATCACTTATTTTTCTTCACTGATTTGGTTGGTGTTCATTTGCTTTTTTTTTTTTTTTTTGGATATAGGTCTCATGTAGCCCAGGTTGACCTCAGACTCATTAGAAAGCTGAATCTGATGCTCTTGGCTCTTGCTTTCCCTTCCAAGTACTGGGATTCCCGGGTGTGTCACTACACTTGCCTCTTCACTGAGGTGTATTTTTTTAAAGATTTATTTATTCAATGTATATGAGTACACTTTAGCTGTCTTCAGAAACACCAGAAGAGGGCATCAGATCCCATTACAGATGGTCATAAGCCACCATGTGGTTGCTGGGAATTGAACTCAGGGCATCTGGAAGAGCAGTCAGTGCTTTTAACTGCTGAGACATCTCTCCGGTCCATCTTCTGAGTTTTAATGTTGACTATCACTGAATTCCCATTTGTATTGTTTATATATTCTGTGTTAGTGTCTATTGTATATGCCAGCAACACACTATTTTAATTATTGTAGTTTTAAAATACTTCATATAGTTAGGCAAGTCCTCAATTGTAGTTGGTAATATTATTTTCAATTTTGACTATTTACTTATGCTTATTTCTGGTAAATTTGTCAATAAATTCATCAAGTCTTTTAAGTAAACAAACATGTCTGTCTGGTGTGTAGGTAGTTCAGTGGCAGAGCCTACCATTTTCAGAGGCTTTGGGTTTGATCCTCAACACCACAAAACAAACAGACAAATTCCAATCAGATTTTCAATGTCTGTCTGTCTATCTTATCTTTCTATCTATCTATCTATCTATCTATCTATCTATCTATCTATCTATCTATCTATCTATCTATCGGTTCTAACTGTATAGCCCTCACTGGCGGAACTCACATTGATCCATTTCCTTTGCCTTCACCCAGCAGAAGGTACATTTTTAGATTAATATATAAAAACACAAATGTTTCAGTAGGAATCTTTCATAGGATTCAATATTTTTTTTAATATTCTTTGAAATTTTCACACATGTATATAATGTATCTCACTCCTTCCTTTCAACTTCCTGAGGTATTTCCCCAATATATCTTTCTTCCAACTTCATGCCCCCTCTCTTTTTAATAGCCCACTGAACATAATTGATGCTGCTCATATGGACATGAGTGTGGGATCATACACTGAAGAATGCTTTCTTTTTATGATTTAGCTTTTATTTATGTTGTACAATATAGTGTTTTGTTTCTTCATATAATTCTTACACAGTGTATTTTAAATTTATTGCTAAATTTGTTTTTATCACCATTTTTATTACATTTTAAAATGTATGTGTGTTTGTGTGAACTTGTGTGCAGAAATCAGAGGACAGCTTGCTGGAGTTGATCCTCTCCTTCCACTAAAGGGGTTCTAGGGATTGAACTTAGGTCCTCACACTAGTAGCAAACATCTTTACCCACTGGGCCATCTCACATGTCTTTTTATCACTGTTCTAGTGGAATTTTTTTTATCTGTATATTTTCTTTTAAAATTTTACCTTTTACTAGTGTGCATGTCAGTGTTTGGTAGGGAGACAAGTGTGCACATATGTATCTTAGTGCCAAAGGACTGATCGTGGAGATCAAAGGATAACTTTTGGGGATCCGTTGTCTCCTTACACCATGGGTTCTGGGGATTGAACCCAGGTTGTCGGGCCTGTAGAGCAAACACTTTAGACCCACTGTCCCCCACCCCAAATGAATATTTTCTGATTAATTACTGCTAGTTGATTGAAAAGTTCTTGATCCATTTAAAAAAAAGATTAAGCAGAAAATATAAACAAACAAGTAAATTCTTACTGTATCTCACAGTTTTTTGTTTGTTGTTGTTGTTGTTGTTGTGCACAGAAATATTTGTATTGCCAGTTTTTGAAAACTCTGTATTTAAGACTTTGTGCAGATTTTGGTTTTGGTTTTGGACAGGGTCTCACTGTGTATCCCAAGCTGTCTGGAATTCAAAGAATCCTCTTGCGTGTACCTCCCTAAGTTAAAATTTTATGCTACTATGCCCAATGCAAGCCTGTTTTTCAGATAGTTTCTTATTGAACCTGGGGCTTGTCATTTTGGCTAGACTGTGACTGCCCTCTGGTCCCCATGCTAGGATTATAGACTGTATGGTTATGCCCCACTTTTATGTAGGTACTTGGATCCAAATTCAAGTCCTCTTGCTTGTAAGATAAGCACTTAACTCACTGAGCCATCTCTCCAGACCCCAAAATAATAAGGACTTTGAGGGCCACAGAGATGGCTTAGTAGGTGAAGTACTTGCTAGCAAGCCTGACCAAAGTTGGATCCTTAGAATGCATATGGTAGAAGAGCCAGCTTTCACAAGTTGTCCTCTGACCTCCACAAGCATGCCCACATACATATACACAGATTAATAAAGGAGTTTTTTGAGCCAGAGTTTCTCTTTGTAGCCCAGACTGGCCTTGAACTCACAGAGGTTGCTATACTTCTGCCTTTCAAGTAAAGGGATGTGCCACCATATCCAGCAAGAAGTGTTTGTTTTGTTTTAAGACACCGAATAATTTTATTTGCTCTTGCTTTATAGCTATATTTGTAGCTTATATTCCTGCTGTCTTCCTTCTGTGAAATTAAGGAGAGACCACATAGCAGTCTGGTATCACTTTCTAAACTCTAAGTTAACAGAAAGAGGTGAAGACTCCCAAACTCGGGAGACCCTTACTCAAGTCTTGGGAAGTTGAGGCCACCCACAAACTCCAAGACACCTACTTGGATGCAATCAGCAGAGGTTTATTGGGGAGAGAGTTGGCTAGCCAAGGTCAAACTGCATACTCTCGCAGGAGTAGAGTTTGACCTCGAGTGATGGGCTAAGGGGCCTTTTAAAGAGGAAAACCATAAACCAGGGGAGTGAGGAGGGGGTGAGGGGTTGTCAAGGATACATAACATAAAAATAGCGGAACATTCTAGAGGAGCCCAAACCTAAATGATACAGGATCATGTGGAATGTACTCTGCACACCCATTTCTTCTCAAGAATGTAGTCTTACCATGTCACTGCCATGTCACTGTACCTTACCCTGTCTTACAAACTATTTCAGGTTAAACTATTTCTCACTTGCTCTGGTCACAGTCCCGCCTAGATGTCTTGCATCTTTTTTTGTGGTTAGGAATGTGTCTTCTTGCTTTGGGCTTTCCTCACCCACAGGTGGGTTCTTTTCCTTGAGGCTTGAGAAATGTAATCCAGCAAGTGTCCTCTGATTCAGGGATAATGCCCTCCACTTGGAATGTATCTTGGGGCAATGAAGGCCTGAAATCTTACATTCAGTTCCGCCTTCTGGAGCCTGCATTCTTTTGCTCTGGGTAAAGGAAAGCCTATATGTATTTCATAAAATGGTCTTTATAATTTTTCACTCTACAGAGGAGGTGCTTGTCATTTGAATCTTCCTGCTTTCAAGGTCCTTATATTTGTACATTATTTGTGTCTTGAACTCTGCTTTTTCTTCTTCTTTTCCCTTTTAGACAGGGTTTTACATAGCCAAGGTTTTGTTTCAAACTCCTGATCCCTCCTGCTTCTGGTTCCTGGCTTCTGAGATTACAGGTATATACCAACTCCCCTAATTTTATTTTTTTAATTTTGATTTTTTTATATAGGGCCACATGTAATTTTTAAAATTTTGTGTATGGGTTTGGTACTAAGGGTATTAGGTTTAGATGAAGTATTGTACCGACGAGGAATGTCCCAGATCCCAGCATTAAACTTTGAGAGGAAGGAGAGGTAGTTGATTAAAAAGTAAAAAATTTAAATTAAAATGTGTGGTGGTTTGAATGACAATGTCCTCATATATAATCTTATATATTTGAATGTCTAGTCCCTTGGTGGACTGTTTGGGGAAGGATTGGGAGGTATGGTCTTGTTGGAGGAGATGTATTTGGGGAAGGGGGCTTTGAGGTTTCACTGTGGCTCAGGATATAAAGCCTTCAGCTACTGCTCCATGCCTCTTTGCTTTC
This sequence comes from Rhabdomys pumilio, assembly GCA_030674055.1. NCBI lineage: Eukaryota > Metazoa > Chordata > Mammalia > Rodentia > Muridae > Rhabdomys > Rhabdomys pumilio. The sequence goes on from JANHMN010000004.1 coordinate 35,187,891, forward strand.
TGTCTTGATTATGTACTAACCCTATGAAACTTTAAAACAACCCCAAATTAAATGCTTTCTCTTATAAGAGTTGCCTTAGTCATGGTGTCTCTTCACAGCAGTAAAACAGTGACTAAGCCACAGTGGTTTGAGTAGATTAAATTGACATCTGCCTGCTTATGGTAAAAGAAAGTACTGTTTTGTTCTTATTGAGACCATGGTAGCTTTTCATCCCTCTAAATTGAATTAGCATGCTTGGTTCCATAAATGTTGCTTTTCAACTATTTGATTTCTTTTCTTCCTCCTCTCTGACTTCCTCTTCTTTCTCTTTCCTCTCTCTCCCTCCTTCCCCACCTCCTTTTTTTCCAGATAGGGTGTGTAGCCCTGGCTATGCAGATCAGTCTGGCTCAAACTGGGCAATCCACTTGCCTTTGCCTCTGGGATTAAAGGTGTGCACTACTACCACCTGGCTGTTTTTGTTTGTTTGTTTTTTTAAAGATTTATTTATTTATTTATTTATTTATTTATTTTGTGTATATGTGAGTATACTGTCACTGTCTTCAGACACTTCAGAAGAGGTCATTACATCCAATTACAGATGGTTGTGAGCCACTATGTGGTTGTTGGGAATTGAACTCATGACCTTTGGAAGAGCAGTCAGTGCTCTTAACCGCTGAGCCATCTCTCTAGCCTTGTTGTCATTATTTTTAATGACAGGGTCTTACTGTTTATCCAGGCTAGCCTCAAATGTAGAGTGGTTCTTCTGCCTCTGCCTCCTGAGTGCTGAGATTATAAGTGCCACTACACCCAATTATATTTTTGTTTATTTACTTGTGTGTGTGTGTGTGTGTGTGTGTGTGTGTGTGTGTGTGTGTGTGT
>JANHMN010000004.1:35188758-35433380 GCA_030674055.1 Rhabdomys pumilio
TGTGTGTGTGTGTGTGTGTGTGTGTGTGTGTGTGTGTGTGTGTGTGTTTGCACATGCTCTCCTGCCCATGCAGTGATCCACATGTGGAGGTCTTCTTCCACTTTGTGGATCCTATGATTAAACTCAGGTCTTCAAGATTTGGTGACAGGTACCTTTACCCACTGAGCCATGTCATGAGCTAACCTTTTTTGTTTGTTTGTTTGTTTGTTTGTTTGGTTTTTTTTGAGACAGTTTCGTATACCTTAGGCTGTCCTCAAACTTGTTAGAAGCTGGGGATGACCTTGAACTTCTGATCCTCCTGCCTCCACCTCTTAAGTGCTGAGATTATAAGCCTGTATTACTATTTCTTTTTCCAAGACAGGGTTTCTCTGTGTAGCCCTGGCTGTCCTGGAACTAACTCTGTAGACCAGGCTGGCCTCTGAACTCACAGTATCCACTTGCCTCCGCCTCCCCAGTGCCGGGATTAAAGGTGTGCGCCATCACATGCTTCACTATACATTTTTAATGGAGTGTTGTATATTAGATGTAGGGGCTTCACACATAGCACTCTGCCAACCGAGCTATAACCTTATCCCATACCTGACCTTTTCACTTTAAAAATTTTTTTTTAGGGCTGGAGAGATGGCTTAACGGTTAAGAGCACTGACTGCTCTTCCAGAGATCTTGAGTTCAAGTCCCAGCTCATAGCCATCTGTGATAGGATCTGATGCCCTCTTCTGGTGTGTCTGAAGACAGCTACAATGTACTCATATACATAAAATAAATAAATCTTTAAAAAGTTTTTTTAATTGTTTAAAAAAACCCAGTTGTGTATAGGGATGTTTTTCCCTGCATGTTATGTCTGTGTACCACATTCATGCAGTGCCTGTGGAGCCAGAAGAGGGCATCAGATCTAAAGCTGGAATCAGATAGTTGTGAGTCTCCACATTGGGCCAGGAGTTGAACCCAGGTCCTTCCAAGATCAACAAGTACTCTTAACGGCCAAGCCATCTCTTCAGCTCTTTTCAACCTCTTAAAGAAGAAAAATGAAAATGTAAAACTTAGACAGATACTCTACATTGGGTTTGCGTATTTGTCACTAGAAAACTATCTTACTGGAATAATAGCTTATAATTGCAGTTCTTGTAGTTGATAGGATTTATAAGCTGCTGTGCTTATGAATATGAGAATCACTAGGTTTTAATTGCTAAAAATTCAGAGAATGTGAGAAAAAAATGGCTAAGGCTAGAAATATCTAGTCTTGCTTTCTTTAAATCTTCTATCATTGACCACTTAATGACAGCAGAATGCTTTGAAAGCCCAGTTCCCTGGTAACTAGTATATTAATGACGGTTACTTTGCTGCTGTTGAAATTCTGCTAGAGGATGGCTTTCAGTAAAATCTTTATGAAGAACTTAGTAGAAAGATGAACCTGGTTAAGAGACTGTAAAAATGGAATGTCCACAAGAAAGTGAAACATAGACCACGGGGTTGACATGGCTATGCAGAGTTATATTCCTTTGACTTTGACTTTGTAGGTAATGCCATTTGCTTCTCAGACAAACTGTAAAGTTGTCTTACATGGGTGGCTAGAGTGCTCATGCTTTTCTAGAAGATTGAGTTTGACTCCCAGCGCTATGCTGTCTGTCTCGTAGTCACCTGTAACTTCGGCTTCAGAAGGTCCAACACTCTGCTGGCCTTTGCAGGCACAGCACTCACACACACACACACACACACACACACACACACACACACACACACAATTTAAAAATAAGATCTAAAAAATTGCTTTTACAAATACCATTAATGTGTATATTATATACGTCTATAGGTCCAATTTATAACTAGTATTTTTTTTTTTCCAAAAGAGTGATATAATACCATTTTAAGACACTATAAATCTTGCCAGTTTGAGTTCTCTGATGTTAGGAAATGATGAGTATCTTAATGTAAATTACCTGCCAGGTTTCTGAATGTGTATGGTCACACTGCAGCATTACAGAACACTCTGTGTTGGTAATGTTTTCACTGAGCGTGTGCCATCACTGGGGCTGTTTATCTCTGCATTCATCCAATATTACTATATGCTGTAAGCACTGGGCCAGAGTAGAGCATCCAGCAAGCAGAGGCTTCCAAGTAAAAGCCAAAATAAAAAGTGTGATATGAAGCTGCTATAGTTTTGTGGACAGTAGTTGCAAATACTTTTTGAAAATTGTATATGGTAAGTAGGAAAGTAGGCCACGCTTTATTTTTCATAGTCCTTTTTGTACTCAACTTTCAGACATTTGCCTATGATCAGTGATCAAGCAGACAATTTAGCAACCAGCGTGGAAGTAATTAAGCAAATAGCAGGAGTTCTTTAAACTGATTGCAATTTTAACATTTCTTATAAATTCTCTTACTGGAGGCACTTATAAGAACGAGACAGAAACATGATCATGATACTATGGTGTGGTATTTTTTTTTTTTTTTTCTCATTCAAATTTATATCTAAGTTCAGGCAGCAAATAACCTTTTTAGAGTTTATTTTCCTTTGCTGATAGAACTATTGCTACTTTACTATTTAGTGAGCAAGAACAAATATAACCAATGCTTTCAGGAAGTAGGATGGAGATACAGATGTATCAGAAAGCTCACTTATAGCTTTGGTCATTTGGAGCTTTTTTATTTTTTTAATAACTTAATTATTTTTATTTTAATTGTATTGTTGTTTCAAGGTGTCAGATTCCCTGGAACTAGAGTTGGAGTCAGTTAAGAGCTGCCATGTGGTTGCTGGGAATTGAATTTAGGACCTCTGGAAGAGCAGCCAGGGTTCTTAACCATTAGGCCATCTCCCCAGCCCCCCTGGAGCTTTTTTAAAAACTTAATTGAAGTACTTTTTTTTTTTTTTTTTTTTTTAAATGGCCTTAAACTCAGAGTTCTCCTGCCCCAGCCTCTTGATACATACTACCACACTGGGTAGGAAACACTTGGTTTTTTTTGTTTTTTGTTTTTGATTTTTAAATTTATTTTATGTTTATGGGTAAACTGTAGCTGACTTCAGACATACTGGAAGAGGGAATTAGATCCCTTTACAGATGGTTGTGAGCCACCATGTGGTTGCTTGGAATTGAACTCAGGACCTCTGGAAGAATAGTCAGTGCTCTTAACTGCTGAGGCATCTCTCCAGCCTAGGAAACACTTTTAAGAGTGTGGTAATGGTGTGGGCTACCTCACACTTTAACCTTCAAGTTATAAATGTATATATACAAGATAAAAACTCATTGAAGGAATCTTAAGAGTTTGGAGTGATGTATGTTGTGTGAATATGTAGTAAATATGAATATCCTAATATTTGAGAGTGGGTTGTGTCATTTTTTTCATTTAATAAAAGTAGACATGTAAATTCATATGGGGAATCGTTTCATTATTCAGGATCTTTCCTTAAGACTGTTGGCTCCTTATTTGACTGAAGCAGCAGCAGTGCAATGCCTTCATGTCTTCTGTGACTTAGCTTAAATGCAAGGCCATGTGTTGTAGTAAGAAACGGCCGCCGGTCAATCTGACTGTCTAGGCTGCAGCATCTCTGCCTAGATCAGATGCCATGTTCCGAGGCCAGCCAGAAACACCAGCCCTGCCACTCACAAGACGCCAGCATGGGAGATGATTCTGCCAGTCTTCCACGCTGTCTCTGCAAGGCTGGGCATTGCCCAGACTATCCCGCCAACCACATGGGCTCGGTACAGAGGAGACTCTAATGCTTAGATTATCCAAAGGCTTATATATTTGGTAAAGATCAATAACAAGATGCCCATACAATCAGAAGTGTGACCCAATACCCAACCTAGATATACCAACTACCTTTGACTGGCGGGAGACACGTGAACATCTGCCTCCATGTTTGCCTCTCTCCTCTCTTATCTTCTCCTAGCTCCTCCTCTTCCTTTCCCTCTTCCTCTCCTTCTTCCTTCTCTTCCTCTCTCTACTCCTCCCACCTTAGCTCCTCCTATAGCCATGTGCACAAAGTAGTCTCAGAAGAGTATATCACCTAATGGCATGGTTGTCATTTTAGTTTTTCTAGATATGTTTTATGGTGTTAACTCAGTAACGTTTCTGATCTATCCTTGTTTTTATCACAAGTGTCAATGATGGAGATAGGCAATTGTTTTCAAACACCATAAGAATGCTCTTGCACAAACCCAAATGGTATCTAGGTCAGTTAAGACATGTTGATTTTTTTGTCTTGAATCTCAGATTTTGGTAGATATTTTCATTCTTACATTTAACCTTGGATTGTGTTTGTGAAAAAGTACAGTGAGATGTCAGTTAGGTGAGTGTTGATGATGTGTAAACATGGAAAGGCTGTTTACCAATAGGCAAACTGGAATATATGAAGTCTCTTAAGCTTTTCTTTAGTATTTATTTACCCCATAAACAAAACTACTTTATCATAGAAAATTGTAAATAGAAGTTAACACAAAATTATGTGTACTCTTGTCACTGGATTGAATGAATTCTGATATTTCTATATGTTGTTTGTTCCAGAAATATGGCTACACACACCTTTCTGCAGGAGAGCTTCTTCGTGATGAAAGAAAGAATCCAGAGTCACAGTATGGTGAACTTATTGAGAAGTACATTACAGAAGGAAAGATTGTACCGGTTGAGATAACCATCAGTTTACTAAAGAGGGTAAGGAGCATGAGTACTAACCTGTTCAAACTACCGAGGACACAAGAAACTAAATTCACCTTCATCTTAATAATGAAAAACTAGAATAGTAAATTTCTTGATTATGGAAGGTAGTGTGATCTTTGAAAATGGCAGTGTTGGAAACTGCTTTCACTGTGAAGAAATTGACAAACCAAGATTCTCTGCCGTAGTATAAGACCAGCTATAGCCCAGCTATAGCCCAGCATTCTGTCCTTTGACTCTGATGCCATAGGTGGTGAGCATTATGAAAGGACAGTCAACATCTCTGTTGAAGCTGTTCTTGTTGGTGTGCGGTACTGGGGATTGAGTATAGGGCTGTGAGCATGCCTGGTGTGAGCATGCCCGGTGTGAGCATGCCGGGCAAACACTGTCACTGAGCTTCATCCCTTTTTCCTTTGAATACTTGCTGTCTTTGAGACAGGGTCTTACCAGGTTGCCCAGTTGGCTTTGAACTCACTCTGTAGCCCAGCCCAGGTAGTTCTTAAACTTGGAATCTTCCAACCTCAGCTGTTATTACAGGTAGAACTCTTGCTGCATGTTATCAGTGATTGGCCCTGTGTAGCTCAGGGAATACTTTTAGTCCTTATTTTCCTCTCGCATTTAAGTCTTAATTAATAAATGCCTCTTTGAAATAAATTCTACCTATTTCTTGTACCACCATTTCTGTTCATTCTCTTCCTACTGTAGGAACTGCCATTTTTCAGTCTCTTGATTTTTTTTTTTTTTTTAAAGTTTTCTAAACCACTATGCTTCTTAGAGTTTGGTTCTCTTCAGCTTTCATTGTATGTGTTACTTGCTGGGTGGTTTTAACCCATGCCATGTCTTCACGGTGCCAGTGCTGCTAAACTCTACAGTTCTGCACAGCAGACTTTTTTTTAGCTTACAGACATGATCCTGTCAGGCCACTGTCAAAATTTTTCATAAATGTCTCAGAGTCATACCAGAGGCTAAATATATCACCCAAAGTATAATGTTTATTTCCTGTCTTGACTATTGGTTGAATTAACATCCCATCTCTTTAGTGAGAGGATCTCTCATTCACTCCTGTTCATCTCCTGTCTATCACTAAAATCACTTGAATCTTTTAACCTTGTTTCTTTTTTATCCTATTTCCCACCACTCTCAGTATATATCCTAACATTCGTTTGTACCAGCTTGCCTCAGATTCATCAAAGCTGCCATGCTTTCTTATTTCCAGCCATTATGTCCCTGCTTCCCACTGTTTCAGTGATCCATGTTGCCATGCTGCTTGTTATTTAGGAAGCAACTCCACTGCCAACCCTTCCGTCAGGTTTTCTCATATTCTCTAGAAACTTAGTGTTTTTTTTGTCTTAAGAGCATCCTTTGCTGTCTGAGGACTTAGCATGTTATATGTAGCTGTTCCCCACTAGACTGAACTCTCCAAGGGCAAGGGCAGTGACTTCTCTGATAGTAGACTCAAAGGAATGTATGCTGAGTGAACATGTTAGATGTGTGGCTTCTCCAGAGACCTCCTATCATAATTGGGGTAGGAATGCTGTAGCAGGAGCTTAAGACTGTTTGATAAAAGTTTTATGAAATTGGAGCAACTGGATTCTGAGATAAAGCTAACTTACAGAAAATAGGTCCTGGCAATGCTCTTCTTGTGGAATGAGAAAACTTGGCTTATGGAGAGTAATGCATGCCAGTGTGCTTCGGACTAACAGTTCTAAAGCTTGTTAGAGGTGTGCATCTGTGGTGAATGGAGGTGCCAAGGATTTAGACAGATTAAAGATTATATCTACTGTTCATATACTCCCATGTTCTACATAAGCTCTGGTTTTGGAAAAATATGATGAGATATGTTTTTGCAATCTTTCTGAATGTGTTACACCTTGTGCTGTCTGTGCTTGGGGGCAGCCAGTGTCATTTAGTATAATTATAATTTATAATAAAATTTTATAATTTTATTTTATTTATTATTTATTTGTTTTCGAGACAGGGTTTATGTAGCTCTGGCTGTCCTGAAGCTCTCTATGTAGCCCTGGCCAGGCTCACACTTAGAGATCTGTCTATCTGTGCTTCCTGAATGCTAAGATTAAAGGTGTACACCACCACACGCAGCCAGTTTTTTATTTTAGTATTGAATCTTGAAGCAAGTTGGCAGTCCTGGTAACACAGGCCTGTGCCTGGGAAGCTGAGGCCAGAGGAATCTTAGTCAAGGCTGACCTGAGGTCTGGATGAGTTCAAGGCCAACCTGGGGAATTCAGTGGGACCCTGCTCAATAGATAAACAAACAAACAAACAAAAAGTAAAGCGAGTGGGATATTGCATAGTAAAGGAGTACTTTCCCAGCTTCTAGCTATTAGATTTGAATTATAGTAAAGTTGAGCCCCAATAGAAGGAACATGTTTTCAGCAGTGAATGGTGGTGCACACACATAGTCCTAGGTCTTCAAGTTGGAAACCAGACCATGTTACATAGTGAGTCCCTCCCTGTCTGAAAAAGAAACAAACAGAACTACTACCGCCTATAGCACAGTGATTAGAAAGAGAAACATGGGGCAACATAGGGTCTCTAGATGTTAGAGCAGAGCTTTACAAGGTCATTTGTGTGAGAAGGCAGTATACACTGCTGATCGGCCATCACTGTACCAACATTTTAGTTAAGTAGACACATGGTTTTGGCTCTTCGGTAGGAATGCTACCTAGCAGTGATCCACATAGTAAGGAAGACTACCTCTTGGCCAGAAAGCAAAAGGATAAAAGGGCCAGGATTCCACAGTCCCCTTTAGAAGTGTATTCCCAATCACCTATGAGGCCACTCTCTTAAAGGTAGGCCCACCCCAGAGATCAAGCATTTAACAAACAGAAACCTTCAGAGGACATTCAACATGCACACATGGGATATGTTTCATATGATATAGAAACTACAGAAGTGGGGGGATGAGAAGAATAGGGGAACACATACCTATAGTCTGGCCAGCAAGCAACCATGTCAAGAAGTTGACTCACTTCTACCCAGGCTGTTTCCCTATGTACCTTCCAATCTTGTGGCTTAGGGAAAAGTAGCAAATAGCCATCTGCCTGCTATCCTGCGTAAGACATTGTCTTTTAGCTGGGCATGGTGATGTATGCCTTTGATATGCAGAAGCATGCGGATCTCTGAGTTTGAGGCCAGCCGGGTGTACAGAGCAAGTTCCAGGACAGCCAGGGCTACATAGAGAGAAAAAAGGGCCGGGGGGAATTGCCCGTTGGTGATGCAGTATTGATCCTAAGTCTTTTTGTCTTTAGGAAATGGACCAAACGATGGCTGCCAATGCTCAGAAGAATAAATTCTTGATTGATGGATTTCCAAGAAATCAAGACAACCTTCAGGGTTGGAACAAGACCATGGATGGGAAAGCAGATGTATCTTTTGTTCTGTTTTTTGACTGTAATAATGAGGTAATGAACATATCCATCTGTCCAGATGGGCTTCAAGCTCTAGATGGTCAGCTATTAGAGAAAGTAGTGATTTTTTTCATTAACATTTTCTGTTGGCAGCAGTATATATATCTAGTGAGTGAATAGACTGGGTGGGCAGAACAGCATCGCCTTGTTAATAGAATATTGAGGGCTATTAGTATTGGCAGCTTTGTGACCCTAAGGCTAGCTTTATTTTCTATATGTAATAAGAGTCAAGTTGATTTTTTGTTTGTTTGTTTGTTTGTTTGTTTTAATAAACATATATAGTACGATTAGGTTATGAAGCTGAAGTGTCTATTGCTTGCAATGGTGTGTTTACTAGAAGATGTAGATCTGGAAAGATGGAGAAGCCTACTATTGTTGAGGAATTTGTCTTCTAAGAATAAAATGATTTGGAAAATAGCAAGAATAAATTCTGCGCTCCTATCCCCCAACACTTCTAATGGCAAACCCAGACATACCTTTGAATAAGTAAATAAATTTCTCAGAACCATTAATTAAAAAGCCTGACTCTGTTGGACAACCACTATGCTATAAATTTTATTAAATTGATGCCAACAGTCTGAATCTGAAATAGTGCCTTGGAGGAAGTAGGCTATTCTTAGGTTGAATTGTAAATGTGCCTCTGGTAAAGGCTTGCCACAGCCTTTGAGTTGTTTTAAAATGTAACTCTCTCCTCCCAACTCTTCAAAATATGTTTTCACTTATTCTTCAAAGTTAACTTTAAAATGTTACCACAGCTTTATAACTAAGGAATGTTTATTCACGATTAACAAGAGATGCTTTATTCAAATATGTTGACTCAAATATTTGGATATTTATGGAATTATTGTAAAGTAAGCAAAAATGGTACAAAGTTTGAGGCACATAATTCATACCTAATGAGTTAATAATATGTCTGAGATGAAGCCATACCCACACAGCTCTTCTTTTTATTGCAGTTTGAAAAAATACAGCAGGAAAAACTGAGTCATGAATGAATTTTACTATGATCTGTACTTATTTAACCTAGTTTATATAAATTGAACCACATGTTTAAATTTAAAAAGGTTTTGCATGTTGATTAATGAGTTAGACACATTGAGTTTAATGTAGAATTTGTGTTTTTTTTTCTGTTTTGTTTTCGTTTCTTCAAAATATCTTCTTTTTTGCTTTTTTTAAAACATAACTTTTTACTCTGTCTCTCTTTAGATCTGTATTGAGCGATGTCTTGAAAGGGGAAAAAGTAGTGGTAGGAGTGACGACAACAGAGAGAGCTTGGAAAAGAGGTACCTTGGAGGCCTTCCCTCACCACCTCATGCCTGCTGTGCTTGTGGAGATGGCTTGTTCTGTTCTGTTCTGCTCTCTGCTCTCTGCTCTCTGCTCTCTGCTCTCTGCTCTCTGCTCTGTTCTGCTCTCTGCTCTGTTCTGCTCTCTGCTCTCCTCTGCTCTCCTCTGCTCTCTGCTCTCCGCTCTCCTGTGCTCTCTGCTCTCCTGTGCTCTCTGCTCTCTGCTCTCTGCTCTGCTCTGTTTTCTACTTTGTTCAGAAAAAGAACATGTCATTTTCACATAGGCACAATGGCTTCTGTTAAGAGAGAAAGCATCAGACTCTCTTTCAACCTTTCTATAATGTGGAAGAGGGAGGACAGTTAACCTACAGCCATGAAATAATGGTTTCTTTTGCAGAATTCAGACTTATCTTGAATCAACAAAACCAATTATTGACTTATATGAAGAAATGGGGAAAGTCAAGAAAATAGATGCTTCTAAGTCTGTTGATGAAGTAAGTGTATCTGCTTTGTCTTTGCAACGAACAAAAAATTGATCATTGGGGTAGGTATGAGAAAAGATATTCTAAAGGTTAGTACTTAGTTTTTCAAGAGATTTGAGGCTAACTGTGCAATTTGTTTTTTTCCCCCTTTTTTAGTAAGTCTAAAGTGGGTTTTACAACATCAGACCTGTTTTTCACAAGAAGTAGGTGGTTTATTAATTCCAAACCTCTTTCCTCAAACAGGGAAAGATTGGTATTTTCAGTACAATGATTTGGATCTTGTCCATTGTTAAAATCTGTAGCACAACTGGCACGTCGTAGCCAAGGGCCTGGCTGTTCTCTTACGGAACACAGAGCTCCTGAGGTGCAGGTTTCCCAGGATGCTGCTCTCTGCCTTGCGCAGACCTCAGTGTCTGTAAATCCCCGCCTGCAGACACTCCTCCTGTTTCTGAGTTCATCTGCACTCCCTTTCCTCAGTTCTCTCATCTTGCTTCTCTCAGAATCACTAGCCATAGCAAGGCCCAGAGGAGGCCTCACAGAGGAGATCTTTCACCCACTGCCACTGCCTGCAGGGGTGAGTCGGTCGGTCCATGAGAGGACTTGGACTTTGACAGTCAAGTGAGATTCGTCGTTTGGGTTTCTATTTTACCAGACTACTAGCAGCCCATCAAGAAGCACATTTAGTCATAAAGCATTAATAAAATGGAAGGCAAAATGTTCACAGTTTTATGTGCTTCATTTGTATTACTAATATAAGTGAAATATATGAAATTAAGAAATTATGATACTTAAAATCAATACAGAATTGATGTATTTCTTTTTAAATAGGAACGTAGCTGTACAATCTTTTATCTGTATTTTGTTTTATTTTTTTTAATTTTGGCATTGGGAATTGAATTGAACCCAGGACCTCATACATGCTACACTGTGTTTTTACAATATCTGCTTTTAAAATTGTCTTTTGCCTGTACAGGTTTTTGGTGAGGTTGTGAAGATTTTTGACAAAGAAGGCTAACTGACCCTGAAGACATCTTTGAAATCATGCTTGAATATTGCTTCGATAGCTGCTATCACAGCCCCCTTTTAAATTTCAAAATTACATCTCAATTAATGTCTAGAAATACATAGTAAGGCAAATTAAATTATGTGTTTTTTATTTGTGGTCACAGTACACAGTGAATTCAGGTTTAAATCACTTTAGGTATTATGGTGCTCACAAAACGAAGAAGGGTATCAGCTAATTCTTGTTTGTGTTAAGAGACTATCCCTTTTATCCCTTTTATGTCTGTGCCTTCTGTGAGCTAATTTTTTTTTTTTTAATAGTATGCATGTATATCCCTTTTGTAATTGCAATGTGTTGGGATTTGGGATTTCGACCTTTTCTTGCTGCACATTTAAAATTTCCAACCTGCTAAGTGAATTTGTGGACCAAATTTGAAGGAACTTTATGTGTAGCTGGTTCTTGCTCATGGTGTTTAGTAAACAAACTCATGAAATGGATTCCTAGCAATGTTCTATTTATCAAATAACTGACCATTTCCTGTCGAAAGATAAACTTAGAGATTGATTTATTACAGCTTGTGCAAAGTTGTATAACAGGGCATAGTCTTTGCTCCCAAGGTTTGAGTCAGGGGACAGGGGAGTCAGAGCCTGAGCAGGATTGTCAGCTTTCTTCTGACATAATCTGTGGGGCAAGGGTCACAAGTAGTGACTTGTGTTCCTATGCTCTGTGACACAGGGCTAGTCATCATTAAACTGATGTTAACATAGTTCCTAGAAGCAGACCCTTGACACACATTCACTAGTTTATGCTAATTGGATTCAGTTCTTGTTTTAATAATAGTTCAAGGTTTTTTTGTTTTGTTTCTTAGACTAAATACAGTTAGAATAAATTAGACAAAGCAATCTAATGGTTAAAATTTCCATTTGTATTTTATTTTCTGGAATATGTTTTTCATGGTTACTTGTTTTAAAAGATTTTAAAAATCATTGCACTTTGGTCAGAAAAATAATAAATATATCTTATAAATGTTTGATTCCCTTCCTGCTTGCTTTTTCAATAAAGTTTGGAAGTCCAAGTGATTTTCTTTCTTTAGAAAATTAATATTTATTTTCTTTTTTTTTTTCTTTGTTCCTTATTTCCCATTCCTAAAACTGAGTGATAACTAAGGTTCTTTTTTAAAAAGGTGTTTATGAATGTTTTGTCTTCATGTATGTTTGCATACCATGTGCATGCTTGGTGCCCACAGAAGTTAGAAGAGGTCACATCTCCTGCTACTAGAGCTACAGAAAATCATGAGTTGCCTTGCAGGTGCTTGGAACAACCCAGGTCCTCTGCAAAACTGCAAATGCTTCTCACCTTTGAGTGAGCTGCCTGTTCAGCCTGTATCTAAGGTTCTTAATAGAGAGATTTCTTTAAATGTTCCTCATTTCAGCACTTACACTGTTTAGTACATAATGTTAAATAGAACACAGACTTTATATAATTAGATTTTACTGAAAATAGTAAGAACAAGTTAATGGACTTTTTAAAATAATGCATTTCTAAGTGTCTTTCAGAATATTTACTACTTGTCATTAGGAAACAAAGTATCCCTTCATGCTTTAGTGTATTTACCACACTTCTATTCAGTCTGTCTCGGTTCTTGGAAGATTATAGTGAATTTTTGTCTAGTATTTGAATCCAGTGGAGCAGAGGCTTTGTTGTGATTAATCACACAGCATGAAAGGGTGCAGACTTCCTGTCCATTGGAGGGAAGAGATACAGCAGCTAGAAATGCAGACACTCTACTGATGGCTTAAGAACACCCTTCAGGGTTTGAAGGGACTAGGTGTTTTGAATCATCAAATATTTCTCTGGCATTTGCAAACAAAAAACCCACACTAATTTCTGACTTATGAGTAAGTTTGCTTTTTAAGTAGAATAATGTGTTGGCAATATTGAGTTTTGGAGTTGATGAGATACATCTGACTTTGCTAGTTTAGTCATTCTGTTTATCCAAGATTCGGTACTAGAAGCTTTTGCGATTCTTGAAGGACTTTACTTTTGAGCCTCTTAAAAGTTACTGTTATTTCCATGTTCTAGTGTTGGATGTATATGATTAAATTTACTCATATATATGAGTAAATATCTCAATAAATGTTGTGCTGATGCCTTTGGAGTCCTTGCTGGTTCTGATTTCTATTCTCTTTAAGTGTATTGGACATGAAACAGTATATTTAACACACGAGTTCTCAGCAAAAAGAGTGCAGACGGAAAACTTTTGCTCTGCACTGTGTTTGGCTGTCTGGACTTAAACTGTGTAATATACCATTTTTTTCAAGAGTTGATTTGGGCAGAGCACATGTAACCTGTTTCACCACCTGTAGGAAGCAGTCTTTGCTTGTCTCTTGGAAGGGAAATTAGCAGCAGGGAATGTCTCCAAATGTGGGCTTTTTGTGGAATGGCCATGTCCTTATCATTTTAGAATGTGCAGTCATTGAACAGGTACCTAGAGATATTGGTGGTTAATAGGAAGATTAGGCCATATGAGTTATCATTCCTTCGTTGGAGATTTGGGCCTTCATCTTCAAAGGGGTACCACTGGCACAAGCAGTTGTGCCACCAGCACATTCTTTGCCTTCTGGTTTTCTGAGTCTCTAATGCAGAAATTCAGATATCTTCTGCTAATTTCATTTATTTTTTTCTGTCCCCTGTGAGACCGGTTCTAACTGTAGTTCAAGCTGATCTCAAACTCACTGTCCTCCTGCTTTAGCCTCTTCTGTGCTGGGGACAAGTTCAGTTATTCTTACTTAGTTCTGTTGTCTATAACACCTCTGTGTCTTCAGCTAAATTGAATATTCCATAATTCTAATCATTTTTCAATTAAAAGGAAGCTTTATTATGTGCCAAAGAGGAAGGAAAACAATGATCCTAACCACCCACCTGTCCCTTTCCTTTCTCATTCTTGGAACCAGTGTGGTAGGTATAGGTGTAGTTGTTAATCACGGTGTAATGATATGGGTATCTTTCAAACCATGTGTTTCACCAGCTTTCCTCTTGTAGGGAGATAGGAAAACTCAAGCTGAATTTTAAGCTAAGGTTAGCCAGACTAGCTTGAGGCTGCCAGGCCCAGACTTTTACAGATCCCTGTCTGCTGGCCCATCAAAGCAAAACCCACTTTTTTTGAGTCTGTCTTCAAAGAGACTTTTCTTGGTAGGTTACCACATATATTACCACATTCTAGCCTGTAGTGTGTTTATGGACAGTATTAATTAAGAGCACTTCATGAATAATAAGTTTGAATCTCAACATAATGCATGTATGACTAATTCCAGCTCTTGAGGGATCTGGTGCCCTCTTTTGGCTTCCATGTGTGAATAGATACATATACACACATACCACCCTGCATATGCAGAGATATATAGATACATAAAAAGAATCTTGCTTGTTTTTTTTTTCCCCCAAGACAAGGTTTTTTTGTGTAGCCCTGGCTGTCCTGGAACTCAATCTGTAGACCAGGGTGACCTTGAACTCAGATCTGCCTACCTCTGCCTCCTAAGTGCTGGGATTAAAGGCATACGCTGACACTGCCCAGCAAAGAATTAACTTTAAACAAACAAAAACATTTGCGAGCTTTGGAAATACTCTTACAGTATTTTTTTTTAAGACAATATTTCTTTATGTAGCCTTGGCTGGCCTGTTTCACAAGAGACCTGCCTGCTTTAGCCTCCCAAGTAATTGCTGGGATAAAAGGTATGTACTATCATACCTGACTCCTTAATTTAAGATGAATTTCCAAGAAAATGCCTTAATTCAGTAAGTCGTGTTGGGAGTTCTAAACCTTTGCATCCCTGTAAGCATACAGCAGAATTGGCCTCCTGCCAACTGCCTGGTTCTAAGGACTTCCAGGGCTCAGCAATCAGTACTTAAAAGGCACAGAATTACAGAAAGCATAAAGTTCTCTACCCCAGCTCACCCTGAGTTGTTTATAGGCTTTATAAAAGAAGCGTTTTTACAAGCTGCCAGAACTTGGCAAATTGTGTGTCTGGTGGTGGTAGGACAGTGTCAAAGTGGCCCCATGATGGTGGGCTGTTTCTCACTACCAGGAGCACAGTGCACTCACTGTTGTCATCCTGTCTTCATTTGAGATGATGGGCTAAATGAACATTCTTTACATTATTTAGAAGGGAAAAATAAGGTTTAACTGGCTAGCTTTTAGATTGGGAGAGAGTATTTCCACTTTAGAGTGACTAAGTGGTTGACCTCAGGACATAGCTCCTCAGTAGAGCATTTGTTCAGCCTGATCCATGCCCTGGGTTCAATTTCCAGCACCACAAGAACTAAAATAATATATTGATCAAGTTAAAACAGCAGTCTCTGCTCGGTGCCTTGGCAGGTGCCTATTATTCTGATTACTTAAGAATGCTGAGGCAAGAGGAAAAGATCCTATGAGCCCAGGAGGACAAACAACAATACAAGGCTAAACAATAAAACCAGCTTCCCCAAAACATCTCACCTAGTCAGGGTGTGTTGTGCGCTGAATCCAGCGGGGCTGAGCAGAGTTGTATCCTCTTCCACTGCTTAGAGCCTGGACTTAGGATGGATAAGTGCTGTTTGAGAAAAGAAGTAAGCACTGGGCTTGGGCTTACTGCTGTGTGCTAATGGAAAAATACAAACTCTGAGGTGGGAGTGGAATGGCATGGGGCAAGAAGAGAGATTTCATTCCACTATATGAACATTATGGTCCTTGCTGGGGCTGGCTTGTCCTGCTGTCACGTATCAAACACCATTCTTGTTCTATCCCAAAATGCACTCTCACTCCTGAGTGTTTTGTCAAAAATTCGTTGAGGAATGTATTTCATCTTAACATCATCTATCTTCATTTCTCTTTAGTTTGTGTTTTGAGTTATTTTATTGATATTTCTGAGTTTGATTCAAAGTAGTTAATTAGAGCTAAGTCACTGTCTTATGTGACCACATATACATAAAATAATTAGTAAAATAATAGCTTTATACACATAGGATTCGATTCATTATCTCAGTCTAATAACATTCATTCAGGGTGTACCCTCTTAGGTTTAGTTAACTGGTCACTCACAAGCCAATTTGCAGGGGAGTCAATCCTGAGACTTGGTTCCAAATGATGGTAATAACACCAAATTCTTCGTGTTATAAAAATTGGCCATTCAAAATGGCTGTTACGACAAAGATGCAACCATCAAATATATGTAGTCATTACAAGGTTACCGGACAAACTAAGATCTGGTGGTTTCTTAACCATGCTTTTTTTCTCCCTATGTGTGTATGCTTTATACATGTTCGTGTTGAGGGATTCATATGTATGAGGATGCTTGTACATGTGCGTATATACATGCATGTGGACGTAGGAAATTAATGTTTTTCTCAATCTGTTTACTGAGGTGGGATGCCTTGCTGAACTCAGAGCTTGCCCCAGGGATCTCATCTGTCTCTGTCTTCTGAGTGCTGAGATCATAGGCAGTCACCATGCCTGGCTTTTACATAGATTTGGGGACTTCGAACCCATGCTCATGGAAAGTCCTTTATCCACTGAGCCCATCTCCCTAGCCATAACTGAGCTCTCACTCTGTAGCCCAGGCTGGCCTGGACCTAACTGTGCATTGACCCACACACCCTGTGCTGCAGTCCTTCCTGCCTCACCCTCCTGAGTGCTGCATTTACAAGTATGAGCCACCACAGTCACCAGTGCTGGCTGGCTTTTACTTCTGCGGTCTCATTTTGTTTTGCTAGCAATTCTGAGGCACTTTGGAATTGTTTTCCTTTTGCATGATGATTAAAGTGAGGCCCAGAGAGGCCAAGCCAATTGCCTAATGAGCTTTACAAGCAGTAGTTGGGGTTTGGAACTGAGGTACAATTGATGCATTCACCTTGAGCCTCATTCAGTGTGGTTTGAATAGAAATCCCCCCCCCCCCCCATAGATTCATGTGTTTGAATGCTTGGCCCATTGTGAATGGCACTATAAGAGGTTGCTGGAGTAGGTGTGGCCTTGTTGGAGGAAATATGTTACTGGGGGTGGGGGGTCTTTGAGGTCTTATATGATCAAGATATGTTCAGTGTGACACATAGTCTCCTTGCTATCTACTGATCAAGATGTGGAACCCTCAGCTCCTTCTCCAGCACCTTGTCTGCCTGCATGCCACCATGTTTCCCTGTCGCGCCCAACCCGACCAGCAAGCAGACGCAACATGGTTGGATTCTTCTCAACAGCCTTTATTGCAGGAACTATAAAAATACTACGGGGACCCCGTGCAGCCGAAGAGCGCTGCTTATATAGAGGAGCAGGGGTTGCCAATGCAAGGATTGGCTAAGGCCTCAATACCTCATTAGCATATGCCCACTCGGGAGGGGCACACGCCAGAATCGTGCTGATGCATGTGCAGCACGATTCTTGTTTACCAGAAAAGTCTGATGAGGCAGGCAGGCAGTTGGCGCCATCTTCGAATGTTGGCTACCGACATATCCCACCATGACAATAATGGACTAAACTTCTGAAACTGTAAGCCAGTCCCAATAAAATGGTTTTTCTTTAGAAGAGTTGCCATGATCATGGTGTCTCTTCACAGCAATAGAAACCCTAGCTAAGATATCTAGTCTGCTTCCCATCTTTCTACCTGGTGCCTACTTACAACCAGACAATGTGCCCTCACATACCTCTACTATTCTTCCATTTTTCCCCATTCATTGATTGATTGATTGGTTGGTTGGTTGACTGACTGACAGGGTCTTATGTAGCCTAAGCAAGCCTCAAATTCCTATGTAGCATTGAGGATGGCCTTAAAAATCTGATCTTCTTGATTCTACCTTCTACTTTCTAAGTGCTGGGATATAAACCTGTGCTATCATTCCTCGCTTCTCTCCCTCCTTCCCTTCCTTCCTCCCTCCCTCCTTCCCTCTCTCTCTTCCCCCCTTTCTTTTTTTAATATTACACTACAGATCTGCTTGCCACCCCTCTATGTTGCATGGGCAGAGGTCTGCATGGCTCACTTGCATCAGGGGCCACTACAATGTGCAAGTGTATAGTGGACAGATAGCACAGAAAGTGTGAGCATTGTGAAGGGAGACGGGACTGCCGACGTGAGAGAGGAGAGGAATAGACTGTTGTGAGTAACCTGCCTGTGCTCACTGAGGGCCACATCTGGATCTATGGCTGTGTAGCAGCAGGGGTCAGTGTGGCTCATATTACCACTAGAGACCGTGAGGATGTCTCCTGGGAGCACGTGGATGTCCAGGGGCTCTGCAGAACTGGTGGGTGGTGGCATGGGTGCAGAGGTGATGCCCTCTGCCCTCTCACCCCTCACCTGAGGCAGTAGGGAGAGCTGACCCCAGGTCATGAGAGCAGGTGATCAGCCCTGCCCATTGCTGGCTGCAGCACTCAGGAGAGTGAACCCTGGTTCAGGGGACACAGGTGAGCTGGCCCTGAGGGTATGGGTGCTGGAGAACTGGTCTTGCCACTTGTCTGCCATGAGGTGGTGTGGGCACAGTGGTGATGCAACATCCCCTCTCCTGCAGTAGTCAGGATATCTGGCTCTGAGGTCATGAGAGCAGGAAGGCGTCCTTGCCCCTCACTGCACCTCAGCACAGTAGAGCTAACCATGGTGGAGGGGGTGTAGGTGAGCCAACCCAAAGGCATGAGCACAAGAAAGCTGGTCCAGCCCCTCACTTGCTGCAGCACTTGGGAGAGTGTCTCCACTCTCTGCACCTCTACTGGACCATACAGTGGAGCTGGCTCTGGAGGTGTGGGTGTGGGTGAGCTGGCCCTAGAGCAGGAGAGTTGGCCCTCCCTCCTGCCTATCAATAGTGGCACTGGGTGACCTATCCAGAGTAGTGCTGGAGAGCTCACCCTGGTGGTGCGGATCAACCAGCTCAGCTACCACCCAGGCCCAGATCCAGGGCTTTGAGTTGTCCTGCCCCAAATCGACAACATCTGTGAACTGTTGGGGCATGTGAAAGGGCTGTTCCTGCTGGTCCAAAACTGCAGGATCTCCATGATACAGGGCAACAACAGGATAACTGGGAGGAGTCCTGGTGAGGATCCAGTTTTAATTGTGTCTAGAAGCCAGAGACCTCCAAGCAGCCCAATGACTCATTGCAATGACCATTCACAAGTGAAGATGTGTAGACAGTATAGATGTATAGACAGTATAGATGTATACCCTGTGGGATACACTGTGACACACTGCAGCTTCTACCATGAGCTATTTCCTATGCTTTGTTTTGTTCATTTTTTGTTTGCAGGTTTTATTTCTGGGGGAGGTTGCAAGGGCAGAGGGTGGGTACGAGGGAATGGAGAGGTGAATGGTACTGGGGTGCATGGTGTGAAACTCAAAAGAATGAATAAAAAGCTTAAAAATATTACACTGCATGATTTTAATACCAGCACTTAAGGAAAAGGGGCTGAGGTGGGCAGATCTCTATGAGTTTGAGGCCAAGGCTACATAGTGAAACCATGTCTCTCAAAAAAAAAGCTATTACATTTTTATTTGTTGTGCTGTGTACACCCAAACAACACACACACACACACACACACACACACACACACACACACACACACAATGCCATAGCATATGTAGAGGTCAGAAGACAACTTGTGGAAGTCCAGTGTATCCTTCCATCATGTAGGTTCTGGGGACTAAATTCAGGTCTTTCTTGGAAGCAGTTGCCTTTGCCTGTTGAGCTAGCTTGTTGGTTTAAGAAGGATCTTACATTTCTTGTGTTACTATGAAATGGGATCTAGTGTGTTATTTTCTTTATTGTACGATTCACCATAAGATGTAACTTTTTTGGTTATTGTTGACTTCAGGCTAGATTTAAGAGCCAGGAGAATAAAATTATCAGTCTTTTATTTTATTTATTACTTAAAACTTTTTATTCTTTGAAACTTCTATATGTTTATATAGCAACCAAAACCATCAGTTTTATGGTCAGTCATGGTGGTGCATGCCTTAGTTCCAGCACTTGGGAGGTAGAGGCAGGTGGATTTCTGTGAGTTTTAGGCCAGCCTGGTCTAGATAGTACATTCCATGCCAGCCAAGGCTACATGGTGAGGCCTTGTCTTAATAATAATAATAATAATAATAATAATAATAATAATAATAATAAATCTTTGTCTTAATAATAAATCTTTGTCTTAATAATAATAAATCCTTGTAATAATAATAATAATAATAATAATAATAATAATAATAATAATAAAAAACAACAACAACCTTCCAAACCCACATCAGTTATTGGTCCCTGTTTCCCAGGGCCCAAGAGCAGAGTGACCCCTCAGTAAACACTTATTGGAGAGAAGACCCTGAAAGTTGGGAATGGTTGAGCATATAAGAATAGGAAAGGAGGCAGACTTTGTACATCATCAGCTCCACTCTGCTTTTAACATACAATTCAGAAAGCCTTCCCCCCCCCCCCCCCCCCCGAGACAGGGTTTCTCTGTGTAGCCCTGGCTGTCCTGGAACTCACTCTGTAGACCAGGCTGGCCTCAAACTCAGAAATCTGCCAGCTTCTGCCTCCCAAGTGCTGGGATTAAAGGTGTGCGCCACCACTGCCTGGCCAGAAAGCCTTAAAATGTGACTCTCAGTGGTAAAAAAGAAGAGACTATGACCAAGAAACTCCATTCTGGCAGACAAATTTATTTATTTATTTATTTATTATTATTATTATTATTATTATTATTATTATTATTATGTATGTGTTTATGTGTGTATGTGTGTTTGCATGCATGTGTGTGTGTGCATGAGCACGTGTGTCTGTGTACATGAGCTTGCCACAGTGTGCATGTGGAGGTCGAGAGACAGCTTTGTGGAGTCAGTTCTCTCCTGCCACCTTTATGTGGGCTCTGGTGATTGAACTCTGGTCATCAGGTTTTCCTAGCGAGTGCTTGCCCTGCCTCTCACCGGCCCTGATTTTGTTTTGACCCATTGCTCTTCTATTTCACTGTTATTGTGTTAGGACATGGAAAATCTCTGCTATAAAAGGGCAAGTTCCTGGTTTATGTTTTAGATTTGAAACCACTTAGTGCAAATGTTTGCTTGAAACCTTATAAAATTATAGTATATCCTCGGGGCTTTAATAATGTCTATATTTACTGAAACTAGGCAAGAATTGACTGGTATCCCTCTCTTTAGCTGGCCCTTGTGGTGTTCCTGTTGTTTTTAATTACAGCAAATATGTGGAGGTCCATGCTCATGCCATGGTATGTGGAGGTCAGAGGACAACTCTTGTCCTGCTGACGGAACTCAGGTCATCAGACTTGGTGGCAAGTACCTTTACCTACTGAGCTCTCTTCCTCTAGTCCTTTGTTATGTTTGCTTTTGCTTTTTGTTGTTCTGGGTTTTTTATAGCATAAATTCTTTTTTTTTGTTTGTTTTGTTTTGTTTTTTCGAGACAGGGTTTCTCTGTGTAGCCTTGGCTGTCCTGGAACTCACTCTGTAGACCAGGCTTGCCTCGAACTCAGAATTCCACCTGCCTCTGCCTCCCAAGTGCTGGGATTAAAGGAGTGCGCTACCACTGCCCGGCAAATTCTTTCTTTCTTTCTTTTTTTTTTAATCTTTTTTATTTTTTTAAATTTATTTATTTTAATGTATGAGTGCTCTGTTGCATACATATCCACCTGTCTGAAGAGGGCATCAGATCCCCCTAAAGATGGTTGTGAGCCACCATGTGGTTGCTGGGAATTGAACTCATGACCTCTGGAAGCTCAGACTGTGCTCTTAGCCACTGAGCCATCTCACTAGCCCCCTGTTCTGTTTTGAGACAGTATTTTGCTATGGAGTCCTGGTTGGTCTGGAACTCATATGCAGACTAGGAACATGATAGCTTCAAACTTATCAATGATCCTCCTGCCTTCGTATCCTGAGTGTTGGGATCAATGAGGCATGGACCAACATCCTGAGCTAGCACTTCTTTTAATGTTTAAAAAAAATTTTTTTTTTTTTTGTGTGTGTGTGTGTGTGTGTGTGTGTGTGTGTTTGCATGTATGCTGCATATGTGCAGGTGCCCAAAGAGGGAAGAGAAGTGGTTAGAGATTTGGAGCTGGACTTACCGGGTTGTGAGCCACTTAAAGTAGGAGCTAGGAACTAAACCCAGGTCCACTGAAAGAGCAGGGAGTGCCCTTAAGCATTGTGATTGTTTTCTTTATTTAAAATTTTAAATTAATTAATTAAGTCATTGGGTGGGGTGAGCGCTACAGTGAACAGTGGCGGTCAGAGAACAATTTGTGGCAATGACTGTCCTCCTTCCGTGGTGTGGGGCCTCCTAGGGATTGAATTCAGGTTATCAGGTTAGCACCAAGTGCCTTTACCAGCTGAGTCACTTAGCCAGCTCCCAAACACTAGCTCTGGATCAGTTACTGAGTATGGGAAGATGCTTTAAAAGACTAAGTTATGCTTCTTCCATCTTCTCTTACTGATGGGTGGGGCTCAGTGCAGGCTCTTACGAAGCTTTGGGTAAGGAACAGAAGTGTCCTCGAGGTTCTCCAGACTGTTGGAAGCAGAGCTAGGCTGAGAACCTTGCTCTCCTGGTTCTTCCTCCAGCACCAGTGTGTTTTTTCTGCCACCTTCCAGTCAAGGACCTGCAAAGGCGAAGCAGTCATCCCATGATGCTCCAGAACTGCCCAAAAGGACTTCACAAACATTTATTGAATTTATGTATTTTAAACCACATTTAAAACAAAAGCCAATGCCTCAGGCTCCACCTCCAGAAAATCTAATTTAATTTTAAAGGCTACTTGGATGAACCCAACCAGTGGTTCTCAAATGGAATCTTTGTGAGGGCTGGTCAGACCCAGAATGAGGCCCACCCTGTGGGTTTCTGAACCAGTCAATCTAGTGTATGTTCAAAAATATTTCTCTCTCTCAGTGTCTCGGCCTGCCTGTCTGTCTGTCTGTCTGTCTGTCTGTCTGTCTGTCTATCTGTCTGTCTGTCTGTCTGTCTATCTGTCTATCTGTCTTTGTGTGTGTGTGTGTGTGTGTGTGTGTGTGAATGAATGTGTATATGAGTGTGCTTGCAGGTTCATGTGTGTAAAGGACAAAGAACAGGCATCATTGCTCAGGTGCTGTCTACCTTGCTTATTGAGAAGAGTCTCACTGGCCTAGAGCTCATCAAGGCTAGACTGGCTACCAGTGAGCCCAAAGATCCACTAGTCTTCACCTCCCTGCACTGGAATTACTAGCACATTAGAATCACCCTCCCTTACAAGCGTTTAGGTGGTATTGGTACTCTGAGAACCTCTATATTAAAAGTAACTGGGATAAATGCTAGGAGCCTACAGTCATGCAGCTTTTCCGGCAAGGGACCAAATCTATCCACAGTGTCTAGTGCGGATTAGGTCCTGAGCGTGAGTGGATTGGCAGTCAGCAGGCAGTTAATAAAAACTCACAAATGAGACCATTGCCTGGTCTGCCATTGCAGAAGCTCCAGGACTGAGAGAAAAGTCCCTCAGGTTCTCTCATTAGGGGAGTTGCCACAGGGATGTCAGATTGCTTTTTTTTTTTTTTTTTAAATCTTACTTGGCAGTTTCTATGATCCCAAAAGGCTGGGAGAGCACAAAGGACCCCCAGACTCTGAAGAGACGTGGGGGTAAATGTGTTGAGTGTGGCCCAAGGGCAGATGAAGGTGTGGAAGCTCTGTAAGGAAGATGTAAGAGTTCCCAACAGTGAGTTGAGCTTCTTAAGGACATGGCTTCTCCACCCTAGACACAAGCAAACTATCTTCCAGCCCTGAGGGTCTGTGGTTCAGTGGCCATCATGTTTGAGTAGGAGTTGAGTCTGAGGTCCACCTGGAACCCCAGATATATTCTCAGGCCTTCCTGAGACCCAGGAAGTCCCTTGGCATAGAAGAGGAGGAAAGGGTCAGGTCACCATGTGATTTTGTGCCTTCTCATAAGAATCCAAATGCTGAAATGTTCCCTTGGCTTCTCTTTCTGCTTCTCAGGGGCAACTGCTCAGCAAAGTCTTCTGGGAGGATGACTACTAGTGTTTGGGAGGTAACTCTGTAATGGAGAAGAGGAACTGTGTCCTTCCATGGAGAAACAGCACCAGAAAAAGACAGTAGTGAAGGATATGGGAAAGCCTCCTCATTGCAAGAGGGAAGGTTCCTGTGTGAAAAGGGGGAGGGCACAAGGTAAGTAAGGAAAGTCCTTAGTGAGAGGTTAAGGAGCAGAGAGGGTGTCCTGTGATTATGTGACAGAGCCCAGACTAGAAAGCTGCATGGCTATTAAGCGATATGAGCCATTTCTATAAAGCCCTTTGGATTTTTGAGTATGCCCTCCTGTTTATCTCCTTTTCCTCCTCCTTCCACCCTTCTCCCCACTCAGCCTCCCTCCCACCACCTCCTCCTCTCTCTTCTTTGTCCCTGTAAACTCCCTTGAGTTCTATTCTGAAACCCTTAATGGGTTTTTCCATCTCACTTGGGACATTTTGAAAACCCTCTCTGGCTTGGCCTATGTTGGGGCTGGGCCTAGGGCAAGCTGGCTAGGAGGTGGGTCCCAGCAATAAGCAACCCACAGAATTGTGTCTGTTATTTAAGAAAAGTTTCTGGGTTTTTGGCTAATTGCAAAAATACATAATGGATGCTTTTTGCATCTGCTAGTTATTCTAGAACAGGCCTGCATCCAAGACCAAACTTTAAACAAACAATAAGATTATGGAGCTTAACTATTTCAATGTGTAACAGAAAAGAAAGCCAAGCCCCGAGAAGTTGCATTAACACATGCGCTCAGACATAAGCACACGAGCAATCAAACCAACAGATACAACATACACACGCAGAGTTTGGCACCAGCGCACACAAATACATGTTTGCATATTAACACGCATGGGCATATTTGCACGCTCAGCTCACACACAACTCCTATACATAGCCTCTCAAGGTACATACATAAATGGTACATGCATACATGTATTTGAAAACACCCTCATAACATCAAACACAGAAGCACACAGACAGGCAACACCAAACACAGATGCGTTTATGCAAATCTTCCTTTTTTTCCTAATCACCTGGGTGTTCTTCTTGGATAAGTGAATGGTCCTCACAATAGGAAATACGTGAAGCACTTTGTCAGCTAGCCAGGCACTGGCTGTGTCTAGGTTGCAATAGGTGTAGTTGTCAATGTAGTCACGAGGGGGCGCCCAGGGTCCATTCTGCATCTGTCTACCTTTCGCTTTCCTCTTCTGGTTCTCTGTACGGAGCTCTGTGGGCCCAACCCTGACTTTTCCCCATTGTCCCCTGTGCTCATTTTTATCTTCTTCCTGTAACAGACCACTGAAACAAGGCCTCCTCCAGCAGAACAATGCACCTTACATAATTGAATTTACCAGGTCCTGATAAATATGTGACTCCTACCTAACCCTTCTCTGGGACCTGCTATTAAAAATCTCAATAGGTCTTCAGTCTATCCCAGACTCCTCCAATGCAGAGCTGCCAGAGTCACTAATACACATTAAAGTAATGAAGCAAACAAGCTCATACCAAGCCAAAATACAGACTGCACCCAACTGATCAGGTTGGAGAGGTCTCTGGCCTTCAACACTCTCCTCCTGGCTTTCTGTGTTTCAGGGTTACAAATGTCAGTTTCTAAACACAAAGTAGAGGCCGAGGGAGTAACTCAGTAAGTAAACCATTCACTGTGCAAGGCTGAGGACCCGAGTCTGCAGAATTTACACAGAAGCCTAGTGAGACAGTATGCACACCTGAGATCCCAGCTCTCCATGGGTAGAAAGGAGATCACGACAATACAAGGCCCCAAAGTGCAAGGCCCACGGCATATGCAGCAGTGAACAACAAAGACAGCCTGTGTGAAACAAAATATAAGTGTCTTAGAGTTACCATTGCTGTAAAGAGACACCATGGCCAAGTCGACTCTTATAAAGGACATTTCATTGGGGCTGCCTGACAAGTTCAGAGGTTCAGTTCATTATCATCAAGGTGGGAGCATGGCAGCTTCCAGGCAGGCATGGTGCTGGAGGATCTGAGAGTTCTACATCTTGTTCCAAAGACAAACAGGAGAAGACTAACTTCCAGGCAGTAGGATGAAGGTCTTAAAGCCAACACCCACAGTTACACACACTTCCTCCAACAGGGCCACACCTCCAAATAGTGCCACTCCCTGGGCCTAGCATATTCAAATTACAACAGAAGGTGAGGACACTTGAGGCTGTTCAGTGACCAGCAAAGTTAGCCTGTGGGAACCAAGATGGAAGGTAAGGACACATGACCTCCACACATGCACTGTGGCATGTCACATACAGGTACAAAAGAGTTTTAGAACCCCCATACAAGGTAGGGACAGAAAGACAAGAAGTCACAAAACCTATGCTTTTCAGATTCTTGGGCAGGAAAGCTCCATCCTCCTCAATAAGTAGTTCAGACTTCTCTAACAGACATTCCCACAGTCCATTATGACAGGGTCCTGAGCAACTCCAGAAACAAAAGACTGATGCCCTTTCAAAGATGTAGAGTCTGCTGTGCTCATGGGACCAGCACAGCACAGGACACACAGCAGCAGACCCAGTGCAGAGAGAGGCTGTGAGGAACTTTCTAGAGAAGTGAGAAGAGAAGAAGGAAGAGTTGAGGAATGAGCATTGTATCTGTTTGGTTAATCCTCCTAGACCCAGGTCTGCCTGCCTGTCTGTGGTCTGAGAGCTTAGCCACCAGTCCAGAAAGATTTTTATAAGCAGAGGACAAGCTTGAGACTCACAGGCCAAAGGCACCCTGGGGTATTTGGTTTCTATGGCTTCATAGTAAGTCACCACAATTGGGTGACTTAAAACACCTGCTTATTACCTCAAGTTCTGCAGGTCAGAAGCCTGGGAAGAGTCAGCTGGGTTCCATCAGTGTCAGAAGCCTAAAATCAAGATGTCAGCTGGTCCAGACTTTTCCTGGAGGCTCTGGAGGCTGCTCTCGGGTCTTTTCCACCTGCCCTTCCATCTTCAACACATCAAAGGAGGCAGAATTTTCCTCATGGTTTGCATCTATTCTCTCTACTGCCAACTAGACAAATTTCTCAGCTTTAACTTAAATGGCTCAGGTGACAACATTGGGTTTGATTAAGTATCGCCACATCTTATGTCAACTGGTTAGTTCTTCAGCTGCAGCTGTTAAATCTTCTTTACCTTGTAGTTCATGAAGGACGGAGTTATCCTAGGGTGGCCGTCTGAACTCTGCCCAGGGGGCCCTTATCCTCATGCTGTCCTGTCCCCTTTGAACATGTGAGTCTGCTTTATGGCAAAGGGTCAATTATCAGACTGTGGCCAATCAAGTTGTAAGAGCCCGTTTAAAAAAAAAAAAGTTTCTCTGGCTGGCAGGAGAGAAGAAAGCTGAAGAGGCCGGGGGAATGGGAGGCACTTGACCTGCAGTTGCTTGTTCTGAGGATGGAGATGGCCTTGTGCCAGAGAGGGAGAAAGTCAGAGCTGAGAGTGGCCTGCAGTTGACAGTGAAGACTTATGGGTGGTGGGGCCATACCTCCAAGAAACTGCTCGTAGTTGGATGAGCCTGGTTGTGGACTCTTCCCCAGAGCTTCCAGATAGAAGCCTGTCTCTGGGTTCCAGTGAGCAGAATCAAGCTGAACTTGCCCAAACTCTGACAGGCAGAGCTGTGGGGAACGGAACAGTGCTGTTCAGAGCTGCTAGCTGGTGGTAATTTGTTATGCAACAATAGACAGCTACTACACCAGCAGGACATGGCGATCTCTGATTACCATATACACCAGCAGGACATGGCGATCTCTGATTACCATATACGCCAGCAGGACATGGCGATCTCTGATTACCATATACAGCTTTTCCCCACTTTTACTTTTATCTGTTTAAAAGTAAGTTTCATGTGAAGATTATTTGGCCTTTAAAACATTGTATTAAATTTTTAAAATGCATCTATTTTTAAATATTCTGGGCTATTTCTCCTTTTTTCTTTCACATCATATAGTTTTTATTTGAAGGATCCAGTTTCTTACTGAATCTCTGTGAGGATATTAACAGAATTTTTAAAATCTATTTTTAGTTCTTTCCTGCTTCTTGTATTGTTTCCTGAAGTCGTTGGAGGTGTTTGTCTTGCTCTGGGTTTAGAGGCATTCCTCCAATCATAACCTTTGCTGGTTCACAGTCAAGTGTAAAGTGTATAAACTGATGACCGCACTTCCTGTTAGCCGCTAGACAACTGCCTTCTACTCTCCCCACCCATGAAGGTCTCCTATGGCCATTCATATCCCTCAGAAGCCTGCAGCCTCTCCCTCAAGAGAGCCCATACAGATCTGTTGCTGTTCTGTGCAGAGTGAGAAAACAGACTTCCCAGGACAGACTGTTAATTCAAGCAGCATTCTGGGACTTTCTGGCTCTGCTGAGGGAAGGTAAACTACCCTTTCTTGGCTCTATCTGTCTCTGAATCCCCAGCAGACACAGGTACCCTAGTGTTCCTGCTGGAGTCTTGTGTTCCTTCTGCTGCTATGGTCCTGAAATCTCTTACAATGATTTATCTACCAAGGCTCCCTCATCATTGTGAGTTTGTCTCAGTTTGTTCTAGCTTCTTTTCTGTTGCTGTTGTAAAACACTCTGACCAAAAGCAACTTGGAGAAAGAAAAGGTTTCTTTGGTCTCCAGTTCTGGTGATAGTCCATTACTGAGGGATGTCAGGGCAGGAACTCAAGCTGGAGCTTGAAGTAGGAACCACAGAGGAAAACTGCTGGCTGGCTAGCCCTCTAGCTTGCTCACAGGTTCATACTTAGTTTCCTTCCTTCCTTCCTTCCTTTCTTTCTTCCTCCCTCCCTCCCTCCCTCCCTCCCTCCCTCCCTCCCTCCCTTTGTTCTTTCTTCCTTTCTGAGACAGGGTTTCTTTGTGTAGCCCTGGCTGTCCTGGAACTCACTCTGCAGACCAGGTAGATCATCCTGCCTCTGGTTCCCGCGTGCTTGGGATTAGAGGTGCATCCCACCGCACAGTGACAAGATTTCTTTGGGGTCATCCATTACTTAGTTTCCTTGTCCTAGCTCACAACAGAAGTTTTGGTATCTGCAAACTCTGGTGCTTGTCACTCTAAGCTAATGTTTTTTTTTTTTAAAAAATCTATTTATTTTAATTTTATTTATATAAGTACACTGTAACTGTTTTCAGAGACACCAGAAGAGGGCATAGGATTCCATTACAGATGGTTGTGAGCCACCATGTGGTTGCTGGGACTTGAACTCAGGACCTCTGGAAGAATAGGCAGTGTTCTTCACTACTGAGCCATCCCTCCAGCCCCCCCTTTTTTTGAGGATCCTCTGTAGCCTCAAACACAGGTGCACTCTTAGGTCTTTCTCATCTCTGAGCTGTGATGGACAGCTCAACTACTCCTCTTCCTAAAGCCTTCCTCACTATCCCACCCCCACAGCCCTGCTTGAACCCCTAAGGGATGGGAACTTGCTACGCAGATACAGTTGGGTCTCTCACAAAGTGTTTTCTTGACACTTTTCCCCAAAGATTCCAGCATGATCTTAGGAACCGTAGAGGAAGTCGATTCCTCTCCCTCATCTCAATTAACACCAGGGTTTTGTTTGTTTGTTTGTTTAAAAAGACAGTAGATTTACAGGTCACTCATCACTTCCCTCATGATAAACACTTACTGTGGGCCATCTCATCTCAGCCTCAGTATGAAGCCACAGGCAGCTGTTGCTGTTCTCCCTCACACGCGAGGGAAGCAGAGTTTTGTGGGGCTAACTTATTTAGTGGCTCACCAATGACAGTAGCAGCTGAAATGAGACAAACGCAAAGAGTACCTGATTAGAAAGGCTGAGAACTTGAGTCGCACTTGCAAGGTCTGCTTGAAGTCTCATCTCTTCCAGGAAACCTCTTCTAATCCTGTTTGCTTCCTGGTTCTAAACGTCCACAGGGAACCAAATTCACATTGGTTTGCTCTTCTGGGACATTATTTGTTTTCTTACCTTGAAGTCCAGAAGCCATGTCCAGGACCTGTGCAGTAGCTGAGGGACAAGGACTGCGGCTCTTTCACTGTACCTCACTGTGTTGGCCCAGCTTTTTGTTGAGGGTCAAATTTAAACGAGAAACTGTTTAAAAGGAAGCAAGGTTTGATTTGGCTCAAAAGAGCTCTAAGAGGCAGCGTGGCTCGACTGAAGTGTATGTAATATGGGCAGTTAGTTTCCTCCTCCTTTGCCCACTGAAAGGACTTCCCAGTTCAGGCAGAGAGGCTGGGCAGTAAGGAAGTGCTGGGTGCTCCGCTGTGTGCAGGCTCTGGATTGCCCTCGCCAAGTCCAGCAGATTTTGCCTCCAGCCATTGGTGTTGGGATTTGCCAAACAAACCTAATCACTTAATGAGAAACGAAAATGGTGCCTGGTCCCTACACTAAATTGCCCCTTTGAAAACAACACACAGGAGATTTATAGTAATCGCTATAATTACCTCATAAAACCCAGAGTTTGAAGACTGACACGCCTCATTTCTGGGAGGAATTTAGAGGCAACAAATTAAGGCAAAGAGTTCTTGGCCTGCTTTGTCCTCGGCTCCCTGGAACCCAGGACTCTTCCCACAGAGTTCCTGACCCCAGCCAAATATTGTTCCAAACTGCAGGCAGAGCTTTTTTATTTTCTTCTTCAGGCTTGCCCCTCCTCTTTACGACTGGTGTGTTCAAAGGAAGGTGAACCAAAGGCTTCAAGAAGCCTTGGCATCAAGGCAGACACCCAACTCTGAGGCCTCTTGCAACATGTGAGCTAAAAGGCAGGAAGAACAGATGCAGACATACGTAAATGCATACATACAAGAACAGACATACATAAATGCATACATACAAGAACAGACATACATAAATGCCATCCTTATCAGAGAGAGCTAGCTGCAAATGTTACTCTTGGCCACTTGCTCTGCTACAGTCACTGGGCTAGATGTTTGGAATACAACAGAGGGGTGGGGTTAGGACTCACAACAATGGTGGGTGGGTGGGGGGGATCATGAAAGTTCATTCCGTAGAGCTTAGCTTACCTCCTAATGGAGGCATACAGACAGAAGGCAGAAATAACAAGAGGACTCTTATAATATGGTGTTACATTAGTTCCTTTGCTTGTTCTGTGGTCGAATACCTGACAAGAAGCCACTTAAAGAAGAGAGGTTTATCTTGGCTCCTGGTCCAGGGGATACAGTTTATTGTGACAGGCATAGTGGAAATCTGTGGCATAAGGAGCTTACATCATAGCTTCCCTGCATCTCAGTGGGCTAGGAAGCAGAGAAGGAATCCAAGCAGGCCATAACACAGACTGCTCTCCCCCCCTCCCCCAGAGAGGCCCCACAACCTCCTTAAGCAGAGTCACCATCTGGGGACCAAGTATTCAAACCCAAGAGCTTGTAGGAGACAGTTGAAATGCTTACTGTATCAGACAGGTCTCATAAGGACACAAGCACCATGATCAGTAAAAGTAGGGAAGGGTCATAAAAGGCAGGCCTGTCATGAAGGTACTAAAGCAGGCCAAGGAAAGGCCTACATAGATGTATGAGGAAAGTATTCCAGTTGGTGGGAGGATCTACTTCAGAGGGAGGAAATGGGAAAGGGCATGATCCTTACTGTCTTCCAGGAACAGCCCAGGAGACCAGTGCAAGCAGGAGCAAGGAAAGCTCTATGGGGCACTGGAGGATTTGCCTTGTTCTGGTCTAGGTCGTCACTGGAGAGTGACACAGAATAACAGCACATGATTGCAGTCCAAAAGAATTTAGGTTCTTATTGTATCTGATCACTCCTGGGCTTAATCTTGAGCATCACAGACAGACAGGCAGACAGACAGATGCCACATACACACAAACACACAGATACACAGATACACACAGACACACACACACACACACACACACACACACACACACACACACACAAACAACTGATGAATAAAAAAGGTTTATGATACACATCAGTAATTTAAAAGGTAGATTTGTTTATCTTGTATTTTGGTTTTTTGACACAGTACAAGCTAGCCTTAAACTAACTGTGAATTTGTCGGTGTGTGCCCCGCCTCAAACTAGAATGCACAGACCTCAAAAACAGACACAGGTAGGGACAATCCATATGTCCTTCACTTCTCTTCCCATCCTTTAGCTCAGAATTTGCAACTTGTCAGAAACTGGTGTCTCCTCTGAACGTTAGGATGTCAGGACTTTATGTGGCCTGCCTCTGGAGGGAGCACCAGTGGCTCAGATGTTCTTGGGAGCAGGTTGCAAGGAAATATTGGCTGTAGAACAAGGGAGGCATTAACAGGATTTAGAATTCACAGGCAAAGCAGATGCTGTACAGTGACTCACAAGATGAGGTAACTACATTTGTGACCAACACTGAGCAGAGGTAAGAGGGTCTAAGAAGGGTCTGACTATGGTCAGGCACATTGCGCAAGTTGCTCTGGAGAGCTGTGTGTGTGTGGCTTGGAGCTGAGGGTGCTTAGACCTAAGGAACGTGAGGCTTTGAGAGGAAATGTGTTGGAGAAGCTCAGGTTGCCCTTCGGCCTTTTTTAGGGAGCAGCAGGACTCAGTGCCAAAGGTACATCTACAAAATGGGTATGCTACCCTCTCTGCCACCTCCAGGACGTCCCACCTGGAGAAAGCGACCTTGGGCCAGCCCAGAGCACTTATTTCTTTTTCTGGAAAAGGAAACTGGGAAAGTTAGTGCCTCCCACTGTTGGGAGGAGCAAATGGAGCAGTTGCTGGAGCCAGCAACTGCCAGTACTCTGTGAACTAGCTTGTTTCTTGTGCCTTTCTCTTCTGAAATATTTTACCATCCTTCCTCTCTTCACCTGGAGTGTGGAAACAGTAGGAGGAGGCCTCTAACCACCCTGAGGGTAAAACTGCAAGTCTGTGGAGATTATTAGGGTCATCTGAGGATACTGTTTGACAGAAAATTAGACTGATTCTTTGAAGCCCTTCACTGTGGGCTTCAAAGTCTCCAGGCTTCTGATAACCCATGAGACTTGGGGCTAGAATGACTTAGTTGGGGTAGAGAATGGCAGACACAAGACTCTATGATTCTGGTTCCTCCTGAGCTACTACTCTGTAGGCATGCCCCCACCCTCTCGAAGCTGTACTTTCTTAACTTATATATAAAGAAGATGAGACTAAGTGTTCTGTTGGAGCCCATAATTCTCTGAAACTTTTATTTATCCTCTAAACTTGAGGTTTTCCCATCTGTAAAATGGTAAAGATGACACCCACCTCACAGACTCATGACAGACAGTGTGGCTGGAAGTAGCTCCTAAGTACATAATGTACCAAGAATGTTAGGGACTTAGTAGATTTCAACTATGGTGGCTTCACAGTCCCCATGGGTCTTATACTAGGGTTGTGTCTATGCTGTCCCCATGTGTTTTGGAGAACTGCTTCTCAGCTGGCTGGAAGCTGCCACTGCCTTTGGTGCCTAGTCAGGGAGAGTGTGGGTCCCTGTAGGAACCTCTCAGAGTCTTTCTCCAATGCTGAAGCTTTTTCATCTCCTCTTGTTGCAGAAATAGGATGGGAACAGGGAGCCCCTCACAGCCTGGGACCCCAGCTGGAACAAGACACCTTGTGAGAGTGAAGGAGGCATGACGAGGACTCATGAGTGCTCCATCCCACACACCCTTAAGGCCACTTCCATCCTTGCTTTATTGGACAGCCAATGTATGTCCCTATCTCACTTTTCAGCATCATTCCTTTGAGCTGGTGTTTTGTCACTTGTAAACTGTGATCTTTACAATACCATCTCTGATCTCTGCATCTCAGTTTCCTTTTGTATGAACAAGGTCCTGCCATGTTCCTTTTAACCCCTCATACTCGATGATATCATCCATCACTTTCTTCATTCAGCTGGCCATTTAATCTGCATTTATTGCATATCTTTCCATCCCTGGTCTAATGTTGGACACCAGGAGTCTTGCTAGAGGAGTAAGTCACAGGCTCCATTCTCAGGATGCGCTCAGTAAGGCAGGAGAGGGAGCTGAGCAAACACTCAATACCACATGTGACAACAGCTGTGACAGAGGAAAGCACTGGCACTATGGAGAAGTCAGGAGTCTAATCCCTGTCAGGAAAGCTTCCTGAGGAAGCTAGAATGGGAAGAGTGAGCCAGACAGATGGGCGTGGTGGCACATGCCTTTAATCCCAGCACTTGGGTGGCAGAGGTAGGCAGATCTCTGAGTTTGAGGCTAGCCTGGTCTACGCAGTGAGTTCCAGGCCAGCCAGGGCCACAGTTTTTGAAACCCCATCTCAAAAACAAACAAAAGACAAACAAACAAAAAGGAAAGACGAAGCTGCAAGTTCATCTCTTCTATCAGATTTTCTTTTTCTTATCTTTCTTCCTAGTTTCTTGGAGGGGCATGGGGAAGAGACAGAAAAATCTCTTGGTGGAGTCTTGGAGAGAGAAAAGGAAGTGAGTTTTGCCACAGCAAAGCACTGCATTGAATGATTCTTTCCCCTGCCAGGCCGGTCCTTGGACCATTCAAGGAGTCCTTACTCACAGTGGCATGGAACAGCTGGTCCTAGGACTGTGGGATAAGTCTAAAAATAGGAAAGCAGGCATGACTAATGCCAACCAGACAAGCAGCCGGCATAAGAGCAGTGCAGGCAGGGAGGAGGGCAGGGAGGAGCGGGAACGTGCCCCTCCTCTGTAGAAAAGATACTCATTACATCCTGAGCAGTGGCTGCTCACAGTGGGTCGTGGAGTCAACATGCAATTATTGGCTCCAAAACATGTCAAAGCCCTGCTAATGACTGCATGCCTGCTTCAGAGGCATAGCTCTTCCAGATGCTGCCTCCAGCCTCTGACAGAGTCTCTTTACTACCCAAGCTTCTGTACACTTCCCGGGGTTCCAGTCTTCTGGGAGATGTACAATGGACTCTAGGCCTTGGAGTAAATGATTGGCTTGTCCCATCCCTATGGGGCAGTGTAGGCCATCCTTGCCTTATGGGGCTAAGGTAGACATAATACTTGTTGGCCTGGTAGGGTAGTGGTAGAAAAGATGCTTGAATGGCAAGCCAGGAGGAGCTGGGGCTCTGGATACCCAGGAGGCCAGAAGATATGGGCTCAAAATTTGGCTGTTCTCAGTTTCTTTGTTGGTCAAATGGGAACTCTCCAGGGAAGCAGTGATTTGCAAAGTGAAAGCTCTAAATGCACTTAGTGGTTTTACCCTGATAGGCCTAGAGTCAGGACGATTTCAGATGAAGGTTCTGGGCAGCTCCTTGAAGCTCCATGAACCTCCATTCTCATCTGTAAATAGGAGATAGTTTTTGAAATGAATGTTTTTCTAGTTAATTAATTCATATATGTTTAGTATTGATGTTTTGAAAATTGAAACAAGCCATTTAAAAGTTTTTTTTTTTTTTAAATCATGTGTATCTGTGTGTCTGTGTGTGTCAGAGTGCAGGTTGTCAGAGTGCAGAGACAGAAGAGGGTGTCAGAGCTCTTGGAGCTGGGATTGCTCAGGGTGTTGTGAATTGCCTGACATGGGTCCTGGGGACTGAAGTCAGGTCCTCTCCAAGAGCAGTATGTGCTCTTAACTGCTGGCCATCTATCCATGCCTGAAGCCAGCCATTTTTGAATGGGTATACACTAAGTGTGACTCCAGACTGAGGATACGTAAATCCTGTAGCACAGAGCTAAGCACCCCAGTCAATTCCTCTTCCTCCTCCTTCTCTTCCTTTTCGTCCTCCTACTCTTTCTTCCTCTTCTTCCTTCTCCTTCTCTTTCTCTTCTTCCTCCTCCTTCCTCTTCTTCTTCCTCCTGCTTCTCATCCTCATCCTCCCTTCTCTCTTCTTTTGATTTTGGCACACAGGATCTCACTGTGGTACTCAGGCTGCCCTTGACACACAGGCTTAGGGGAATCCTCTGCCCCAGCCACTGGACTAACTGGGACAGCAAGAATGTGCCGCCACACCCAGTAGACTGTGAAGTAATCGCCCCGTTTCCTTTCTATCTGCCATAGTGCATGTACTTTGTGAACTTATTTTGTAGCACTATTCACATAGTCACAGTGAGGTCGCCTATTACAAGAGCACATGATGAGTTATACTCAAATGCTGGGCATTAAGCCTAGGACCTCATGATTTCTGGACAAGCATTGTGTTATTGAGCCATGTACCTAGCCTCCTGTTCATAGTTTTAATTCCTTAAGCAAATTAAAATTTAAAATCATCTAGAGATAAAATATAATGATTTTTTTTTTTTAGTTTCATTATGCTGTTTAATCTAGCATGTTGCCAGGAAGGCTTGTAGCAGGAAGGGGACAAATACTTCTCCAGCGTGTCTCCTGGAGATCATTTCACCCGCTGCTCTGTTTGGCCTCCAGCCTCTTGTCTGTCTCTTCAGCAATGGTGAGGCAGATTCATTTTCCTCAGGAAAGAGAGATCCACGGTTTGTTGCCCTTGCCAATAACAAAAATGTTGGAAAGCTGAGTGGCAAAGCTGTTGCCGTTGGCATCTTTCACATGAACCACATCAAAAGAGCCAGGGTGTCTCTCTCTGTTGGTGATTATACCAATTCTTCCCAAGTTAGCACCTCCAGTCACCATACACAGGCTCCCAGTGTTGAACTTGATGAAGTCAGTTATTTTGCCTGTCTTCAAATCAATCTGAATGGTGTCATTCACCTTGATGAGGGGATCAGGGTATCGACGAGTACGAGCATCATGGGTCACCAGATGTGGGATTCCTTTTGTGCCCACAAAGATCTTTCTCACTTTGCACAACTTGTACTTGGCCTCCTCAGGTGTAATATGATGAACAGCAAAGTGACCCTTGGTGTCACAGATCACACGGAAGCTGTCTCCAGTCTTGTCATTGCTGATGGCATCCATAAACCCTATTAATCTTAATGAATCGCTGCATGCAGATCTTTTTTACTTAATCTCCAGTCAGGACATACTTAAGTCTGTTCCTTAGGAAAATGATCAAAGGCAGATATTCTGTCAGCTTGTGAGGACCAGTGGATGGATGAGGAGCAAATTCAACTTATCCAGCATCCAAAGTTGTGGAGTGGCTATGCACTTAAGATGCTTCTCAGGACCACAAGCCATGGCTGCCCTAGGAATGGAAAGAGAGGCTCACTTTTAGTATATATCATTTTATCATGACACATTTCATCATATCATTAAAAGTTTCTTAAGATTAACATGATGATTACAGCTAGCCACTATGCAGAGAGCAAGAAACTGCAGAATGCTCATCACTGTAAGAAGCATCTATACCACCCCTGCCTCTTCCAGGCTCAGGGATCATTGATGAAGAGAAGATGGAAAGAACATAAGAGCCAGAGCAACTGATTACTACAAGGAAACAGAGTCTTCTAGACACAAAAGGACCCCTGTACATATGAATTCACATTTGCTGTGGCACCATCATAAGACCTGTGCAAGCCCAAGACAGACTAAATCCCCAGCATGGAGAGGAGAGTTTAATATACTAACCCACCCTAGGCTATGGCGCCTTTGGCAACTGCTAGCTGCTGGGCGAGGGAGAGACAGTTTTCTCTGAGTGTAACCCCTAATAAGTAAACCGCTGTCCAGTGGAAGACCACTCATCCAAGAGTATTTGGGCAGCACAAATTATTCTTGAAGGTTTTTTTAAAGTATACTAAGGTGAGTGGAAACAGGGGTAGAACTAATAAAAATAGTCATTTTGTTTTGTTTTATTT
Organism: Rhabdomys pumilio; assembly: GCA_030674055.1. Classification (NCBI taxonomy): domain Eukaryota; kingdom Metazoa; phylum Chordata; class Mammalia; order Rodentia; family Muridae; genus Rhabdomys; species Rhabdomys pumilio. Next base: position 35,226,240 of record JANHMN010000004.1, read on the forward strand.
GTTTGTTTTTGAGATACAGTCTCACCTGCAACTTACTATATAGACTAGGCTGGCCTCAAACTCAGAGATATGCCAGTCTCTGCCTCATGAATACTGTTATTAAAGGAGTGTGCTACTATGCAGGTCAAAACATTTCTTTTTAGATGTTTGCCTAATGTTCTAAGGCACAGATCCATCCTGACTATAGAATATTAGGTTTGACTTTACTCTGTGATAAATAGCAGTACTGACTATCTTTGTACCTGTATTACCAAGCACATGCCAAGATAAATTTCTAGTGTGGGGGAATTACATAACTAATGGAGTCAAATGTCTCCTTTAGAGCACAGTATAAACGAGTGGCAGGCCTGACTAATAGAGCTGCTGCAAGGATTCAAGACGTAACTTACAGTTCTGACCTGATCCTAGCTGGGACAAATGCTCCAACTGTGACTGTGAGCCTGCAGAGTCAAAGAGAAAGAACAGATGTCTACTCTTAAATGTCTCCAAAGACTCTCCTTTGGCCTTTTCCCCCTAGAGTCTCACTGAGCTAGACGGGGAAAGTGCCCTTATCAACTGATGTTGATTATTTTAATGGTTGCTCTATTGCCAAGGTGTGAGCTGGGGAATATTTAACCGCTAGATCTTTGTCTGGGGCACCATGATTTGTAGCATTTGCCAATTTTTGTGGTGTAAATACTCCCATGTGGTTCATTTCAAACTACCAACATGATGTCACCAAAAGCAGAGCCTGGATGAGGCGTCCACATTCTCAGAGGCTAGTTGGGACTGGCTCACACACTGGTTCTTCTGCCCCGTCTGCCAGTTCTTCCTGTCCTAATCCCTTCTTTCCTACTCTTTAAGGTGATAGAGACTTGATTCTTTCAGAAGAGGCCAATGCTGCCCAAGAAAACAAGCATCCTCTCCTAACTCTCTAAAGGCAGAACTGAGGCTCATGATGGTGAGGGTGACTGTTCCTGTGTGACTGCTCAGCCAGTCAGTCTCTCAGGGTTATTATTACTGGTCCCTATTTGGAACACTTCTCAAATGGAAGCCAGTGCTCTCTAGTTAGGACATGTACTGTCTTTTCCTCTTACATGGTCCATCCTAGGACCACAAATAGTTGTCCTTGGCTTTGCCCCCAGGAGCTAAGGGCAGATAAGTGAGCGAGAGCAGCAAGTACACTCATGAATGGCAGATACAAACGCACCATGGTCACCTCCCTGTTGAGTCAACTCCAGTGTGGCCTTAGGCTTTCTCTCTTCTCCCTCAATAGCAAACAACACTGAGGGGTTCTCTTCTTCTTTCATGATGTGTGTGTGTGTGTGTGTGTGTGTGTGTGTGTGTGTGTGTGTGTGTTTATGTGTGTATTTTCACTTGTCACTATTTACTCTTCCACACAGCAACCTGCTTTATTGATAAGTGACCTATCCCCAGTCCCAGATGTATGGAAGTCCTAAGCTAACAAGTCACTGTGATTTGTTTAGGAAGGGGAGAGTGGTCCATATCTGCCAATGGGGGTGGAGATATTTGGGAGCAGTGAATGGGAACTTTCTCCTCCTGTAAAAACAGTCATGGAAGTGCTAACTCTGTTCTGGAACTTAAGAGCTCCAGATCCGGGTGCTGCTGCCTTGTGTTGGCCAGCCCCACTCATGATTGGCAGCAGAGCATCAAGGGAAAGTTGAGACAGAGTTCTAATGCTACCTATCCTACCTTTGACCTCTTACTAGATTGAAACTATATTCCTCTGCAGCTTCAATTGCTTTGTGTTTTCTACTGAGTGCTGCCAAATTGTTTTAAGTGATAAGCACTTCCAGACGGTGGCCCACATGGCAACTGAGGGCTTCTTGTGTAACAGGACCCTTACAGTTCCCATGCAAGTCCTTCAGTGGCTTCCTTTAGTCATTAGGATGAAGTCTGTTCAGCCTTTTGCTCCATTCATAGACACCCCCTAATCCACTATCAGCCCCTGGAGGGAGGATCTTTGGCCTTTATCTTTGGTTTTGATGCCCAGCCCAGCCCAGCTTAGCCCAACCCAGCCCAGTCCACACCAGTTAAATGCTGTATAAAGACTGTTGGGTGATGCAAGAAGAAGGTTCTAGGCATCAGATGCCTAGGCTTGTTTTGAGACTTCAGCCAAGCCTTTCCCCATTTTGGACTTTACTGTTCAAAATTATAAAGAAGGCACATTGCAGTCTAGTAGTAGTTTAAGAATGGGAATTGAAAAACAACCTCCTTGCTATCCCATATGATAGTAGTTGTGCTTTCAATGTCCACTGATGGGTTTTAAATTATGACAAAAATAAAAACAACTGCAAAGCTTTTAAATGTGGTTATATTTATTCATCACAGCAACATCTACATGCATTTGAGAAACAATCGTACTGGTGTGTGGGGCACACTGTGTATCCAGCTTACAGGCAGTCCTGGGTACCACATGGCTTCCAGATGCCTTAAGCTAAGGGGCCTGGAGGTTGGTAATTGCTGGCCTAGATTATTTCAGGAACCGCCAGGTGCTAGGAACCTACGTATGACATTGGCTGCAATGCTGAGTGACTTGTATGGAACACAGAGCAGATGAATGCGTGGGTGGGGAACCTGGGCTCCAGTTTATCTTTCTCCTGGCTCAGCCAGCTTGGTAAACTTCCCCCCAAATTTAGGAGAAGCTTGAGAAACCAGGAAGGCCTGAACCCACTGAGGCTGTGAGGTGGCAGAGGTGAGGGAGATGTCAGAATACTGGCAGTTCTGAATGACACGGAGCATACTTCAAACGTTGTACGTGTGGTTTAGGAGCGGCTGGAATTACACCCTCGGGGCTGAGCCAACTTTGTCTGAGTTTGAGCTGAGCTTGGATCCTGCTAAAACAGAGACCATGTGTGGGGTCTCAGCCTGGGGTCGTGTGCCCTGGGTTACAGGTCTATGCTGAGAGGCAGTAAGGGCAGTTTCCTAGCTGGAAACGAGGGGCTCTTCATTTATCCGGACATGGGCGGTCATTTCTTCACTTATTTATTCAGTAAGGGGTCCACCAAATGCTTCCTGAGGAGCTGTGCAGCTCTGCAGAGCTTGGAGCTTGAACGACCCAGCCCCACTCCAGCCCCATACCCTCTTACCTTGAAAACAAGTGCGGAGGTCTCTTTGAACACCAGCAAGCCAGAGATGTCTGGCCTGTTATCTGGGAAAGCAGAACAGGCCTGGCAAATGGTTTCTAGAAGACAAAATGGTTATTTTCAGATAGTATCTCTCAGGGGACAAAAAGGAAGGCCCTAGCAGGTTAGGGAAGAAGGGCCTCTCTTGGCAGGAGGGCAGAGGGAAAGGTGATTCCTTTTCCCTCTGCCTTTGGGTGAGAAGTCCCTGGGGTTTCTTGTGTGCTTATTTGCTGGTGACCTGACGCCATAGAAGTAGAGTTTTTCAGAGGGAAAAGATGGAACTTGCTGCGTTAAAGAACATACGAGATTGTGGGCTCTCTGGAACAGTAGACTGGGCCAGGCTTAGCTGCCAAACTGGGCTGTTGTGATGTTGTTTAGCAAAGGCTCAGAGTAGAGAGAAACTTGGCTCCAGTACCGGCAGGAGCTCCATTTGGCTCTGCGGCAATGTATGTGTGGTAAGGAAGCAGGGAAGGGAGATGGGACAGGTGTAGCCGTCTTGGCTCACAGGCCTATCCTATGGTGCCTGCCAGGCCTCCCAGGAGAATCCTGGCCTGATGGGACTCTAAGAGAGGCAGGGACCCATTGCTCGTGTTTCTACAACCACAGTTTAGGTATGGCTCTCTTACTGGGAACAGAAGGAAGGCAGGGAGACCAGAGAGGTTGCTCAGAGGCAGTTAGAGGAAATGCTGAAATGGACACGGAGACAGAAGGATGGGGAAGAGGAGTTTGAGAAGAAGCTCTGAGAAGAGACGGACCTCAGTCAGTGGAAAAGGCTGTAGGAGGAAGGGAAGGAGCGGAGGATGCCATGGCTTCTGGACTGTGTACCCGGGTGTGTATAAGCCATCAAGAGAGATGGACAGCTCCAGACTCTCTCACTAGTCAGCTAACGGGAACAAAATGTCTGCAGCCCCCCCCCGCCCACTGCCTCTCTCTAGGTGCACACCTCACTGTGACAGGGCAGGCCTTCCTTTCAAGCTCATCTCTCTAGAGTCTAAGGGAACAAATAATTTCTGGTCACTATCTTGCTGGGACCTTGTCAAAAGTCTCCTTAACATGGCAAGAAAAGGTCAGCTACAACCCGACCTGCCTATCTCTTTTGTCTCAGTCTCATGAGCCTGGACACCAGTCGTCATGGGGAATAACCATAACTGGAAATAGACACCCAGCACTAGAGTGTGCTGGCAACTCTTGTGATGCTCAGGAAAACAGCAAGTCTTTCAACTTCCCAGGATGGGTCAGATACTCTTGCTTCTGGACCTCAGTACTCAGCCTGGTCTCACCATCCAACAGACATCTATTGATCTGCTCCTCCTTCAAGGCACTTGGCTAATTGCCAGAGGCCACATATGAGATGCGGGATGTACCCTCTGTCCACACAAAGTCCAGTGAGGGAGACAGACACAGTAAGTAAGCACAGTGACAGAGATGTTATGGGGTGTGACAATGATCTCCTAGTCCAGCTTCCATTCGTCCCCACCTGGCCATCTGGAGCTTTACCCCTTCCAGGAAGCCTGACTTAGCCAGGCTGGGTGAGGTTCTTCTTTTGTGTTCCTGCTGCCCTTACTCTGCCAGATTCATAAACTTGCTACTGAGTACAGAGAACATCTGCCTGCCTGCCCCCTCCTTAACACAGTGAAAGCAGATGAAAAACTAACTCCTCAGTGGGACCCAGCATCCAAGTAACCAGGACATGCATTCTTGGGATCTGTCTGTCTGTCTGTCTGTCTGTCTGTCTGTCTGTCTGTCTATCTGTCTGTCTATCTATGGAGTAACATCCCGAGGAGGGAAGAACCACAAAGAAGAACATCTTCTCCTTACTCTTCCCTGTGTGCTCCCAGACAAGCAGCTCAGCCATTCAGGAACCAGGCTTTGAGGCAACACCTGGCTTATGCTCTTGGCCCTGTGTAGGAGGAGCCTGGTCAGAAAGGGTGTCCCTACAGTGTAGTTCCAGACAGCCCCAGCTGCCTGCCTGATGCCTGAGGAATAAGCCATATCCTGCATAGCTCTAATGTGGAATCCTCAGGCACCTGAAGAGCCAGAGATGGTTTGAGGTTGTCTTGGATTCACTATTGTTCGTAAGCTATGGATATTTCCAGGCTTCGATAAAGAGCTTTGAAATAAATATCAGTTCTCAAACAAGAGATCTTTGGAAAGCCTTGGGGCTGGTGGGGGAGTCTGGGGACAGCTCAGGCTGGCCTCTTGGGACCTCTTTGGGTTAATATAGCTATTTCCAGAGCGCTCTATGGGCAGTTATGGAAGAGAATCCTAGCCAAGGACCTGAACTGACTTTCAGTCACAGTGCCCCTCCCCAACCCCAGAGAGTACTTGGTAAGTTCTACCTGTACTTCCATTCCTTGCCTCCAAGTCTGTCTGAACTAATGGTGCTTCTCAAGCCAGGGCTGGAGCACAGGGTCTTGGAGTCTAGTGCAAATAGCTTTGGACAAGGGTGGGAATTTCCACTCCTATCTGGAGAGCCATCAACGTTGTGTGCCCTGACCTGGGCCTTTGGCCTCCAAAGGGCAGTGGGAAGGCCGGCCCCAGGGCCAATCCCTGGCCATTAATCCCTCCTGCCAGCCCGAATATCCACCCAGTGTGGTCAGACAAAGGACTGCCCAGCCCAGCTACTGTGTTCCTCCCGCCCCAGGGGCTCCACTCAGACGCTGGGCCGCCTGGAATCCAGGCCCATGAGAAAGGGGCCACCTTCACTGGCCGTCTTATGCCCGGATGCTCAGCCGCATCACGTCCGGCCCAGGGCCTGTGAAAAGAGGGCCCAGCCACGCTGAAAACACGGATTAGCCCTTGGGCCGCCCCCTGACACCAGCTTGCTCCACTCTGGGAAGCAGGCCCAATGGAGGGGGGTGTGTAGGGCAGGCACAAAGAACTGGCAAAGTCTGGGTTCTCACCCCTTTGGCTCAGCTCCTCATCCCCACCCTTCTCAGAATTAGCAATAGCCAGCCACACATTCAGGATCATTTATTGAACGTATAGTATGTCCCAGACTATACACATGGCCTGGAAAATAAAAATCTTCTAGTCAGCCATAGGATGCAGTAACGGCCAATTTTCTCCTAGGAGGTGTTACACAGAGGCTATGATAGGAGTTTCATCCCTAGGGGAAGGAAGGTGAGAAAGGCTAAGGTTCCATCAATACTAGTTCTGCATTTGAGTCCACCTTCAGGATAACACTGTCCCTGGCTGAATGGCTTTCTTTTGCCCTCCCTGGTTAATGCAGAGGAGAGAAAAAAAGCTTCTTATCAAGATCCACAGCAAGCCAGGCCCTCTATACGTCCCTTATTATGGAGATGTCATTGCTTCCACTTGGCAGGTGAAGAAACAGGCTTGAACAAGAGGCAGCCTTGCTTATGTGGCTCTGGGAGCTTTGCTCTGCCACCACGGTGACTTGCCTTGTCCTCTTCTGTGGTGAGCTGTGACTTGTGAGTTCACTGTCTTGTGCTCCAGGTGGCCTGTGCTGACACACGATGAACAGGAGTGGGTAGAGGAGCAGGGTCTGTTCTAACACAGTCTTCCTTGTATATTTGGGACATTGTCTCTAGATCTGCAAGTGCCATCATCTTCCTGACTGCTTCCTCAGTCTCCTCTATCCCCTTCTCCATGTGTAACTGTCCATGTCTCCACTAGACCATCTCATTTCCATCTGGTCCTGAGCATTGGCAAAAGGCCTGGCTCGGATGCTGTTGGCAAATGAGGCAGGTGAACTGAGCCTAAAACCGAAGGAGAAATGGATTTGGGATCTGTGTGGCCTTGACAAGATGTAGCAGTGGCCTGAGCATAGGGCCTCATTCAAAGAAGGAATGTCTACTTACTGAGATTGGGTGTACTGATAGATGAGCAGGCTGGGGATGGGGAGGGAGTCAGATCGAGGAACTGAGATGCTTTGAGACATTATGAAGTGATGTTCAATGGGCACCTGCATCTGTTGAGGTGAGAGACTGGGAAATAACTTTGGCAGCTAAAGTTGGGCAAACTGGAGGAATTCTGGTGTAATTCATTTCTGAAGTCTTGGCTCTCTTTTGTGTGTGTATTATGTAAATGGTGTGTAGGGGTATACATGCATTTGGGAGTGTCCATGTGTGGAGGTCAGAGGTCCTCACCTTCCTAGTTTGAGACAAGGTCTCGTGTTCATCACTGCCTACAGTAGGCTAGCTCCCCACAAGCTTCTGAGGATTCACTTGTCTCTGCCTCCTGTCTTGTCATACGAGTACTGGGACTACTGATGCACCGCCGAGTCCAGCTTCATGTGGGTTCTGAAGTTCTGAACTCAGGACTTCACACTTGCATGTCAATGACTTAACTCATCAAGCCATCTTCCCAGTCTGTTTATTTATTTTTGATATGGAGTACCACTGCACAGCCTAGCCTAGCCTAGCCTAGCCTAGCCTAGCCTAGCCTAGCCTAGCCTAGCCTTTAAGCGGCCTCAGTCTCTCCTGTGCTGGGATCACACATGCGTGCCATCACGCTGGACTAGAGCTTCCATTGTAAGGAATAGCGTTAGAAGAGCCGTGGTGGGTGGTGCTCTGATCACAGGGCTTCATCCCTGCTTTGTCACTATTAGTGTACCTTGTGTGAGGTGGGTTATACTATTTAACCTCTCAGAGCACCAGCTCCCCCAAGCAAGAAACGGGATAATAATACCTACCAGAGGAGCTTAACTGCCAGTGAAATACTATAAAGTATTTGGCAAATATAAGATGCAAAGCAGTGGTGGCTGTGATGTGTTACCAGCTGGGAGTACAGGAGGGGCATCCTTGAGCTCCATGCCTGAGTTTGGATTCTGCATCCTTGGCTACAGGCCACCTGAATCTAGCTTTGGGCATTTGCAGGGGGATAAGGTATACTTCATCAGAAATGGAGTCTAATGGGGGCCCAAATTTTCTCAAGGGCTGACTGTACTCACAAGACTTTGACAGCAAGTGCCTCTGGAACTTAGCACAGTGTGCCCTTCACGTGTCTCTGTGCTCCTTGCTCTGCCTCTGCTTCCCTTGATCTTGTCAGTGTCTCTGCTTTAAGACAAGGCTTCTCACCCTTTGGCTCCCTCTCTGTGGTGATGGAGGATGGCATTTTAACAAAAACTCCTCCCTCTCTCCACCCAATGATAGTGTCTACACCAGAAAGCAGTTCGTTCAGCCCTTCCTTCAGTGGAAGCATTTGGGGGTATGTGTCTTTTGGGGGCTCTTTCTTTAAAGCAGATGGAGTACTTTTTACCATTATATGTTCAAGACAAGTTCACAAGGCCTGGAGTCAGGGATGGATAAGGATGAAGCGGGTGCAGCAGGGAAAGGAGTCAGGGTTTCCAAAAGCCTCCCCTACAACAAAGGCAGCCCGGTTCTGCGCTGTCCGCTCTCCGTCACCTTCACTCTGGCTCTCTACTGTCCAAAGGAGCCTGATGCCTCCCTGACCAGCTACATAGGTGCTGGAGGCTAGCAAAGACTGCCAGAGCGGGAACTAGAAGCATAGGAAAGGTTAAGGGGAATCTGACCTCTGGAAGGCACAAAATGGGGAGGGGCAGGAGAGTGTGCTGAATGGGTGGTTTTGTGATTGGGGTTGACCCAAAGGGGCGGGGGTAATGGGAGCACTGCGACCAAATACCATGGGATGAGGATGGGGCCGAGACTGACTCAGGGATGAGGGAGGGTCTGAAAAAATTGACCTACAGGGACTAGACCAAGGGAGGGGGAGAAACAGAGGTGGGCTGCCAGCCCAGGAAGGGGGCTGGGAAAGCAAATTAGAGGGCAGGTCCGAGCCCTCTCCTCGGGAGGTGGGGGTGTGTGTCCATATAAGGTGAACCTGCGACCCCCTGCTCTCCGGGGCGTGGGCAGGGGCTCCGCATCCCTAGGACCCCGCACATGGATGCGCACGTCGCTTTCTCGGGCTTCCCTGCCCTGCCCTCGGTCTCACCGTCGGGGCCGCAGCCACCGCCACTGGCGGGAGCCGAGCCGGGGCACGAACCCGAGGAGGTGGTGGGCGGTGGGGACGCCGAGCCCACGGCCGCGCCCGGCCCGGGGAGGCGACGCCGGCGGCCGCTACAGCGTGGGAAGCCTCCCTACTCGTACATCGCGCTCATCGCCATGGCCCTGGCGCACGCTCCCGGCCGTCGTCTCACGCTGGCAGCCATCTACCGCTTCATTACCGAGCGCTTCGCCTTCTACCGCGACAGCCCGCGCAAGTGGCAGAACAGCATCCGCCACAACCTCACCCTCAACGACTGCTTCGTCAAGGTGCCACGGGAGCCGGGCAATCCGGGCAAGGGCAACTACTGGACGCTCGATCCCGCGGCCGCCGACATGTTCGACAACGGCAGCTTCCTGCGGCGCCGCAAGCGCTTCAAGCGCGCCGAGCTGCCGGCGCCGCCGCCGCCGCCCTTCCCCTACGCGCCCTTCCCGTCCGCGCCCGCACCCGCGCCCGCACCGCCCGCGCGCCTCTTCCGCTTGGACAGCCTACTGGGCTTGCAGCCCGAGCCGCCGGGACCCGTGGCGCCCGAGCCGCCCTGCTGCGCCGCGCCCGACGCCGCCTTCCCGCCCTGCGCCGCCGCAACCTCGCCGCCGCTCTACTCGTCGCCGCCTGAGCGCCTGGGGCTGCCCGCGCCGCTGCCCGCCGAGCCTCTCCTGGCCTTGGCGGGATCGGCTGGTGCGCTCGGGCCCCTCGGCGCCGGGGAAGCCTACCTGAGACAGCCTGGCTTCGCGCCGGGGCTGGAGCGCTACCTGTGAGCCGCTCTTCGCTGCAGGAGCCTCCCGCCCGCGCTGGAGCAGTGCGAGCTTGTCCGTGGTGCCCGCCCGCCCGCAGCGTGGTGCAATCCGCTGGGTCCCCGAGCCTTGCATGGGGCTAAACCTTCCCTGACCTCCTCCATCCCTGGGGAGACTCTGACCATCTTACCACCAGACTGAAGTGCCCTCTCCAATTTGAGGCCTTCATTCCTCCCTTTACTTGTGCGCCCCACCTCACACTGCCAAGTCTGGTGCGCTGGAACTGGAATCAAAGTGGGGACTCCAGCCCCAAATGTCCTGGTGAGTTCCAGTCTGTGGAAGCTTCGTACCAAGGCACCTCCTCCATCTCTGATGTTTTGCCAACAGGTCAGAGGTCGGACTCCTGGGTTCGTTACTTCTACCCCATCTTTCTCCATTTACCGATAAGTTTGACAAATTTGTCCCCTGCCCCAGCTTTACTAGTCCACGCTTGTTTTCTTACCGAGCCCCGCCCCTACACAGATTCACTTGACACTCTGCTCCAGGTCCTGAGGACAGTTCTTCAGACTTTTCTAGGTTACATAGCTCCAGGATCTCCTGACTGAGTGGGGGATTAATGGGCATCTGTGGCTGCCCCATCCCATGGAAAGAACTTACCTGGTTACTGTTATTTTTCAATCAAAGTTAGTTTAATTAAAAAAAAGAAAACCAACAACAAAGAAACCTTTCTCTGGGTTTGTTGTGTTGTCTGGGAACTTGGAGAGTTGCTGGGAAGGATGGTGGGTGACGTTTGCCTCTTGGGATTTCATGTGGGATGAATCTCCTTCTGAGTCATTAGGCAGATTCTCCTGAAGTAGCATCAAGGAGTGATTCTACAGAGCTGTGCACATAGTCGGCCTGGTCAAAACCTGTCTCCTGCATCTCATAGATGGTATAGATGAAATGAGGTGTGGGTGGCTGAGTGCACTTAGAAAGCAGGTTGCCTGCCCCTTGAGACCATTTCCGGGACCACAGTATAAGGAAGCCCATTAATTGACATTAATCCAACCATCACCTCTCAGCAAAGAGAAATGCCCATTCTTCAAAATGAGGTCCCCAGAACCTTATCACCTGGATCCTTACTAGAACTGTAGGATTTCAAGCTTCAGCACAGACCTATTGAATGGATCAGAGTCTTAACAGAATCCTCGAGCGATGAGGGCACACCATGATGGAAGAGAAGCAATCTGCTCAAGCTGGGGACGCAGCCTAAAAGACAAAGCTCCCTGCTCTAAGGGATGAGGCTAAGTCACAGGCCACTTTCTCAGTCTGACCTTCATTTTGTGTCCCCTGGTGGATTATGAGAGGGGGGCAGTAGCATTGACTGAATTGATTCATGGTATGCCCAGCACCAAGGACAGGGCAGCAACATCGATGCCCTGGGACTTGGCCTGAGACCTTGTCCTGATCTTTGATGCTAGCCCGAAAGTTGAGCTTCCCCAAGATTCCTGTTCCAGCTCCAGGCAGGGCTCCCAGTCTAGTTCATTTTAACTTGGGGTAGGGAAGAACTGAGGAGAGGATAACAGTCACGTTGAAAGCCCAAGTGACTGTCTCATGGATGTACATGGACGTACCCGATGTTCCTCTCCTAGATACCAGTGTTTGAGGCATCTGGGAGGCAATGGAAGGTGAGGGTGGACAAGGAGCAGCTCAGAGAAGAAAGGTGGGGAATCTGAGAAGGAAGAAGGCCCTTTTTGGAGGTAGGATGGTAAATATGATACCAAGTACCTTCTCCTATCTGTTAGCTGCTTAGAACAAGGGTCAGATTCACTTTGCCTGGTGCATAGCAGCCCTTAGCATCTGTGGACTGGCTGGCTGAATTGCTTAATGTCTAACACAGTGTCTGCCTTGGTGAATAATAAATACATGGACAGTTCTTTCTTGCTCATTCTTCTTTGCCATTCTCAAAGTGACTTGTGGGGTCATAAGAAGGAGAATGAGGTAGAGATGGGGGCAATTTTTCTACTCTCTTGAGAAAACTGGTCCACCTGGACCCAGCATGCAGCAGGAAACCCAGTCTCTGTTCTCTGGGAAGGCAGCCACAAAGACCAAAATGCAAATTTTCTTCGGCTTCAAATGGTGTGGTTGCCCAGCTTCCTGCCTCCAAGCATCTGTACACAAATATCTCCTCAATTCAGAACATTCCCAGGGAAGGGAAGAACCCACTTGCCACCCTGAAGACCAAAGCACGTCCCCAGCTCTCAATTCTATCCTTGTTGCTACAGCCAGACTTCTCAGTCAGCCAGATTTGGGAGCACTCTGGGAAATGCTAGCAAGATCAGTGTAGAGCTGGAAACCCAACGTTATTTTCAGTTTCTTTTTCCCTTTTCTGTTTTGTTTGTTTGAGACAGGGTCTTTATTCAACAGCATCAAGTATATGCTGTGCCCAATAGAGATGCAAACAAGAAAACTTGTTTATGACTTCAGAGAGTTTATAGTCTGAAAAGCCATAGGTCAAATAATGCCCTAAATATTTTGCCATTTTGGCAGATGTTGAAAAACTAGAATGTAACCCAGCTCTCCCATTAGAAAGCCCTGGAGATGGGCTGGGGAGATGGCTCATCAGCCAAGGAGCTTTCTGGGAAAGCATGTGAACCTGAGCTGGCATCACCAGCGTCATTGTTGGCTTATATGTGTCACCCCAGCACTATGAAGCGGACAGGTGGATCCTGGGGCCTCACTGTTCAGTCAGTCTAGCTGAAACTGGAACTCCATTTTCACTGAGAAACCTTGTCTCAATAAAGTATATGGACTTGGAGAGATGACTTAGTGACTAAGAACACTGATTGTTCTTCCAGAGGATTCAGGTTCAATTCTAAGCACCAATGTGGTGGTTCACAACTGTCTGTAACTCCAGTTCAAAGGGCATTTGATGCTCTCTTCTGACTTCCTTGGGCACCAGGCATGTACATGGTGCACAGACATGCATGCAGGCAAAGCACTCATACAGGTAAGTTATAAGGAAAAAAAAAAAAACATTAGAAGTTGGAGCTAGAGAGATAGCTCACCAATCAAGAACAATATTTATTTAAGGTTACTGACTACAGGCCAATTTAAATTTCTGCTCTTGGACAGGACCTGGATTCAGTTCCCAGCACCCATATGGTGCACAATCATCTAGATCCAGTTCCAGGGATCTGATGTTCTAATTTTTTTCATTAGAAATGCAAGTGGTATGCTTATACATGCACAAAGGCAAAATATTTATACACATAAATTTTTTTAAAAAATTATGTATGTATGTATGTATGTATGTATGTATGTATGTATTATGTATGTATGTATTTAATGTATGTGAGTACACTGTTGCTCTCTTCAAACACACCTGAAGAAGGCATCGGATCCCATTACATATGGTTGTGAGCCACCATGTAGTTACTGGGAATCGAACTCAAGACCTCTCTGGAAGAGCAGTCAGTGCTCCCAACTGCTGAGTCATCTCTCTAACCCTAAAAAATATTTTTTAAAAAATCAGGAGTCATTTCAACCTGAAGGCACATATTAATGTTGATTTTATGGTACCAGGGATTGAAACCACAGTCTTGAACATCCTAGTGAAGCACTCACTGTACTTCTGAGCTACAGCTTAAGTTCTTTAAATTTTTGTTCAGCTGAGATACGTACTAGTCAGATAGCAACCAAAGGCTCATGTCTGGCAGCTTGTGCTGTTCCTAAAAGCTGTACATCTAGCCCAGCAAGCATCAACTCCTATGCAGTTCTCCAAGTACAATTCTCATTTGCTTATTCTGGAATATATTTCCATGTTTATATTCTTCTCTCTTGAAACAGTAATGAGTGCAGTGGGTTTTTTCTTCTTTCTTTTCTTTTTGTTTTTGCAGTGCTGGGGATCAAACCCATGCCTCGGACATGCCGATCAACTGCTCCATCACTAAAACATGCACCCTCATCTCCAATGATTAACTTCTATTATGACACCTGATTATCTACCTCCGAAATCTTCTCCTCCTCCTCCTGCCACTAAAAATCACTGACTCTAGGTTAAATTCATTGTAATAATAACATTTACATTATCACTTTGTATACTGTATGCATTTTACTCTCTGATAAATCATAAGTATACAATGCTCCTGACTTTTGTGTGTTCAATTTTTAAATTTTTCTTGTACCCAACTATGACCTTTTGTTTTCATTTGCTCAGCTTCTATCTACTGTTAAGTTTTCCCTCTCCTTCCAACAGTATGATTTTTTTTCTCAAGACCAAATGTATAAGGAAATTCAGCACTGTTTTTGCTGCATGTCTGCCCTCCTGGGGACAAGTCTTCCAGCTTTCTCTGTCCTCTGGCTCCAGTCTGGCCTGGTGGTTCTCCATGTCTGCTGTACAGATGTCACTCTGGAATTTCTTTCACCATCCCTTCATCTCTGTCCTGTGTTATGTCTTCTGCTTCCTGGATTCTATATCTTCCTTTTTCTTTGTTTATTTTCTTGTTCCAGTAGAGGTAAATTGTTTTGGAAACTACACATCTGAAATTAAGATGATTATTTTAACACGAGAAGCTAAATATGCACTTTGACAGTGAAATAGTTGAGTCAAAGCTGTGTTTCTGTAGACTTTCACTGGGGGAGGGCGTAGGGAAAGAGAAAATGGAGGAACTTTCTCAATTTAGTATATGCTACCTCCTGGGAAGCTGGGAAGGTGTCACAACATGCTGGTAAGTGTTTGGCTAAGAAGATGAACTATTGAGAATTCTTTTTTAAAAAAAATATTTATTTTATATATTTGTGTACACTGTCAATGTCTTCAGACACACTAGAAGAGGGTATCGGATCCCATTACAGATGGCTGTGAACCACCATGTGGTTCCTGGGAACTGACCTCAAAACCTTTGGAAGACCAGCCAGTGCTCTTAACTGCTGTGCCAGCACTCTAGCCAGAGAATTCTTTATTATTACTATTAGTGTGTGTGTGTGTGTGTGTGTGTGTGTGTGTGTGTGTGCTCTTGTGTGTGTACCATGATGTGTGCATAAGCCTTGACATGCATTGGAGATCAGAGGAAGACTTTCTACAAGTCAATTTCTCCCTCCATCTTAGGTTCTGGGATCAAACAGGTCATCAGGTTCGTGTGGCAAGCCCTTTACACAGTGAGCTATGTTGTTCATTTGAGAAGGAGCTTGGAGGAAAGGTATCCAGACAGAGATGCTTCCTGATGTAGGAGGTCTTGGGATTCAAGGAAGGGTGGCTTTGGACTTAGGATGGTTCTAAGCTAGTTTGAGGGCCTGTATATCCAGTTCAAGAAAGAAGCCAACATTAAGTAACTTGGACTTACCTAAGAAAGAATAATAAACAAAATGGAAGGCCTTTCACTGGTGTGACTGGGTTATATAAGCTCATGTGAAGTACCTCTCTGGGAGATGCTAATAGTATAGAGACAGGGAGGATTTTGCAAGTTACAGGGGTTAATTTAGTATACTTTTAAATGAAAAGAATCTCATATCCTACAACACAATAGAAAACATTTAAATAAATAACTCTTAGGTTAGAAGACAGTTAATATCACAGACGACTTATAAATTTAAAAATTGAAAACCATACACTTAAAAATATGGACTTTTAAATCTGTGAGATGTAACCAAATTTATACTCAAAAGAATCTTTGTAGTCACAAGCTATGTAAGTGGTGTTAGAGAAGACCTGAGGTGAGTCATGAAGACCACTTAAAGGCATACTGCAGAAAACTGCTTCTTGGAGGAGGAAAAAAGCAGATGTGCAAAGCCACAGAAAGACCCAATCATTGATTAAGGTCTAGAGTGACTAAATTAGGGGGGTGCTGGGCTCTGTATGAGTACAGAAGAAAACAAAACCCTTCTAAGCCAGTTCCTCAATTGCTCTTACCAAGGGCACCTAGGCTGGTTATCTGTAAATGCTGTAAAACCATCAAGAAAACCATTTTTGGGGCTGTAGACATGGTTCAGTGGTTAAGAGGACCTTCTTCCAGAGGTACTGAGTTCGATTCCCAGCAACCACATGGTGGCTCACAACCATCTGCAATGGAATCAGATGTTGTTTTCTGACATAGGAATGTACAGGAAGGCATAGCACTCATATACATAAATAAATACATACATAAATACATAAATAAGTAAATAAATAAATCTTTAAAAAATTTTTTCTAGAGATGCAAATTGTTTCAAAATAAAGAAAAAACAAAAGCTATCCCAATTCAATCTACTTTACGAGGCTACGAAAGCCTCATAAAGTTAAGTGTGGTGGCACAATCCCAGCAAAGGCAGGTGGATCTCTATGAGTTCAAGGCTAGCTTGGTTTACATAGTGAGTCCCAGGCCAGCCAAAGCTATACAGAGACAGCTATCCTGTCTCAGTGAGAGAAGGAGAGAGGGGTAGAGGGATAAAGAGAGAGGGAGAAAGGGAGGAGGAACAAAACGAAACTTTTAACAAAGATCAGATAAATCCAAAGATATGGTCACAAATGAAAGATACAAAATTCCCACAACAAAATACCAGAAAATTCAATTAGAATTATTTCTTTCCTCTTATTGGTATTGATACTTTTTATTATATTTTTAGTGTGTGTGTGTGTGTGTGTGTGTGTGTGTGTGAGAGAGAGAGAGAGAGAGAAAGAGAGAGAGAGAGAGAGAGAAAGAGAGAGAGAGAGAGAGAAAACATAAGTGCAGATGCCCAAAGAGTTGAGAGGAGCCAGATATATAAGGTGTTTGTGAGCCATTTGGTAAGGGTTCTGGGAATCAAACCCAGGTTCTCCAGAAGAATAGTAAATGTTTTTAGCCAGAGAGCCATCCCTCCAGCCTCTAGCTTCCTTTTATAAGTGTTATAGATCATACCATTTATAAATTATGAAACTGAAATTTCTAAAAGTTAAGTCATTCTCCCAGATCAAGATACACAGTGACCGGCAGGTTCTGGACTTGGCTCCAGGTCTGCTTAACTCCAAAGCCAATCTCCTGACTCTGAGGAAGAATTGAGAAGATGCGAAAGTTTGGATGGAAGGCTCCAGCCACCAGTAACATTCCTTGGTTCACCCTGAGTCTCCACCCTGGTACCTGGTTCCAGTTTGGATATTGAAAGGCATCATTTCAAGCCAAGCGACAGGTTTTATATTTCTCTTTTCTTGACTCATTTTCTATTTTCTCTCCCCTCTATCTAGGTTGCTTCCTCTGCTTGTCTCTTTCTTCTTTCCCATCAAGTCTGTGGGGACAACAGCGCCACCTGTTGGCCATGTTGTATGTACTTATTTGAAGCAAATGAAGGAAATCCAGTGAAGGAAATCACTGGAATGGAGCCAGGCTTCTCCTGGATGCCATTCTAGCCTGGTGGGAACCAGGTCCTTGCTCTAGTCAGAAACACACTTGTTTGGTATGGAATAGGAAATTGGCTGTAGTTCTCACATTCTCTGAGAATCCCACCCCAGATCTCCAATTTCCTCTTTACTTCTTCTTGGCAGTGCTTGGTAGCTACTCCACTGCAAAGGAACTAGAAATAAGGTTGGGAGGTTCTAGGTGTAGAGAGATGCCTTACACTACAAGAGGAAAACTGAGGAATAGATGTGAGGCTGAGGCAAAAAACATGAGGTCTAGTCCCAGGCCAAATGCCCAGCCAAAAGCCTTTCCCTTTCTGTGGTTTTCATAGCAATTCTTAATTCTCCTAAACTTTTAGATTGTGCCAGGCCCTGTCCTCTTCCACAATGAGCTCAGAGACGAATCAAATACTGTCTCAACTTAAACTTTGGCAGACTGTCATACAATGTGTCAAGAGGTTTATACTATGAGGGAGCTGTGAGGAAACCTGCTCACTCACTCATCTTGAGACTCAACCTTGGCCTTAGCCTAAGCCTCTTATGAAAACAGGAAGAACGGACCTACTTCTTTCTGCCATAGAGTTAATGACCTCTATAACTGGCATAGGTTTAATGACCTCTATAACTGGCAGGTGAGTGTTTTCTGACCTATGTCAAACAAAATAGGGGCTGATAATGGCTCACTGGCTAAAAGCACTTGCCACCAAGTGTGATGACCTGAGTTCAAGCCTTGGAGCCCTTGTAGAGAAAACCAACTCCTAAAAACATGGCTTCTGTCTTTCCTCCTCTACTGTCTTCCCTACGAGTCAGCCTGAGACAGACATGTTAAGGCTTTGGCCTGGGCTACCTCTCTTCTTCAAGGGATGAGGAGAGTAGAGGAAAAAAAAGCCTAGGCCCTACTTGAGGAAAACACAACCCCTACCATGGGCAGTTCTCATTTCTGAGAAGGGAGGGACTCAGGGTAACTAAGGCTTCCTGGAGGTTGGGGCTTGGAGAGAGAGAGAGAGAGAGAGAGAGAGAGAGAGAGAGAGAGAGAAGAGGGGAGAGGAGAGAGAGAGAGAGAGAGAGAGAGAGAGAGAGAGAGAGAGAGAGACTGCTCTGGTTCCTATGAAGCCTTCTCTTCCTCTATCCACTGTAATCTTTGGCCTAGAAAATTGGATGAAAAAAAAGAGACAACTTTCAATGAAGTTGAGACCAAGAGAAAAAAGAGCTAAAGGCAGAAGGAAGGGAACAGAACAGGAGGGAAGCACAGATTTCCAGTCTGGTTAGACCTGCCTGCTTCCCTGCCTGATGTCATTGGACAGTCACTGTCACCCACTAGACCAAGCTATCAATGTGCTGTCTTCAAGAAACACTGCCAACCAACTATGTATTTTCATGTTGTAGTCTCATGGGAAATATCCAGCACTCACTCATGGATTTATTATTCTTATGTTCTGCACATAAGCCTCATCTATTAGCATGATCCGATTATCCCTTTTAAATTGTTTTGTTGCTGGATATGTAATATATTCATGTGTTTTTAAAAGGTATCCCATGGGGCTAGGGAGATGCTTAGTGGGGAGAGTACTTGCCAGATATTTTGATTGTATATATAAACCAATGCATACATATACAGATACAGATACAGATACAGATACAGATACAGATACAGATACAGATACATATGCATTCCTCAAAGATAAAAATCCACCACAGTTAGGGCTGGTGGCATAAACCTTTAATCTCAGAACACCAGACACAGAAATAGGTGGATCTTTGTGAGGCTAGCCTTATCTACATGGCAAGCTGTAAGATAGTCAGGGCCACATAGCAAGAGCCTGTCTTAAGAATGAAACAAACAAGCAAAACCTACCACAATTGGAGACACAAATGTTACTACTGCCCCACAATCCTTTTCACTTAACAATGTATCTTGGAACTCCTTTTAGACTAATGCATGGACTTGATTCTGTTTACACCACATACTCTTCTGTTCTAGGGACCGCCATCATTTGCTTACCTCCATCTTCTCACTGACGGGCACTTACATTGTTTCTAGCCCTTTCAATCAGTGCCACAAGGAGACCTTGTACATATTTCACATGCAGGTGCAGGCACATAAGCAGGAAACAGAAGTAAATTTCCACTCATCTCTTGCTAGGAGATCACACTCGTATGTACTTATCTTTGGATAACTACTTCCTTTTATTTCTCAGAAGGACCCTTCTTGACTCTGTACAGAAATTTTCAAACTTCTCAGAAATCCCTGAGATGACTAGCTAGAAATTTCTTTGGTCCTAGTCCAAAGCCCAGCTTCCTATTTTACAAGCAAGAAAATGGAGACCTTAGAGATTGTTATCCGAGTGTTATGGGAGGAGTATAATGACCTGAGCCCTTCCTGCTTTATCTGGAGGCCACTAAGACACTTACTCAGTGATTGTCTAGTCTCTACTTCAGTAATAGGGAGCTCACACCCACCACAGTAAACTCCATCTGAGACACAGCACAACCTCCGTGTCTGCTTTCTTTCTGGTCCCATTCTGGAGCAGTGAGCCCCCTCCCCACTTCCCTCTTCATTTTCTCTTTCTTGTTCCCCAAATCCCCTCTCTGATTCCCCATCAGAATGACCCCTTCCACAGTGCTTCTCCTTCAGGAGAGACAAAGAGAACACTGGCCTGGGAAATGTGGTGTTAAAATTCCAGTTCCCACTTCTACTGCCTATCTGCTGTGTGTCTCTCAGGAAATGCATTTGTCTCTGTGTTTCCATTTCCACACGTGAGAAATGAGCTTTGAAAAAAATCTATATTCCATAGGGAAATTCAGAACACGATACATTCTGTGACAGACTGCTGGAGCAGGAACCATCAAAGATTGCCTAATATTATTAACACAACTCACTGGCCCACAGGAAATAGTGCAAAGAACCTGTCTCCAAATGCACTGTGGATACAGATCCCTAGAATCCAGAGAGATCACCACTTAAAAAAAAAATCTCACTATGGGGTTTCCACCCACAGAGAAATAAAGTTAGCTGTTGTCTTCACCTCTGAAAAACACATCACTTTAGGAGCATTTGGAATTGTTTTTTTAGCACTCTCTTTTTCTTTAATAAGTATATGTTACCTCACAATAATAAACACATTAACAATTCATAAAAGAAAGGAAAATTCACTGCCCAGTTTTAAACCTCAATCTTCCTTTATTAAGACAGAAGGGAGGGAGTGGGAGAAAAAGAGACAGAACCCAAACAACAACAACAAATCTAGCTTGGTTCACAAAGGATGAATGTGGAGTGAATTAACGGGTGGGGCAGAAAGCAGGTGAACAGAGCAGGAGTTGAGGGTCCAGACGTTAGGTTTTGAGAGGTTCAAAGCAGAAAGAGGGAGGACGGACTTAACTTTGGGAAGGCTTCTCTGAGGAGATTTCAGAGGGAAAGGCAGCCAAGATGAGCGAAGAGAGAAGGGTGGAGTACTACGTTTCTGGATGAGTGCCAAAGAAGTGTGTGGGGGTGAGATGGGAAGATGGTGATTTGGACTCAACCAAGTGTGCCCTTCCTGGCTTTTCGTGGATGCCATAGTCCTCCAGAGGTCGCTGTTCTCCAGGAATCCGCCCACAGCTTCGGAGCAGCTAGACCCGGGCTCTGTCTGGCCCCTCATTCAGCTTCCCCTATCTAGGTTTAAGAGGCTCTGCATGTACCCCACGAGCTTGGGAATTCTGCAGCCTTTCTCTAACCATGCGAGGACCTACTGTTTCACCAATCATTTGGAAAAATGAAATGTAACGATGCATAGGGGAACTGCGTCCCTAAGGCTAGGCAAAATTCCCTTCTGCCCTACCCCAATTTAGGGTACTAGAAGAGCGGTCCATTCCCAGAGTGCAGCTGTTCTGGACTCAGTGTGACATTGGTACAAAGGAGGCCGTGGCCCGTGCCCACCAGGTTCTGGCAGCATCTAGCTCTCTACACTCTTCTGTCTCCCAGACTTTCATCGCTTCTCCCTAAATCTGCACACAGCCTTTCCCTCTGGTGTCAAGCAGCCAGTCCCAGACCAGGTCTCTGCTGGCGCTGGTTCTAGAGGAAAACTTTTAAGTTTGAACAGCCAGCATGCCAGAGAAGTCTCAGGTCACCCGGACCCAGTGAATGTCAAGTGAGGTCGCTGGTGAAAATCTGTAAGAGGACTGCCGCTCTGGGGCATTCTTGACCACACTGAGCAAGTTAAGCGACGGGAAAGATACACACTCAGACAGACAAACAGACCCAGGGTCCATAGATACCACAGGGAAAGTGTGGACTTGGAGCACCCTCTTCAGCACACCTGGAATTTCCCCACTTACTGGCTCTGCTGAATCTCAGCTTTCTTGGGAAGCCTGGCCTAACGCAGTCGCCTTGAGTTTTTCAGTTGTGTTAAGCAGTCGCCTCCGCTCCGCGGTGCTGTTTTTACCCTCTCTTGAGCTTGCAACCCTCTTCCCGCGAACGAACGGGATCCGGGATCCGTAGCTTATTCTGGTCCTAACTGCCGCCGCCGCCGAGTAGGTGCTTAAGCAAGCCTTCCACTACTTTGTCTGAGGATGGAGGGGTCCTTGGCCAGGAGTGATGGAGCCAGAGGAAAAAGGTGTCACCCTAGCTGTGGGATAGAGCAGAGGCAGCTGAGGCTGGGCTGCTGAAATCACGATGTACACACTGAAATCCCAGTCACTTGTCTTCTCTGTGCCTAGGATCCCGGTCATCTTAAATCCACCTTTGCGGGCACAGGATCTTGAGTTTCTGCCTCCAAATCCAGCCAGGGGAAATTTCAAAGCAGGTTTAGAGACGGGAGTTGTAGCAGCTGCAGACAACTTTTTTTTTTATTTTATTTTATTTTTTTATCTCAAAACAGGGTTGTGGCCACTGGGAGAGGAGGAGAGGTGCAGCTCTGCACTTTCCCCAAGGTTAGCCAGTTGGTAAATAAATTTGTGAAAGTGCATGGACATGGTATGCCTTGTTTAGCTCCTGCCTTTCCCCATAGCCTAGTAGTGCCTGGGGCAGCCCAGGGTGCTCTTCGAGCTCCAGACTCTGACTGCAGACTATGTTCTTCCAGGGACAAACCTCCTGGTCAGCAGCTCAGTACTTTACCAGTTCCAACACTGACTGAATTATATCCATACAATCTCGGGAGAGCTTTTCTTTCCCAGATCCACAAAAATGGCTTCTCCGTAGGGCTCTTAAGAGAAGCTGGAGAGGGAGAGGTAGATGGCTTAGAAGCCAGTGGGAACCACACATACTTCGTAACAAGCACAACTCCTGGCCAGTTATAAAAACATTTTGGAATGAAAGACCCTGCAGTAGACACACTATCTCCTCAGGAGCGGGAGCGTCTTCTCAATTGTTCCAGGCTGCTCAAGCTGGGTGGCTAAGCAGTGAGACAGATGGAGGCTGCCGGGACTTAATCAAAGACAAGGGGGTCCTGGGAAGCAGTTATTTGGATAAAAGAAGAGGTCTGGGATGGGTGGGCTGTAACGTAGAAAACCTCAAAAAATCTGGCAAGCAATATCCTTCCCTGGCCCTTTCTTTCCATTCTTGTTGGTGTTAAGTTTGGATGATTCCTTAAGGAGGTGCCCCACTACTGCCCTGAAGAATAGAAGCTGGGGTCCTTGACTGCTTTTCCCTGCTGGAGCTTCAGTCTCAGCGAATGGTTGGCAGGATGAGGATGCAGCGGCTGGCAGCAAGAGCTGGTAGTGTCTTGCATGAAGCCTTCACGGAGATCTGAGAAACAAATGCTTTAGCCAGTCCTAGCCTGAGGCTGAACATGAAGCTGGAGTCTGAAATATCAGGAGGGCACAGGAAAAGCAAGAGATTACTCATGGGTTTGCCAGTCTTGAAGGGAAGGTGAAGCAGATTAGATGATGCCAATGCTGGTTTCCTCTTTATTTACTGGGATGCTAGCAGAGCTCAGCTGGGTAGGAGTAAGGATGTGATTGGTGGTGTGGGGTATCTGAGTGGAATCTCATGGGAGAGAGGGTACTCCATTAAGCAAAGCAAACTTGAAGTATGCGTGTGGTTGCCAGAACATTTCCACTTCCAGGGCCACCAGTCTGTTCAATTTGCTGTCCCTGTTTTGAGTGCTGGACCTAGTCTCTTTCCCAGGGATTCTTGGTTTATGCATACCCAGCACACTAAGTGGGTCCCCTTGGTCAGAGGTCTTAGAGGGGGCTTGGAGAATCCCTACTTTCATCAACGAAGGTTGCTGTTAGATAAAGGGGTTTGCCTACCTTTACAGGTGTTTTGCTTATATTCAGCAAATTTCCTCCTCATAGCCTCCCTCCCCCTCCCCTCCTCTTCCCCCTCTCCCTCGTCCCCCCTCTCCCCCGCCCCCCCTCTCTCTCTCTCTCTCTCTCTCTCTCTCTCTCTCTCTCTCTCTCTCTCTCTCTCTCTGTGCGTGCACACGCACATATTTCAGCACACTGTCTGGACATGTTACTGTAGTACTACCAGGTGGGAGACCACATTTTCGCCCAGAGAGTAGGGCACCTAGAGTCTACATAATCAGTGGCCTGCAATGGCTGCCTTTACATGTTGGTCACAAGGTAAATGCATCTTGTTTTATTTACTTACTTAATTCTAAGTCAGGGTCTCATCTGTAGCTCAGACTGGCCTGGACCTTTAAGCAAGCCTCCTGCCTCAGCATTCTGAATGCTGAAGTTTCTTATGAAAGGGCTTACCATCATGTCAGGCTTGAGGTAGGTGTTTTAAATTTTATTTCAGAGGAAGAGACAGGCAAAAAGGTTAAAATTAGCCAGGTGAGACAGCTGGTAACTGGTGAAACCAAAATTGAGACCCCAGTCTCCTCTGACCCTGATCTTAATCTCGAGGTGCACACCAGGAAAGTAGGCCCCTGAAAGGAAGTTACCTAATGAGGGTCACAGGGCGCTGGGGCTATGGGGCAAAGCAGGTATTGAGGCCTCCTATGCTGAAGCCTTGGCCACTGTGCGGCACTGTTGAGGCAACAGTCAGCCTTCTGTCCAATTCTTACCCTCTCCCAATCCCTTCCAGCTCCAAGAGGTTGAAATGGGTTCGGTATAGACCGGAGCGACTTGTTTCTGGGTCCTAGAGGGAGAGTAGGGAAGCGGGATTAAGAAGATGGGCAAGGATTTGGCTAATAGAAAACACATACTGGACCAACTTTCTGTGGAGAAGGTCCCCAGATAAAAAGGCAGCACTGGCCCAGGGCTGAGGTTAAGTTTCTTCGGGGGAGGTCTCCGTGAGAGTTCTGTTGTAAGAGGCTTCTAAATCCAGAAATTAAGAGCGGAATTGTTAGACTTCGGAACAAACATCCAGAAAAACGCAGTTTCCGCAGGAAATGCATGGGGGTCAAGAGAGACAATTACAGAGATTGAGATGCTGAGACAAAAAAAAAAATCTCCCTGCAAACCCAAGTTAAGGACCTGTAGGCGTTTGGAGAATGCGGAGTCTGCGGAGACGAATCATTAAGGGGAGTAAGAGCAGACGGTCTTCCCGGGGACAGTGGCAGGGCCAGGCCCTTGGAGGGGAAAGAGAGGACCACCGCAGACATTTCTCACCTCTCTGAGTAGGATCTATTGGCTCCAAGTTTGCTCCTCCTGATCACTCTCCTCTCTAGCCGGCCAGAACCCCCTTGGCCTCCAGTAGGTCCTTGTCCGCGGTGTCGGTCTGAGCGTCTCGGCTCACTCGCGATCCATCCGCGCTTCGGCCCGGGTGGCCCGGGCGCCGCCTTGGGGAGATGGGGAGAGAAGGTTTGTAGCCACTGCCACTACCAGCTGCAGCTATGCCCGGGTAAGCCTTGACTCCCAGAGACTGAGCGCACTGAAGGTTGGCTCCAGGGAGCCACGGGGTTGCGGGAGCTGCGAGAAGAAGGATGACCCGCCTCCAGCCAAGCGAGCCTAGCTCCCGCCACCGCGGCAGTTTGTTCCCGCCGGGCCCCGGAGCAGAGGACCTCTGCCCGCCCCCTTCCTTCCCCGCCCCACCCTGCCCAGGGAGCTCCGCCCAGGGCCCGCAGTTCTTCCGCCTTAGGCTGCCACCAGGCGGGAGGGACTAATCTCCCGAAGCCCCACTTATGTGTCTAGGGGCCCAGAAGCCCAGATTCGAGCGAGTAACAGGCTGCTTCACTGCTCTTCTCCGGTGCTCGGTTTTCTAGTCCCGGGGCAGCACGGGTTGGGTGCGCCCTGCAGGGTGAAAGTCCTAGAGTCTCAACACCAGGGGGCGCTGAGGAGCTAGGGGACATCCCCTCCCTGTCCTCCGCCCCCTCCCCGCCCGCGCGCAAAACACACTGGTCCGAGAGGCAGCTCGGCGGAGCCGGAGCCGCGGGCCGAGCGGAGCCGGAGAGCGGCGGAGGTGGCGGCGGCGGCGGCACCATGACCCTGGGCAGCTGCTGTTGCGAGATCATGTCCTCCGAGAGCTCCCCGGCCGCGCTGTCCGAGCCCGATGCAGACATAGACGTGGTGGGCGGCGGCAGCGGTGGGGGGGAGCTCACAGCCCGCTCTGGGCCCCGCGCCCCTCGGGATGTGCTCCCGCACGGCCACGAGCCTCCACGGGAGGAAGCCGAGGCGGACGTGGCTGAGGATGAGGAAGAGTCGGGAGGTTGCTCCGATTGCGAGCCCCGCGCTCTAGCGCCCCGGGGGGCGGCGGCCGCAGCGGGAAGCCCGGGGCCCGGCGTGCAGGCAGCCCGAGGCGCAACGGGGCCGGGGCCGGGGCCGGGACCCGGGCCGCCGTCGGGGGGCGCGGCGACACGGAGCCCTCTGGTGAAACCACCTTATTCGTACATCGCGCTCATCACCATGGCCATCCTGCAGAGCCCCAAGAAGCGCCTGACGCTGAGCGAGATCTGCGAGTTCATCAGCGGCCGCTTCCCCTACTACCGGGAGAAGTTCCCTGCCTGGCAGAACAGCATCCGCCACAACCTCTCCCTCAACGACTGCTTCGTTAAGATCCCCCGCGAGCCGGGCAATCCGGGCAAGGGCAACTACTGGACGCTCGACCCGGAGTCGGCAGACATGTTCGACAACGGCAGCTTCCTGCGGCGCCGCAAGCGCTTCAAGCGGCAGCCTCTACCGCCGCCGCATCCACACCCGCATCCTCACCCGGAGCTGCTACTGCGTGGCGGGGCTGCCGCGGCCGGGGACCCTGGCGCCTTCCTCTCGGGCTTCGCCGCTTACGGCGCCTACGGCTATGGCTACGGGCTGGCGCTCCCGGCCTACGGCGCACCTCCACCGGGCCCGGCCCCACACCCGCATCCACACCCGCACGCCTTCGCCTTTGCCGCCACCGCGCCTTGCCAGCTGTCAGTTCCCCCGGGCCGCGCCGCCGCGCCTCCACCCGGACCTCCGACGGCCTCGGTATTCGCCGGCGCGACCTCGGGGCCGGCCCCTGCGCCTGCCCCGGGATCTGGCCCGAGCCCCGCAGGGCTGCCTGCCTTCCTAGGCGCAGAGCTGGGTTGTGCCAAGGCTTTCTACCCCGCGTCCCTGAGTCCCCCCGCAGCTGGCACAGCGGCCAGCCTGTCCACTGCACTCCTGCGTCAGGGCCTCAAGACGGACGCCGGCGGTGGTGCGGGTGGCGGGGGCGCAGTGGCAGGCCAGAGGCCTTCCTTCTCAATAGACCACATCATGGGCCACGGTGGTGGCGGGGCCGCAACCCCGGGCAGCGGCGACGGTTCCCCGGGATCGCCGTTCGCGGCAGCCGCAGGTCCTGGGGGTCAAGCCCAAGTCTTGGCTATGCTGACTGCCCCGGCCCTGACTCCGGTGGCTGGCCATATCCGCCTCTCGCACCCGGGGGACTCACTGCTGTCTTCAGGGCCCTCGTTTGCTAGCAAAGTCGCCGGCCTCAGTGGCTGCCACTTTTGACCGCACCGGGCTCGGGGCCAGTTAGGCCCTCACTTCTTAACCTCTCTGGGGAGCTCGGCCGGTCCCAGCGGAATTCAGGGAGTCTATTTATGAAGAGTCTCCAGACCTAGGCCGTCACGCGTGATAAGGCACTTCAAGCTGCAAGATCAGAATGTCACCGGCAGTTGGGACGAAGCGGGCTCCCCGTCTACCCTGGTCTACGCAATAGGTTTAAAGCGAAGATCCCTTTTCTGTTTGAGCAGCAAAAAGGAGAGCAGGAACCTTCTCTGTTTCTTGCCTTTGCGCCTCTCACAGTCGGAAAAGAATTCTTTGGCAGAGATACGCCTGTCAGTTGCTGGATCGCGCCAGAATCACCTATGGCTTGAAAAAAATCCACCGCCCCATTCCTTCCTCCACTTTGAGACCCGCTTATCCAATATTATAATTTAAAGACATCTGTTATCTGCTTTGTGCTTAAGAGAAAATTTCAATTTTTTTTTTGGTTCCTTTTGCTGTTCTTCTAGGAAGCTGGTTCCCTCCAAGCCTAAGGCAGGGTCTACACAGTCGGGAAGCTAAGAGAAGTGAAACGAGGGTTTTCACAATCCTGGAAGAAACCGCAGAGCCTATTCCCCCCGAGGAAAATGTTTTCTCTCTGGTGTTTGGCTGTTTTTTAAGGATCCCCTTTTTGGCTTTTCCCGTGGTCCATAGGCCCAGCTATCCAGGGCTAGCGGTCCTCTTGGCCTTCTCCTCTGCCCCAGGCCCTGTGATATTTATTCTAGTTAATGGCAATGAGATTGGGTGGGAGAAGAGGGTCTGAAGAGGTGGGAACTGGGTGGGCAAAGACACAGAGCTGTGGCAAGGGGTCCTATAGTTGTGTGTAAATATCTGTACAGCGGCCTGCCCCCTTCCCCTGCATTCTCTGTCCACTGGTGTGCATTGATTTAGATTTCTCCACTTAGCGGGGACTCTGTGAAATCGTCTGATGGTCTTTGTGGAAGAAAAAAAAAACCGTGTCTCCCTCTCCCTCTTCATTGGTGTCAATTGAATAAATGTATGTGAACTTAGCAACAGTCACCAGTTCAATCTGCTTGCCCGAACTCCGTTGTCCTTATCGGGGCTCTCCCAGAAGACCTCAAGCTCCCCAGCAGAGGGAGAGGGAGAAAGCTAGCTAGCTAACCAGAGGAAGCTTTGAGCTAGTCAGATGGTGGAGGGAGGCTCTATACACTGCTGTGGCCTTCTGCTTCGAACTGGGCCAGGTCTCTGGAAGCCTGTGACCAGTTTCATTTTCACATTGGTACAAGGAAGGGCAAAAGCCTGGGGCTGGGCAGAGGAACTCAGTTTCAACTGCACCCCAGAAGTCTCATCTTCTAGTGGAGATTTTCGTGTGGCCTGGGCAGATTTCAGTGCTAAGTACTGGAGCACCGTGCCTCCTGAGTACAAGTCCGTGTCTCTTGAATCATATTTTGTATGACTGTTTCTGTGTGTGCAGTGTGTGCAAGGGCCTTTCAGTGAAGATTTTGGTGATTTATTTTTGTATTTGTCTTGGTTACCCTGGGCTTTTTGTTTGTTCGTTTGGTGTGTGTATGTGTGTGTGTGTGTGTGTGTGTGTGTGTGTGTAAGAAGTCTATTTCAGGCATGTTTGAGCTTTCGTTTTTTGTGTGTGTCCATGATAATGTGCTGTGACTATCAGTCACTGTCTGTCTTTAATAGGAGGGCATTTCTTTTTGCTCCTAGAGGGCCTTTAGAACCCCCACTCCCACACTCTTCTGACAGTGGAAGGCTCTATTTTAGGGACTCTCCAAACGGAATTAGAAACCTCACTCTCACCCACACCCAGTGGTGAGTGGGCTAGATCAACTAAACAGTGAGTGCGGGTTCACTCTGCTAGGGCCATGGGTTCCTGGACCCATGGTCACAGCCAGAAACTCCTGCCCAAGGACAAACCTTCTGGTCGGATTAAGACTATCCACAGTGCATTGGACCCTTGTGCTCTCTGTCTTGTGCTTGGGATTCCCAACAGCCAGATCTATAAACACTGGGGACGAGGGTAATACTCTGGGGGAAGCAAAGATGGTTATCCCTTTGACTGTATATTCCACTGAGATTGTAGGAGAGGCATGTGGAAGTGCAGGAAGAGGCAAGTCCTTCAGCCTTTACAGAAAACTGACACAGTCAGAGCAAAGGCTGAAGAGAAACAACAGAGAAAGTAGGAGACAGTGCCAGAGACCCATATGCAAAGAACTTGGGGGTGTGGACAAAAGAAATTACCCAGAACTCATTAGTATCCCTTAGCTGACAACAACAGAGAAAGAAGGTTTGAGGAAAAGACCTTGCATCAGGATCCAGAAGGGAGCTGGAGAAGGATTGTTGAGGTGTCAGAGTTCGTCCTCACTAAAGGTCTCCAGAGAGACCTCCTCAGGTGTGAGTGGTGAACATAATTCTTCTGTCAAGATGCCAAGAGTCCCCCTCTCCCATCTCGGAAAGACTAAGAGGTCAGGGAGATAGAATGCAGTGGGCTTCCTTCCCACCATCTTATCAAATAGACCAGAAGTTAGCTGAGGTTCAGAAGTCTGGAGTGAGGAATATTCTCCAGTACTGGGACAATGGTCTCTGACAGGCTGCTTCACTGACTTGCATGGCTCCAAATGTGATGAGTATGGTTTGGTTTCTTTTTACCAAGGAGAGGTGTATACGACAGGCACGAATCAGTGAACACGTTTATGTGTGTACACATGCTGGGGAATCTGTTTGCCCTGAAAAAAAAAAGACCTTTCAACTCCATAATCCTCTGCCATGAATATTAAATATAGATATTAGTTTGGAATATTAGATTCTACATATTAGCTGGGGGTTTTGAATAAAAGTTGATTTTTCCCCTGTCTCAAAGAGATAAAGTCAGACAGAATTCATATTGAATGGTAGATAGATAGGTGAGCTGGCTGCTACTTACAGGGGAATTTGAAGAGTCTTCTGGATGAATTGCTATTAGTCGTGTGTGTGTGTGTGTGTGTGTGTGTGTGTGTGTATCTTGCTTGGTGTTTGTGTCTGTACCAATGGCAGAAATACGGGATTGCAGCAAAGGATGAGATTCGTAAGTTTTCTAAGGCTCTTGGGGCTCCCAAGGGGACCCTCTACGTAGACTCTAGCTTCCCAATGAGTCAACAGGCCAAGCCTGGTCCAAAGAAACCACCCTTGCTCAGCTGGCAGCCCTGGGGGAAGGTTTCAGATGCTAAAAGCAAGGGAGAACGGGAGGTGTTTGAAATTTTGGACTCAGGTTGTGTCCTAAGATGTTAGGAGCTGGGACCTGGAATGCAAGAAGGGAGTGGTTGCAGGGTTTGTATGATAAACTCCTCCTGCCTGTCTGGAGGTACTCAGTCGGAGACTTTCCCGATAGATCTGTGGGTGCCTAGGACTGGTGTAGGTTCAGTTAGGGGCCCAACTACCTGGGTGGTGAAACAGAACTTCCCATCTGAACACCTCCCCAGGCTTCCCTCCCTACTTGGGTGGAGGCAGCTGAGGTCTGTCGCCTCATAGGTACCAACAATCGGTGACAATAAGAAAATATCCAGGGCACACCTTGATCTCTCCAAGGTGAGAAAAAAAATTGGTAAGAAATCAGCCTGAGGTTCTGAGAGTGCTGTCGAGAGCGGGCGGTTTAAAGGAGAAGAAAATTGGCGAATTTCACTGGTCAATTTCACTTCATTTCGTTCAATTTCGTTCAATTTCATTCCTTTTCATCCGGCGCCGGGAGGCCCGAGGCCATAAGGAGGGGGAGGGGGATCTTTCCGGGCAGAATTTCTCCCTCGTGCAGATTTTACTTTCTACAGCTGTGAAGAACAGTCTTGATTCTCCAACTTTGACATACGTTTTTTCAGCATGGCTAAGGCCAGACATTTTATTTTATTGACCAGTATTTGGTATGAATGATCGAGGCCCATCCGTGAGCCTGCTGCCCAGTCTCTGTTGCGACCCAATTAAAGTGGTTAATTCTTTTCACCAAGTATTCCTCACCATCTTTCTTTTTTTTCTCTAGGGGCTCCCCCCTAGACCACCCAGGAGCCAGAGTTGGAGGGGGACATTTCCCCTCCCTGTCCAATTTGTTCTCACCACAGCAGGCGCGTCTTCGTGGTTACAAAGCACTTTTCCCTCCCCGATGACTTTTTTCCCCTTTTCAAAAACACTTCTACCTCCACCCTCCCCTTCAACTACCAACCCGCCGCGACCCCCGCCTCCTCCCTCTGCGCTCGGGTTTATTTAAACTTCGCCTCCTCCAGCGCCGTGGTAGTGTTCACTCAATGAAGTTGAAGGCTCGGTGAGCCGAGGTGAAGAGGGTTTGGAATCTGTTGAAAGAGGCGTTTTGTGACACTGATTGGGGCGGGGGTGGGGGCAGTCCAGAAAAGACAATGACCGACCAGGCTGGTTTCCCTGCGCCCAGGGTCAGGCGAATAAAGGCGCCGACGCAGTTTAAACGACGGTCCTTGCAAGAGAAAGAGAGAAAAGATTTGGAGTGCGGAGCGTGCCTCCTAAGCTTGCGGCTTAGGAAACTGTGGGAGGAGGCAGTGTGCCCAGGTCTACACGGACGGGATTCGGAGTTTCCTCCCAACCCTGCGCTTTCCACGGAAAAGAGGCGAGGAGAGTTTGGGTTTGTGTCTAAATTATTTCCATGCATAGTTCAAAAGATTGTTTAGGCTGGGGCCTGGGAGGCGTCCGGGAGGGCTAATCAGGACGGTGAGACTCAGCCCACATTTGTCCCTAGGGCTGGCACTGTGAGGTTTTTGGAGAGACTTAAAGGTGGGCAAGGCTGGATGGGAGAATGCGGTCCCTTAAGCGTTCAAATATCAGTGTTTGAGAACAAACAAGTGATTGGATTTTGGAGCTAGCGCTTCTGATTATTTTTTAAAGGCTGGTATAGACGCGCACCAATAGAGAGCTCTATAGGAAAGACAGAAGTTCCGGGGCTCTGTTTTGAGAACAAATTTTTCCGAGGGTGGAGGGCGCGCCGCGCCGTGGGGCGGAGCGGGCACCGCCTCCTTTCAGCCCGCCGGGCGCTGCACTACTACATCGGGGCAGCCGCGCTAGACCTGGGAGGCTTGGGTCAGCCGCAGAAGGAAGGTTTCTGCCGTGCGTTTGGCTGCTGGCAACATCCTCGGGATTGTTTCCAACCATCCCTGGGCTCAGCGCTCTGTGCAGGAGGGGCCCTGCCCAACGTGGTCTTTTCGCTCCACGCGGACTCGAGTAGAAATGGCTCGCAGTCGCTGCTCGGCGTTTCTCGGTCGGCTGGGTTTCCTATTACGGTGAACCTTTCTCCATGCTCACTTTTCCTTCTTGTTGTTGGTCTAAATTTGGTGGTCCGAGAGAGGAACTCCGTAGGTGGGAGTCTTCACCGCCTCTCTATCCCCGCCCAATCTTTCGTAGACCCTAGAATCTCTGTAAACCCGCATCAGACTTGGCGTGTGCGCCACTGGGAAGGATGCACTCAGTCTCGATGCTGGGGTTCTGCGAGCTTCAGCAACTGAAGCCAGCATCTTTGAAAGTCTGTGCTCAGTTTCCTAGGACGCTGGAAATTGTATCAGGGTTGGCGCGCCCTGAGTTACTTTTGTCTATTGAGGCAGAAAAATCTTTGGAATTGGGGTTTCATGAATCTTGGAACTGGAGAGGGCGAATTCTTCAGTGGGGCAACAAAACATTTAAATACATCCTTTAGATTACTAAAACTAATTGCGGACCTGAGATGTGTATTTCCACTTATCGGTGTAGAAGCTGCCAGTGTGCGTGTGATTGGGAGTGGGGTTGGTAAGGCGTATTCGGAGCCTTGAGGACACTGGAGTGGACTTTATTGTTCAAATTAATTAGTCTACGCTAACCGAAGACCCTTACTTTGAGGCCCCCTCCTCCAGCAGGTGTCGGTGCGGAGCGGACTCCAGGGCTTCTCATTCAGATGTAGATGTTCTGAGCTCCTCTGGGAGTAGGGAGCCCACCTCTATGCCCTCATTCTAGGCTGGTTTCCCGCCTTGACAGCCTCTTCTGTGCCCTTTGGGTTTATGTCGCACCTGCAGGTTACTCTCACATTCTCCAATCTTTTTGGGAATCAATCTCGCTTCTTTACGTTAAAGAAAGCCGCTGGAGGAGCGGTAGTTTTAAATTAGCCTCAGACATAAAGTGCCAGAGTTAGAGGGTTCCTAGATCGGAGCTGAAAGGACCAGCCCGAGGTCACCGAGTACAGTTAGCCTCGTGAACCTGGGAAGAGATGTCAAGGACCTAGAAAGCCAGAATAGACTCCGGTGTCCGACGCTGGTGGGCCGGCTTTGTGTCGATTCATCGCCTTCTTAGCCTCCTCAGCCAGCTCTGCTTTGCACCGGAGGTCTAGGATCATTGATTGGGTGTATTTTCAAACTCACCACTCAACAACATGGCAATGAAAACATATGGCAATGAAAAAAAAAAACCAAATAACTTAGGCTGCCTGTAGTGGTGTGCACGCCTTAATCGCTGTGCTCCGGAGGCAGAGGCAGATGGATTTCTGAGTCGGAGGCGAGTCTGGTAAACAGTGATTTCCAGGCCAGCTAGGGCGACACAGTGTGACTGTCTTAAACCAAACCAAACCAAACCAAACCAAACCAAACCAAACCAAACCAAACCAAACCAAACCAAACCAAACCAAACCAAACCAAACCAACAAACATATAGATTTCGAAGCAACTTCTAGTTAAGCTCTGATGTGCGGAGCACTCTCTTCTGCTCTCCTCCCCCACACTCATTCGAGTCGGATTAACGATGTAATAGGTATGTATGTAGCATTTGTTTGGAGGGTATGTGATCATTTCTGTTGATGGGGTTAGATATGCATTCTGCTCCCGCTTCTGTGCTTACAAGTATTTGTTAATTTGCATATGCTAATGAAGATATTTGTGACCCTTTTGAGTCTGTGAGTGTGGAGAATGTCCTTGGAGGACTTGGCAGAGACTGGAATATGTGGGTGGAGAGGACTGGGGTGGAATGGTGGCTTGACCCTTTATTCCCTAGACCTGTCTATCTTTTTCCACTTTCCTCCCCAGATGCAGACAAAGCTAGAGATCTGGTGCGTGGAGCAAAACTGCTGGAAGTACCGGGATTTGGCCAGCAGAGGAGCAGGCTGACTTCCTCCTTAGGCTTGCCCATTATGCGTAGTTACTGTATCTTACCTGGACTCTAGGTCCTGGTTATTCCAGATTAGTTAACAGGTCCCATTGTTCAGCCTCTGCCTGTCTCCCATGCAGGACTGCCACAGATAGACCCCTCTACTGCAGCCTGTATAGAAGAACTTGACCAGCAGTCCTAGGTGTCTTTGGAGCCTCTGCTTTCATTCTCAGGAAACTGTCTTTCTGTGTCAAAGGTGCAAGTGCAGACAGCACAGCCGCCCGAGTTTACAAAGTAGCCAAGGCTGACTCTTGGCTGTGGAAACAGGTCTAGACAGTGAAGGGAGTATGGAGACCAGAGTTTGTCTAAAGGTGCTCTGCAGCATCTTGGGTCTACAGGTGAATCCTGCATCCTCTATAAACCAGTGTAGACTAAGTACTCGTCTGGATAGTAGGAAGAAATTCAAACTTCTTCAACTGCCCTTAAATTCCTGGGAAATCCCAAGACACTGCCTTTAAATTCTTTCTCCCCACAGTCAGGACATGAGGAAAAGAAAAACAGTCAATGAGTCTGGTAAACTAAGATGAAGTGGATTGACTTTAGGTGAGCCAGGTGCTGATGGCAGGAGAGAGGAATGCAGGTGAGCAAAATGCTGCCTCACCTTAGAGTTGGGGAGAAGCCAAATGCTCTACCTCCTTAGAGGACAGAAGATATGATCACAATTTGCCAATCACCCTTTTTCTTTCCTGCTGGCTGTTAGAGGCACTGGCTTCCTTTCCCCACTATTTCTTCCAGTTAGATGAATCCTACTCATTCTAACTTTTGGCTGGACCACCTAGATGCTCTAAGCTTTGCCTCACTCCATTTCCAACTTTTCAAAAAGTGGGGGATAAAGATGGCCCTGGCTGTAATCATTGTTTCTTGGGTTGGATGTACTTGCTGGTGTGTGTGTGTGTGTGTGTGTGTGTGTGTGTGTGTGTGTGTATTAAGAGTCTTTTTCCAAACCCATTTTTCTTAATGCAATGAGGGTGTTGGGTCTGACTGTGCAGGAATCTGCAGAAAACCCTGGCAGCACCTGTGCCCAGAGGTACAGCAGGCCAGGAGGGAGTGGCTCACTTCCTTTCTTGGTGGTGTGGTACTTTTATGTGGGACCCTGGGTTTTCTTCTCCCTTGGCAGAGCCCTAAATAATTGAGCAGGACTGAGTGGAAGCTGTGATCCGCAGGGAGGAGTGAGTTTGTCTGCATTGTGGAGGAGTAGCCACCCAGCAGTCCTTGAACTCAACACCAACCATGAATTCTACACCAGTGCAAAGCGTGAATGCAAGTCTCTGCTCATACTGGTTTTTCTATACATTTCTCAAGCATCTTCTTCTTTCCCAAAGCCCAGCCAGGATGTGAATGAGAAGAGGTGCTGAGAGGCAGAGTTCCTCCCAGAAACACATGGGTCAGGATAAATATCGGAGAAGAGCCAATCTGAAGTCTGGGAAGGGAAGTGGGTATGACCCACTTCTTTCACAAAGTCTTCACTGAAACCAAACCTGAAAACTTAAGTTTTTCCTCCCCTTTTAAGAGGTAGCGTGGGACTCTCAGAGGCTAGTTGGCAGAGTGGGTGTCTGTGCCCAGATCCAGGGAAGTAGGCCTGGCCATATGACTCTACCTGTGGCTTGTCTTTTCTTTGCCTATATCATAGATTGACTGTGGCAGATTCTGAGTCTCAGATCTGCTCCAGCATCTAAATTGTGTTCTATGAGCAGAGGTCCCAAAGATGTGTGCAAGAATCTTTGGTAGTCGTGCAGTTCCTGAAGGGTCCAGGCTCTGAGTGGCCTCTGTCCCTGCCCCAACTGTGAGAGACACAGAGTGGAGCCTCAGGGCTAAGGCTCCTGAAACCCTCCCGGGCGGGGATCCCAGTGCTGAAGGTCAAGGCCAGCCACCTGGGGGCGCCACTGGCCCCAAAGTCCAGGAGCATACCCAGGACTTCCCGAACTAACAGGAGATGATCTTCCTAATGGTGATGACCCTGCTTCACCTCAGAATGACCTTACTTGAAGGCTGATTCTGTAAGCCAGGAGGACCTTGTCCCAAAGTCAATGACCTAGTGCTAAAAAGGGATGACCCTAAACTGACCCTGCCACAAATGGGTCTGACCTTCTGCTTACAGAGATAACCCTAAAGTGACCCCAAGCAAGTCCATGCTAACCAACGTGTGCTTGGGCTGTCTCTGTATCCTCCTTCTCAAAGTGTGCCCTGTGTAGATAGAGGCTTAGTCTGTCTGGGGCTCCTGCACCCTAGCAGGGCAACCCTCCAAAACTGTTAACTCCTTTCCTTCTGCCTTTTCAGCATTTTTGGAGACACCTAGTTGAGAGAAGATGGCTTGGATAGGTCTCCTTACGGTTTATACCTTCAAGAAGGTGGCTGGGGATGTGGTCGGGGGGAGAAGAGAGTCCTCAAGGGGACCTTTTTTTTTTTGGAAGACCCTCAGGGACCAGGACTATGCATGCTTTTCGCTGTCTGTGATGCTGGTCCTCGCCTGTCTCGCCGCATTCTTACCTCTAGAGACACAACATCTTTAAACATCTTTATTTTCTTTATCCTTCCTTCTTTCTTCCCTCCTCCCTTACATTCAGGGGCCTCATGTATAAGCAGGTGCCCTACAAATGAAGTGTAACGGTAGTTCGTGCTGTTCTTTCTTGGGTCCTCTCTTTGTAAGACAAAAGCTGTTCATTCTGAAGCTGTTTTATCTGCTGAATTGTGCTACCATGGCCACCCCTTGGACCCAAACCTTCAATCTTGATAGTCTTTTAGGACCCACGTTGTGCCCAGTCTTCTGTCTTACGTGAAAGATGATACAATGGTGAACAAACCACATGTGGTTCCTGCCCTCAGGATGACGATAGTCTAACACCATAAAGACACACATAGATGCAGGTGAGCACAAAGACCTTGGACTTTTAGGGAGAAGAGTTGAAGGGCACCATTCAGAATGGGGTTCACTTCCAATTCTGGAAGGCTGGAATGATAGAGGGGAGGACACCACACAACTGTATCCTGTTGACCGTAACGTCTTCAGCAGTTCTGGTGTCTGGGCTGTTCAGTCACTACAGCTCCAGGGAATCAGGATCCTTTGTGGAGTTCTACTGTCCCTCATAGCTCCCAACAGCACAGCCTTCCTGAAAGACAGCAAGGAGGGGCCTAGCCTTCATTCTGACACAGAGTCTCCAGACCCACTTATTTCCTTAGTACCTCAAAGTTGAAAGGGGTAGCCTGGCCTTCACGGGTAGTGTATGGAAACTAGTCTAGCCTTAGGCTTGGAGAGCCCTTCAATGGTGAAACTTCTTTTTCTTGGTATTTGTAAAAATGAATAACTATTGATTAAAAGAATGATTCTGGAAGTCTAGGGGCATACATTTCAATGAGTCCAACAGCCAATGACTCTATAGTTTATGGATCTAATTGTTCTTTCTCTTCTTCCTGGCTCACTTCTGATCAGATATGTCCTCCCTTCCCACAGCTTTCCCCCACATCCTCTATGGTTAGGTTGCATCCTCCATGCTGTTATACTTTCTAATTATTTTTGATTGGCGATAGCACCTAGGGCTTTGCAATGTCAGGAGGTACTTGACCATTGAGCAACATCTTTAGCCCTTTTAGTGCTTAAAAAATTATTTATTTTATGTCTATGAGTGCTCCATCTGCATGTACACCTGCATGCCAGAAAAGGGCACCAGACCCCATTATAGATGGTTGTGAGCCACCACATGGTTGCTGAGAATTGAACTCAAGACCTCTGGAAGATCAACCAGTGCTCACAACCTTGCAGTAATCTCTCCAGTCCTGCCCTTTTAGTACTTTAATGAATTAACTTTGACGTATTACTTTCTGCTCACCACTTTAACCATGTTGGGAGCACCCAAGAACACTAGTCGAATCTGTTGCATCTTTCTGTTCCTAGTATATGATGCAAGGCTTCCAAAAGTGTGCTCCATTGTACGTATTTATTCATCTATTTTTTATTCAGAAATGTGACCATTCATTGAGAAATAAGGACCTTTGGTTCTTGGCATGGTGGGGAGAGGAAGTGGGAATAGCACTATGCAGCCCGAGTTGCCAACCTTTGCTCAAGCTCAGTGGTTTTCCATCCTCTAGACAAGAAGAGCTCAGGCTGGCACGTTACTTTCTAAAGGAGGCCAGAGAGCTGTCTCCCTGACACCTTCACACACCATCTGGAGCAACAGTGTCTGTGGTGGACTCCAGTCTTGTATGCACACAGAAGATGAGTATTTCAGTTCAAGGACTGGGTGTGGATGTGGTAGGGTGAGGTGGGAGAAGAGGATGCAGTGGGCTGAGTGTAACTTTCAGGGATGGGGTTGGGGAAAGAAGGTTGCATCAGATTCAGATTCTACAGGATGAAGGGTCACTCACAGGGGTTGGAGAGGACCCATCTTGTTTCTAGTCCCTGCCTGACTCCTAGTGTGGCTGCCAAGGCAACAGTAGTTCCCCATTACTGACGGGGAGGGGTACTTTCCAAGACCTGTTGCACCCGCTGTTGTATTGCCCAAAATCTTGCAAGTTTGTGTCATCCAGAAAGGTGGATGCCTGAACCTTAGATAGTAGCAGGGTCTATGTGTTTTTAAATCTATATATACACACATCTGTGAAACAGTTTAATATATATTAAGCACAACAGGAGTCTCTAACAATAGCTGACAATAAGATACTTATAAATATAACATAAAAGAGTGATTTAAAATGCATGGATTGTTTATTTCTGGAAATTTCTATCATATATATATATATATATATATATATATATATATATATATATATTTGGACTGTGGTTGAGCATGAGTAATAGAATTTATGGAAAGGGAACTGGAGATAAGGTGAGATTCCTATTCAGAGACCTAAAAGTCAGTATGCATTTGTTAGAAATTCATCCTGGGCAGGAATATATATATATTTGAACTGTGGTTGAGCATAGGTAATTGAATTTATGGAAAGGAAACTGGAGATAAGGTGAGACTCCGATTCAGAGACCTAAAAGTCAGTATGCATTGGTTAGAAATTCATCCTGGGCAGGAATAACTTCAGAGAAAGGAAATCAAGTCCCTGCCCTGGACCATACATTTACTCCATCATCTTGGAACAGATTTCTGGGGAATGGAGCTTAGTTATGCAGATCCTTGACTACCCCTACCTGCCATGCAGCAAAGGGTTATTGGCTTTGCCATGACTAGACATCCCAGGTACAGGCTTATAGTAGGCTTATGGGCTGGGTCAGCAGAAGGAAATTTATCTGACTTTCCTCAGTAAGCTGCCCTTAGTTTGATGTTGATAGATTTGTAGTCCAGGTCTGGGACAATAATTTCTATGAGAGAGAAGGAGTCCCAGGAGAGTTTCCAGAGGAAGTAGCACTTAAATTAGGCCTAGAAGGCTGGGGACAATTTGGACAGCAAAAGGCTGGGTTTGAGGAAGAAGCACTCAAGACATCCTGATGTCTTGAGTGAGGACATTTAGGAGAGAGCCACCCAAGGTCCACCCACTTGTTCTCAGTGGTCTCATGGGCTCTCCCTGCATTGTAAGAGCTCCTCAGTTTTTCTGTCTTTGAACAAATAAAAGTTACTATTCTCTTATCTGTCCATAGTCCAATACTGAATCATTGATGATGGTGGTAACGGGCACACAGCCATCCACAGGTCCACGGCTCCTCTATCAAAGTTCTCCATCCTTCCTGAGAGGATTATTTTTAAAATATCATGGAGCCTTCTGGGGCAGACTAGTGAAGTCCACAGACACCTAACAATAAAGGTTTTTAAGTGCAAGTAATCAAATTTACAGACCTACAAAATAACAAATCCTATTGGGATTGAAATATCAAAGCATTAAAAAAATTGTTATATAGTAAGATATATGGTAAGATAGTTTGTGATTGTGAAATAATAAAGCTTGGCATGATGCTACATGTCTATAGTTCTACTTGTAAAACTGAGGCTTATACACTCTAGCTTTAGACCAGCTGGTACAACACAGTAAGACTCTGTCTTAAAAGAGAAAAACAAGAAACAAATGTAGCACGTTAATATAACATAGTAGTGATATTATAGTACAATTTTAAAGTGGTTAGCAGGAGAATTTTGACATTTCTGCAAGAACTTGTTTAAATTTTCTGTGGGTAGCACAATTGTAGGTACAGAAAATACTGACAGAATCTATCACACCTGTTATTGAATAAAATGCTATAGTTCAAAAATTTCTCAAAATAAAGATAAATTTGTTTTTTTTTCCAGCCAGATTTACAGAGCTGTGACCTAACAGATTTTACCCATAGGCTCCTTGGGGATGATGGACCTCGCCTCCGGGTTCTTGTCATTGTCCATTGCTTCTTCTAAATTCAGTGAGGTGAGAGACAGAAGGAGCAGGGAATTCTGAAAGGCATATTTGTTTACAGGGCCATGTGTGTAGTCTGGAGGTGACAAATATCACCTGACACCGTATTTCTCTGCCAAAGCCCAGTCCTATGGCTCCACCTGCCTGTATGGAGTCTGACTGTGTGTACAGGTGAGGTTGGGAATGGGGCATGGTGACTGCATAACCTTGACTACCAAAGTCTCCTTGAATCTTTTGTTTCATTCAGTGTCTTAACATCCCCTTAAGAGGCTGTGTATGGCTTGTTGGCAACCCACAGAACATTATGTCCGAACCGTGTAGAGTGTACAGAGGGAGATAGACATGCCCGTGTGCTCTGTGTGGCAAGTCTGGGGGCAGGGCAGAGAGATGTCTGAGCTCACCTGTGCTGGATGGCTTCTGGATACTTATCCTGTTCTCCATGGGCCACTCTATGCAGACAGGCCACTCCGGACAGCCTTGACTCTTGGCTGTCCAGAGATCACCAGATGGAGATCTGTTCAATGGGCTAACTCATCTCCTAGCTACAATTCTTTCTCTTTGCTAGATTCTAGGGGGAATTCTGTTCTTTGGAATGGGGGCCATAGGGTGAGGAAAGAGGCTTCATGATCTTGTGTAGTAGGCAGAGGAATAAACTCAGATTAGCATATACCTATCCAGGGTAAAGTAGCCTGTGTTTGCTTACCAAAGCCATGGCTTAAACCTAGCATATAGTAGGTGTGCATGGAATAAGTGTCCTAATGAAAGTCTTTGTGAATGGCCTTCTTGCCCTGGGGTCTCTTGCCCTTTTATTTGCCTCTGTCCTCATTCTCTCAGCACCCACACACAGGCTAGTAACCCTGCCCTGTCAGCCAACGACAGATCCTGTGTGCAAAGAGGTAGGACAGAGCACACACAAAGAGTGACAATGATAAAATTTAACTGAGTCATTTTCCTCACTGTGTTGTGATGGTCTCCTCTTGGCCATCTTGGTCATCCCTGTGGAGAGTCATCTACATTACAGTGCTGTGAGATGGGTCTTAGTGAAAACTCTATGGCGATTGTATGGTTGCACCATCAACAGAAGCAGCGTTGTGTTTAAACAAAGATTTACATTATGGTCCCTCAACTCACAGGGTTGGTGCCTTCTCCCCAGGTCTATCTGCCTGTTCTCTCCCAACAGCTTCCAGTTTCTCCAAGGTCACTACTTGGAATCTTTGGCAGGGTCTGGTGGTTTGGTATGCCCACACCCACCCTGCTCTGCCTGTCCAGGCTTTAGGAGACTTTTAAAGACTTTTCTAGAGGACTTGCATCCATTAGAAAGCTGAGCTCAAACCAACCAACCAACCAACTAACCAACCCACCCACCCACCCACCTACCAAACCATCAAACAACAACCAACCCACCAACCGACCCACCAACCCACCCATTCACCCACCCACCCACCCACCAACCAACCCACCCACCTACTAACCCACCTACCAACCTACTCACCCACCCACCTACCAACCCACCAAACAACCAAACAACCCACCCACCCTGGGCCACAGTCTATTCTTTAGCAGCTCATGAGACAGTTGCTTTTCAGTTTTTCCTTTTTAGGCAGGCTCTCACTTGTAGCTCAGGTTGGCCTTCCAATCCTCTGGCTCCCATTCTTCATCTCTGTTGGAGCCCTGGTTTTCTTGGAGCCTTGATGTTCTTACTCATCCAACTCAGAGCTTCTCTCTTCCTGCCTTTATTACCCAGTTTATCTTTCCGGCCTAGCTCTAGGCCTATCGGGAAACTCCTTGTGTGTGATAGACTGTTCAAACCTCCAAAAGAAGGCAATTAATAGAGTGGGTTTCCATCTCAGCTCTGTATCACTCTGTTATCTAATCCCAAGGAGCCTCCTGAATGCCTCTTTACCCCTCCGAAATGGTCTAAGGCTAGTCCTGGTCTTCCTGGGCCAGGGAAGCTGCATTCTCTTCTGATCCTTAATGGATTAGCCTCAGTGCTCTGGGCTGCTTCCATGTTGGTGAAGTATCCCTGAATCCATTGTCTTCTGGGTGCATGAGTTGCAGTTTCTTTCTTTCTTTCTTTTCCCCCCCCCCCCCCGCCTGTGCCCAGCTCATCCCTTTCACTTATCCTCTGCCCCTCTCTCATCCTCCCATTGCTCTGTTAATGATGATGGCATAGGGGCAGGGTTTCTGGGATGTGGCGATGTGTTTGTTCTGGGGTTGTTATGTGGAAGGAAGCTTTATTCTAGAAACTTCCTGAGTAGATGGTCCACAACAGAGCTAGCATGCAGGCTCTGCTTCAGCTGTGTTCAGCTACATAAAGGTGGATGTGCACACACGGTCTCTGTCACCCAGGGGTTTAGATAAACACATCAACTTGGAAGCAAACAAATGCAAGCACATGTGAGCAACAGCTGTAATTTAACACAAGCCCATGAAAAAGCATGTTGAATATTTACATGCTTTCCCCAGTAAAGAATAATTTTCTGATGAGCTATTACATGGAGAATATATTTTCTGTGACTATATCTGGGTTGGCATTACTAGCCATCATTACTTTCAAATACGACTTCCCAGAATACCCCAGGCATTCCCTCTGTGGTGCTTTGTGTGAGTGACACAAGCTGTGCGGATGGGGTGAGGTCAATAATTTGTGGTGCACATGGTGTGTATTAGCAGGTATGTCCTTAAGAGACTGTGATGGTTTTATGATGGTGTGTATGTGTGTGCACGTGTACATGTATGCGCATCCACACACGTCTGTTAGTGAACATATGTGTACGCAGTCAGGGCCAGCAGGAGAGGTGTGCAGGTGTGGGAGCAGTGGAGAGACAGCCAGCCTGGCTCTTGGGGGAGACACTCATGTATGAAGAGCGGCTGCTGAAAAGCCGCTGCTTAACAACTTGAACATCAAATTATAGCCCACGTGGACAGAGGTGCCAGCGGCTGCTGGTTGCTGTAAATACTTCAGTGCAATTGACAACAGCTTGTGGAGGGCTAAGTGAGATGGGGAGGGGGCAGAAGGAGGGCCCGTGCCTCCCATAGGGACCCTCTGCCTAGCAGTCCTGGCTCTGCTAGATGCATGGCTGGTGGGGAGAGAACGCAGACACAGTGGTATGGAGCAGGGTGTGCTTCACAGCTAGACTTGCTCAAAATAACTTATTTACAGATGGGCAATTTTGGGCACATGACTTACCTACTCGCTGCCTCTGTTTCCCTGACAGAAAAACAACAAAGATTTTTGCCTGTGAGTTTTTTTTTCTTTGTGAGGAATTACAAGGACTTTTTTCATCTACAAGCACACGTTGCAATTCTACAGATATTAGCCTCTTTCACCCTGTGCGGGATAATGCATGGGAATTACCACGGTGCCTCCAACATAGGAAAGCCTCAATAAATGTTAGCTAATGTCCTTAGCCTATTGCTATTGCTATTGTCCTCATAATCTTGGATCCATAGCTGGAAACACCACAAGCCTTCCAAATATGCATGGAAAAAAGACTTCCCGGAGGGTGACCGGTTGGGTCTTTGTGAGTTTTTCAGAGAAGATGTTTTTAGTCTCCAGTATTTCAGAGGATCCTGCTGGACAGGATCCGAGGCTGAGAGAGTGTGCCCCAGGAGCTCCATCTGCTTACCTTCATCAGAGTAGTGGCTGTGTTTTAAAAAAGTCATGAGTAAATGGATTTCTGCAAACAATTCCATTTAAAACACACTCACAAGGCTGAAGGCTTAAAGGGACCCCATGGTGAATTCTTTTGTAAAGAAAGGAATGTCCTGGGCCTATCTGTTTTGAAAAGAACAGATATTTATAAAGTATACCAGATTTCTTGAGCACCTACTATCTGCTAAGTACTCACTCATTATTTAATGGTAACTGACCACAAGCCTTTGGGGGCAACCTTCAAATTCTAGAAGCAATAGATGCAAAGAGAGTAACACACCTCCGCACCCACAGCTGGCCCAGCGCTCTTGCAAGCCCATACTCCTCTTGCTGGGTCTGCTCTGCTTTACCTCGAAGCCCTCCTGTCACCCACTGCCTTCTCCACACACTGTGTTCAGTGTTTTCTGCTCAGATTTGAGGAAGAAGGGCACTAGAATGTTTAAAAAGATGTTTCCTGTAA
The DNA here is from genome assembly GCA_030674055.1 of Rhabdomys pumilio. NCBI lineage: Eukaryota > Metazoa > Chordata > Mammalia > Rodentia > Muridae > Rhabdomys > Rhabdomys pumilio. The sequence goes on from JANHMN010000004.1 coordinate 35,270,818, forward strand.
TCCTATTCCCCAGCCTCAAGTCAACTGATGGCCACCAGAGCATATATTTCCTTTTGTAAGGAGACAGTGAATTTCTCTGTTCCTTCTCCTCAGGACAATAACTGTGAAAATAGCAACAACGACTTGTGTGATCCTCTGCAGCTTTCCATCTTTCACAAGGACTTCTTTCTTGTTGCTCCTGGGAAACAAAGCTGCTGCTTTCCAATGGTTTGGGCTTTGAGTTTCCTAGAGCCATAGCATCTTACAGGTGCTTGGCTGGGAGCAGCAGAAGTTCCTTCATTCCAGAGAAGCCCCAGTGTTGCCTCAGCTCCGTTGGGTGAGTCTCAGCCTTCCCTGCTTATAAGTATTGAGGGAAGTCATTCCAAGCACAAGTCCACAGAGGATGGTGGCTCCTTGTGCGGAGATGTCTGCCCTTCTGATTTGCGGCAGGGGAAGCTCTGTAACCATCAATATGTGGCTTTGAAAATAACCGAGTGAGCAAGGACCCACCACTCGGCCACTTTCTTGAGGTCTTTCTGTGGGAACTTCATAGAAGAGTCTTGGGGAGCTCAAGCCAAATCATATACCACTTCGTGAGTGATGCCACCACTCTACTATAGCAGAGCCTTTCCCCTGCACAAAGCAGCCTTCTGGAAACAAGCAAAGAACTAACAAGCTTTGGAGAGCTCACACTCTAAGAAATTCCAATTATTAGTTCAAGGATCTGAAACAGATTACATCTCCCCCTTGATCGTCATCACCTTTTCATGACACTGCCCCCTCTTCTGTGCTCATCAGAATTAGAGAACTTCACTTGGCTTTTTGCCTCCTAAATGTTCCCATAAAGCCTTCTACTGTCTCAGCCCTTTTCCCACTTAGTTTTTCTGTCATCATTTCTTCTTCTTCTTCTTCTTCTTCTTCTTCTTCTTCTTCTTATTATTATTATTATTATTATTATTATTATTATTATTATTATTGTGAGTGTGCTGTATGTGTTGAATGGATGTCCATGTGTTTGTTGTATACATGTATATGTGTACATGGAGACCAGGAATACATGCCTGGTGTCTTATTCTATTTGTTTCCTCTGTATTATTATTATTATTTTTTTTTGAGACAAGGTCTTCCTTGGTCTGGCGCTCACCAGTTTGCTAAACTGGCTGACCCATAGTCCCAGGATCCTCCTATCTCCAGGTTCCCCTATCCTCATCTTCACAGAGTTGGGATCACAGGTGCATGACTTGTGTTTGACTTTTTACATGTGTGCTGAACCTCATGACCGAGTCACCTTCTCAGCCACCTTCATAAGTCACGGCTACTACTATCATCGCCATATTCTTACCATCATATATTACTGTGTGTTCCCCTGTAGAGGCCTGAGGAGGAGCTGGGACTCTGTCTTAGTTCCTTGAGACAGAGCCTTTCATTGAAATTGGAATTTACCATTTTTTTCTGCCAGCACGATGCAGTGATCCTTCTGCCTCTGTCTCCTAGGTGCCCATGGCCATGTCCAGCTTTTTTGTTTTTGTTTCTAAAGATTTATTTATGTTATATATGCAAGTACACTGTTGCTCTCTTCAGACACACCAGAAGAGGGCATCAGATCCCATTACAGATGGTTGTGAGCCACCATGTGGTTGCTGGGAATTGAACTCAGGACCTCTGGAAGAGCAGTCAGTGCTCTTAACCACTGCGCCATCTCTCCAGCTTCATGTCCAGCTTTTAATGTAGGTTCTGGGGATCCAATTTTCTTAGTAGGGTCTCTTGCTTACTGAATCATATTCTCAGCTTTCAGATTATTTTAAATCATTAACGAGAAGTATTCATTATCTCAACTCCTGGACAGTAAATGGAGAAATGATTGTAATTGGTTAACTAAATTTTGGGGGGAGGGGTGATTGCTGGGGACGTCACCCAGGGCCCTGGCCTCAGTAAGCAAGAACTGTACCAGTGAGCTTCATGCCAGGCCAAGTGAGGATTTTTGCTGGTTAAATCTGCATCTACCTGCTGCATTGTCAGTCTGTCAAGCAGCATACACTCGAAGTACTAAAAAGACATTCGAAAGCTACCCAAGAGAATAATTTGGAGCCAAGCAGAAAAGTCAAAACCATCTTTCCCTGACCATAGGAATGACATTGCTCAGCACAATGTAGAGAAGCGTGCAGTGAGCACTGAGGCCTTTCTGGCTCGACTGGGACAAGCTGCAGCTTCCACTGCCCCGTATACTCAGCACAGTGTTCAGGTACTTCTGCAGCATACTGTGCTGTGTCACTCTGGGGCAAGAGGAAGGGCAGTTGAAGGTCAAAGACCCCCTAGGCTGAGGGGTCAGTGGAATAAGTCAATGAGGTTTGACAAAAGGGCTGCTGAGGGGCCATCAATCTAGTGAGGCTATATTTAGAAGACTATGGTTCTGGAAGCTTCTCTTGGAGGAAGAGGTCGGTATGGCTGAAGGCTTTGAAGCTTTGAGAACATTATGTTTTCTATGTAAGTATGGTAGCAGAATGGAAGGATGTAGATTTGCTGAGGATTGCTTTGAGCAAGCATTAGTGCTGGTGACTATGGTGGTGCCCCAGGTGAGAGGAGGGGCAGGGAGAGGCAGGGAGGGGCAGGGAGGGGCAGGGGTCCACATCTGGGCAGAAGTGTATGGCAGGGCTGTCATTGTTTGCAGCTTATAATCATTTCTCTGGTTTTGAAGCTGGGCCCTCACTGGCTTCCTGGTTACTGTGTCCCAGCACCTGGCACTGTACAGTGAGTTCTCAGGCAGGTGCTTGTCTCCACCAACGCCTTTGCAGGGTGGTAGGTTTGGATCCAGGGAGAGGAGTGGGAGGGTACTCCTGGAAGACACGTGGGCCAAGGCACAGAGGTAGGAAAGCATGAAGAGTGTGTTGAGATCAATGAGGAGCCTGGTTTGTCTGGAAAAAGGGGCTTCTGCCAGGGCACTGTGGGCAATGAGGCTGGAAGGTGGGCAGGAATGCTTCATTTCCCAGGTCGGCCTGGAGGCCACAACCATCATTCCTTGCAGAAGGGAAGGGGAAGGGATTGGGCTTCAGAGGAAACCCTGCTGTGTGGCCTGTGGTGGGATGGAGGTGGGTGGGCAGGAGGCTGTGGCCATCTCCTTGTGTTTCTGTCAATCTTCTTGTCTTTTCTGGTGTTATACAACTGGGAGTTGGGGGAAGGGCCAAGTATGTCATTTTATTCCTATGGCCAGGAGCACACACACACACACACACACACACACACACACACACACCCCTCCTAAAATGATACTTTTTCCATTTGTCAATAGAAAAGAAAAAGGAGAAAGAAAGGAAAAGGAAAAAAGGTCTAGCTGACGGTACAAAGTTTAGAGCTGGCAGGACTGGAGGGCGGGCAGGACTGAGATCTTCAGTTCTGTGAGTAGTGGTGGCCAGAGAAGCTGGGAACAAAGACAGCAGGTCTCAGAGGTACTATCTGTTGCCTGGGGCAGGCTCCAGGGGGTTGTGGGACAGAGTGTGTCTGACTCTGCAGCTGAGGAGGCATCCAAGTTCCTTAGACTCTTTTTTGGGTTTAAAACCAACGCTGAGGTGAGAGCATCTGGAAGCGTTTGATCCTATTGCCAGAGCCAGGCTGTCTGGGTTCAGATTCTCCCTCTATGAACTGTCTGCTCTGTAACTTTGGGTTCATCATTCAACCTCTAGGTGGGTGTCTTCCTCCTCTGTTTGTGTAGCAAAAAGAATGGCACCTGCCAGGAGTTTGGGGGGATGATATGAGCTCATGCTTGTTTGGAAGGATACATGAAGTAGTATACAGTTAGTGAGACATTTTGTTGTCATTATTGAGAAAATAGAGACAGGAAAAAGAATCGATGTGCTGAGATACATCCACTCAGGGTGGGCTGGGAGGAGAACTGGCTGTCCTTAGCACAAAATGCTTAAACTACTTTCTATATGTCTTGAGTAAGAGACTAGGGAAAGAGTCTCATAAAAAAGTAATTATGAATTTGCACACCTTCCCAAATTGTGTGTGTGTGTGTTTGAGTATGTGCACATAAATGCAGGTGTCTTCAGAAGCCAGAGCATTGGACACCCCCTACGCCCTCCCAGAGCTGGAACGGCAGGCAGTTGTGAGCTGTCTAGCATGAGTGGTAGGAGGTAAACTGAGGTCTTCTACCAGAGCAGTATGTGCTTTTAACCGCTGAGCCATTTTCCACCCCCTAAGAGTTTCATAGTTATATTTACTTATTTATTTTTAAAATAGGTTTCTAAAATTTAATTTTATGTTTATGAGTTGTTGGCTTGCATTAATGTTTTTGCACCCTGTAGGTGTCTGGAGCTCACAGAGGGTGCTGAATCCACTAGAACTGGAGTCATGGGTGGTTTATGAGTTGTCTTGTGGGTGCTGAGAATCAAACCCAGGTCTGATGCAAGAACCACAAACAGTCTTAGCCATGGAGTCATTTAGTCATATCTCCAGTTCTAGTTTCATAGTTTCATAGGAAAATTTCTGTGGGTCAGACAAAAAACTCTTTGCTTTCTTGAGGAGCTAAGGACAGAAGCCGGGGCCTTGGGCTTGATAGTCGAGTGTTCAAGCCCTGGCTTATGCTCCTGATATGTAACAGACAGTGATCAGTCAAGACACTTCCTTCCGTTTATGGCAGTCTCAAAGCTCAGGCTTCTGGAACCAAGCAAAGGTTCTAGATATCTGAAGTCTCATTGTGTTTAATATTGAGATATGGTCACAATGAAGACACGTGATAACTGAACATTGAGTATAAGGGGCCAGGGATACAGTTCTGTGGTTCAGTGGTTTTGATTCTCAGCACTGGGAACCAGTAAGAGTGTAACAAGGTCAACAGCAGGAAGATTCATACAAAAGCATGTTTGTTACCAAGTCATTTGACTGGGCAGAAGGGAGATTTGAGTGATGGTGCCACCGTTATTGGTTAGGAGTCATTGGGAAACAGTTCCTACATCTGTAAGATGGAGGTAATAATTTAACCAATAATATTTATAGAAGGGACTCTCAGCTAGGTATAGTGGCTCTTGTCTGGAGTCCCAGTACTTGGGAGGCTGAGCCAGGAGAGACATGAGTTCAAGGTCACTTGGGCTGTATAGATTTATTTATTTATTTATTTATTTATTTATTTATTTATTTTAGGTTTTTTGAGACAGGGTTTCTCTGTATAGCCCTGGCTGTCCTGGAACTCACTCTGTAGACCAGGCTGGCCTCAAACTCAGAAATCCGCCTGCCTCTGCCTCCCAAGTGCTGGGATTAAAGCATGCATCACCACTGCCCGGCAGCTGTATAGATTCTTAAGCAACAAAGAGAATCTAAGAAATAGCAATATAGAAAATCCTCCATACAGTTTTAAATACCATTTATCCTCAACCCTCTTTTCCTCTGAATTTTGATTTTCTGCTTTATTAAATAATTGTGGATCTATTATCCATCCATCCATCCATCCATCCATCCATCCATCCATCCACCCATGACAGTCTCACTGTGTAGTTCTGGCTGGCCTGGAATTTGCTGCATAGACCAGATTGACTTTGTACTTACAGAGATCACCCTGCCTCTGCTTTGGAGTACTGGCATAGCATTATGTATTTGGTTTGCTGTAGGGCTGGAGGCTGCTCTCAGGGCTCTTATGTGCTAAGCAAACAGTTTACCATTAAGCTATACCCGAAGTTCCTAACTCTTAAAAACATGTGTAATAGTCAAAACTTATTTTTAAAGTCAGGGTCATATTTTGTTGTTTATGCTACATAACATTCCTGAGTTCAGGTAAACCTACTGTTTTTGCCTCCTGAGTAGCTGGGGCTGTAAGCATAAATAATTGTGTCTGGATAAAATAATTTTTTTTTTCTGAAAATAAGTTTTTTGAGATGGGGTTTTATTATGTAGCTCTGGCTCGCCTGAAACTTGCTATGTAGATCAGACTGGACTTGAATTTAGAGAAATCCACCTGCCTCTGCCTCGTAACTGCTGTAATTAAAGGCATGCACCACCACATCTGGTTTTTAGGGACATTTTGCCATGAGAAAAAGAAAATTAAAAATTTGCTTAATGTGATTGTATGTACCTTTAACAGATGCAAAGTCAGGTGAGAGCTTGCACTTCATTCTCATAAAAGCTTTGGGATTATTAGATTTATTTTACAAGCAAAGAAGCTGAGGGGGGGCCCCCACTTGACTGAGGACTCACAGCCATGCTCATGAATTTTGGATGGGACAGGAATCCTTTCCCAGTAGGCCTGGAGAGCTGGAGTGTAGGAGAGGGGAGTTTGGAAGATGAAGGCGATGGTTCAAGGTGGAAAAGAGACACTTAAGTTTTTAGGCACCATATGGATCAAATTGTAGGTTTGCTCATCCATGCTGTAGACTGGATATCCTGGTGAAGTCAGCCTCGGAGATTTCAAAGGAGGTGAAGACATGGATACGTAAGAGAAGGGAAGGAGTATAACTTCTTAATGCCTTCTCTCCCAAGCCGTGTCCACCTCCTCTACCCACCCAGTCACTCCTTATCTAGGCTCCTCAGGCACCTGGGTGTGTGGATGTATTTTGCCTATTTGTCCCCTTAGATATTTCAGGTGCCTATGTTCCTCTCTCTGCAGCTCCCTCCTGAGCTAGTGGAGGCCTAGGGGTTTGATCTCTGGTGTCACTCGCCATTGGTGTGGAACTGGAGATAGACTGATAGTCACTCTTTTCTATAAAGCAGGAATGTGCTAAGTTTAGTTAGGAAAATCTGTACAGCTTCTAGCTGAGGTGATTATGCAGTTTCGAACTTGAGCTTCACATATTTGCAAGTTTTGTTTTGTTTTTAATAAAGTAAAAGAAGTATGCAGTCGTTATTTGGAATTGCAAGAGTTACTTACCTTCAAATTCGAAGTTTCCCTAACACCACTGCTATTATTAATGAGATCTCTCAGCCAGGCATGGTGGCACATATCTGCAATCCCAGCCCTTCCGAGGCTGAGGAGGAAGATCTCAAGTTCAAGGCTGATCTGAGTGATTCCAGCATGATTCCGATCAGCCTGGAGTAGCTGATGAGACCTTGCTTCAAAAATTAAGTAAATAAAATAAAACAATAAGAAGGGTTTCTTTATCTCTCTCAGTTGATAAACTGCCTTTTCTATCAGGCAGGGAGTTTTTCTGCTTTCCAGATGTGCTAACATTTGTAGGCTCCTCTCTGGCTCCAGCAGCATCTGTTCATTCATCTGTGTTCACTCTCCTGTTGGCCAGACAGTCTCGTTCTTGCCTTCCTTCATATATGCTGATCTCTCGATCTCTCTCTCAGCAACCACCCATTCAGTGGTTCAGTTGGTCAGATTGTTATGAAGATGATGTCAGATGAATCTAGTTTTCCATTCATCCAGCCAAACAGCCATCTGTACATCCACCCTTCATCTCTATATTCGTTAATATCCACCCACTTGTCCATCCATCCTTGTCCACCCACCCTGTCCATCTATCTACTTACCATCTACCTGCCCATCCACCTACCCATAAGCCCACCTATCATTCCTGTATCCATTTCTTCATGCCTCCGTACAGCTACCCTTCCATCTACCACCAGCTCATGCATACACACCCATTCACCCACCTGTGACTCTTCCACCCTTTATTATTTCCTTTCTGGGTCAGCTTTTGTGGCCTTTCCAATCCCCCAGTCCGTAATCTGGCAATGCCCTATTGAAATTTGAAATTTTCCTTTCTCTTCATTTCTTTTTTCCATTCTTCAGAATATCATGTACCCAGGCTGGCCTCAGACTGGTCATGAGGCAAACATAGGCCTTTACTTCCTAATACTCTTGCCTCCCTTCACAGTGCTTGGATTGCAGGTTTTTTTTTCCCCATCACATCTGGCTGAGAATAGGTCCTTTTGTACTTTGTATAGGACATTCTTCACCCTTTAAGGTGTGCGGGGGTGATGTTGGCTATGTGTGATTTTACAGATTCTGCATTTGTTCATTTACTAGGACCCTCCCTAGCAAGATGGTGGCTTTTTTCTTATTGCCATTTACTAGGACCTCCCTTTACCTGGCCCTTTTGTATTTCACCTGTACCTGCATGCATTATTTCAGACCATTTCCTCTGCCTGAAGGCTCCCCCCACATCCTGAGCTATTGGTGACCTTCTTTTTAATTCCTTAGAACCCTCCGCTCAAATGTCAGTCTTGTGATGCTGTCTATAGCACATCTTTTCCTATTCCATTCCCAGATGAATTAATAGTCCCCATCTCTGTACTCCAACAACAATTTGCACATCTCTCTAGCATAGCCCTCTCCACACTGAATTTTAATTAATTGCTTGCTTGTCTGTCTCACAGGCTGGAGGGAGCATGCTTAGCCCACCACTGCTCCTTTGGCATGTGGCACAAAGTCAGACATATGTGTACTGCCTATCATATCTTATTTGTCATTCTATTTGTCTATACAACCTAGTATTTATAATCTAGCATTGTTAATAATTTCTTAACAATTTATTAATTACCTGTCTATTAATCACCTTGTATCTATCAATCATTTATCATCTATTGATTCAGCGTATGAGTCTATTTCTTTTCCATCATTTGTCATCTGTGAACTATTCCTTAATTTTTAGAATAAATAATCATATCATGCTATGGCAGCATGGCCCCCTCCCCTTACCACTGTGATCCTCATTGCCTATTCCTCTCATCTTTGGAGACCTAGCTCAGCAACTCACTTCCTAAAATCTTACTTGATTTTTATACCCCTGTTGGAATGTCTCATTTTTTGTTGTTATTGTTCCACATTTTTTTTTGAAAAGGAGATGGTGAGAAAAAGTGAGAATAAGTAGAGATTTACAGATACTTCTCCTCTGCACCTACCTTTCCCTGAGCTCTGTCATAACTGTGTGTCCTTATGCAGGACTCTGACCAGCCTCGCATGCTTGATTCTTGGGATCCAGCCCCAGCCTATGCCTTAGGGGACCTAGCCAGGTTAGAGGGAGGGACCTCCAGAGGCTACTAGATAGGCTTTCACTTCCTTGCTAGGATATGAGAGACTGTGTTCGCCTAGAGAATTGCCCAGGAGGATGGGCTAGAGGACTTATGCAAATAAGAAGCAAATTGAGCACAAACATTATGCAAATATACATGTGGTTCTCCTGAGTGCTCATTCAGTGGGAGGTGCGGCTGGTCAGCCTCTTGCTGAGGTCCTTGGGAACACAGTGAGCAGGGCCATCCTTCACCCATCTCAAACCCCCAACTTCCCAAGGTTCATCCTGACTGCAGCTACAGCTGCTGTTTCTGCTGTGAGTGTGGCACAGGGAGCCTTATCACTTCTGTTTAGTGATGTGTGGGCTCCCTGTGCAAGCAGGGCCAGCATAACCAAGGCAAGACCTTCAAACTCTGAGCCTGCACTCAGGGAGAGATGATAGCAGTTTTTCTCCATGCTGTCTCAGAAGGTTTATTTGGAGTTGGGGAAAGGCAAAGAACCCAAGCTATGTGGCGTAGGCAAAGGCCAAGCAGTGAGAGATGGACTTGTTCCTAAAAATAGTAAGACACACTAGGCATCCAAGGGCAAGAGAGACTCTTGTAATGTAGAAAGACTCTCTTTAGAGTTGGAAGAATAAGTTACAGTCACATAGGACAGAGGGAAGTAGAGTTTGCCGTCATGACTTCATTTTCTTCTCTTCTTCATCCTTCTTGAGACAGGGTTTCTCTAACAGCCCTGGCTGTCCTGGCACTTACTTTGTAGATTAGGCTGGCCTTGAACTCACAGAGATCCTCCTGCCTTTGTCTCCAGAGTGCTAGGATTAAAGGTGTGCACCACTCATGACTTCTTAATAAAGACTAAAGACTAGCTGCTTTTAGATGGTTAGTGACTTGCAGTATGAAAGTGGCTGGAGTTGCCTCTAGTCCATCCAACCATTTTACCCACCCACCCATGAATCTACACATGTACTCATCTATCTATCTATCTATCTATCTATCTATCTATCTATCTATCTATCTATCTATCCATCCATCCATATGTTTGTCTACATATCCATCCACATATCTATCACATATTCAGACCTGGCTTATATACTGTATAGTCTTTATCAGTCAGTGGCAGCTGCCCCCCCCCCCCCCAGCACTTTGCTATTCTGTTGCCACTGTGTCATCTTATGGAAGCAAGTGCCACTCATGCCCTACAGCTGAGCACACAGTGGTCACAGCACTGTTTTGCATCCAACGTAAAAGCTCACCAATTAGTTCATCTTATCTTTACTCTGTGCTGAAAATGATCAGCTCAGTTTAACCAATCTTTCCTTCAATTCCTTTTTTCCTCTCCCCTTCCAACACAGGATCTCATGTTTACAGGTTGGCCTTGAGCTCAGGCCAGGTGCCCCTAAGCTGGGCTTAGCCAAGCTTTTCTGAGCTGATCACAACGAGCAGTGAGAACTAGCACAGGACAGTGTTATCCTGGGCTCCACAGGTGTAAGATGGGTTCTGTTACCACCTGGGTACTGGGATGGCCTTTGGAAATAGGCAAAGCCCAAAGTAGGGCCACTCTTGGCTGAGAGAAGAGTTTTGCAGAAGCAACATGGAATGAGGTAAGATTGGGGAAGCTGCAAAATAGATCCATCAGCTATGGCACCCTGTGTGCGACACTGTGTATCATCAAATGTCTGGGTCCACAGGGGCTGTTCAGTTATATATACATCCACCTTCATCCAACTTCATCCAGCCCTTCTTCCAGGTTGGTGGGGAGGCAATGGGTGGATTAAAAAGAGTGAGATTCATTTAAACTTGGGCTTTAGACCTGATCCTGTACCTGCTCTGTGAACAGGGACTTTAGTGCCCCGGGAGAAATAAAGTGTTCCTCACCTCCTTAGGGACGAACTGAAGGCAGAAGTCCTCAGATTCTTTTTGGATCTCACTGGAATTAAAAGGATACCTGTGGTGGCACGTGAGGGGTTTGAGGCTCTCAGCCTGGAAGGAGATGGAGATCTGGAGTAGGCAGGACACAGGGGCTGGGTTTGAAGAGACCGAGGCAGGAGGTGGCTAAGGAGATAGGTCTTGAGAAGAGGTAGTCCTTCCCCGCCCCCCCAATGAAAGTTGATGTTTTTAGTTAAGATCACCAACTCAAGCAAGTTTCTTTTACTTTTAAAGTTTTTTTTTTGTTTTGTTTTTTGTTTTTGTATAGGAATATGTAGTAGCTGTCTTCAGACACACCAGAAGAGTATCAAATCTCATTACAGATGGTTGTGAGCCACCACGTGGTTGCTGGGAATTGAACTTGGGATCTCTGGATGAGCGGTCAGTGCTCTTAACTGCTGAGCCATCCCTCCAGCCTGTATCTGTCCATCTTAACCCATCTTTTCTTGGAGCACCTCAATTGTCTCTGGTCATGTGACTGTAATCACTGTCCCATGGCCCACAGAGGACAGAAACCTAAGAACAATGGGAAGAAAGAGCCTTGGACTTCGTTGTTGGGAGCCTGCAGCAGAATCCGCAACTTGGCTAAAGTGTTGTGTGTACTCAAAATAATTTTTTAAAAAGTTATTATTATTATTTTTAGAAAAAAAAGTTTTTCTTGAGAGAGAGAAAGGCTCCAGTCATTTCCATTAAAAGGTCTGCTTCCTCCTCTGAGCCAGAAAGCAGGTCCAAGAGTCAGTGAGTCAGTTCCCACTGGCTCTCTCTAGAGTCCTGGGTATGTATTTGATTAAGGGGACAGTTGCTTGTCTTGAGGGGTGAGGGCTCCTGGCCAGCAGATCTGCCCCCCCGCCCGGCAAATCTAAAACCCTCTGGGATTCTTCTCTAAGCTTGTCCCAGAGTTTGCCTCTTGTTTTTTTTTGTTTTTTTTTTTTTTGTTTTTGTTTTGTTTTTTTTTTTCCTTACCTAAAGGGACAGAATGAGGCCAGCCACAATGGAATGGAGGGGTGCTGACTGGAAACTTCTATGATGGCCTGTGCTCTCCCTCGTGACTGCTTCTCTTAGAGCCTGGACACAGGACCACAGTCATTCTGGAGTAGGGGCCTTGAGTTCTGAGTTCTAAGTGGTTGTGGAGCCAAGCTTTCATTTTGAAGTAGCCTTGGAAGAGAAGATATTCCCCCCAGGTCACACAGGAGGCCAGGCGTGGGACTCAAACTGAATTCTGACCCTGGTACTGAAGTCAGTGTCTTGGCTGACTTGCCTAGAAGTCTGAGGAGCAAGTAGAGGAAGAAAAGACAGCTGGGCCTCTGGGAAGTTCTTAGGCGTTGTGACCACACGTGACAATAGTTTCTTCTCCTCCTCCTCAGCGTCTGTGCGGCCTGTTAGTGTGCACAGTGCCTTAATCTACCCCAATTCCACGATTGGTTCTGCTGGGCAGTCCAGATGGATGGGGTACTGAGCTTTAGTGAGAGCAGATGGCTGTGCTGGGCATCTTTAAGACCTGCCAGTTTCCCAGGAGGGCCAGGAGCATCTCCTTCAGCCCATTCCTAGGAACCTGGTACCTTGCAGAGACACTTGGGGTCTATAATAATGCAGGACATAGAGAAGCCTGGGAGCTCTTCTGGGGTGAATGCCTGAAGTTGGCAGGGTGGGTGCTGCAGGAGACTTCCTATGTGCTTCCCAGCATGTCTGCCAGGGCCATTGAAGCCCTTCTAAAAGGTAACAGATGGGTCACAGTGAGGGCGCAGGAAAACAGCAGCAAACCTTCCTATCACAAACAGGATCTGAGGCCCACAGTATGTAAATAGCAGCAAGCACTGATAGGGAGACTGCCCCTGGGCTGCCCACCTCCTGCGTGCTAGCCACCTCCTTCCACAGCGGCAATCTGACTCCTTGGAAACTCCATACTAGCTCACCCCAGGCATCCTCACCCTGGGGCATCCTGGATGTAGTCAGGTAGGTGGGGATGGCCAGACAGATACAGCGGCCTGGATCATTGCAAACACCTGGGTGGTGCATGTGTGTGGCGTAGGGGAGACATTCTTCACCGAATCTCAGAGCATCTCAACGTCTCCAGTACTGTAGAAAGGGGTATGAGGTCTGGTTGAAATCCTGGCTCAGCATTTGTTTACTAGCTGCATGATCTTAGGCAGTGGACTCTACCTCCAGGTGCCTTAGTTTCTCTATGTGTGATGTGGGGGTAACTAATGTTACCGGGCAGTTAGGAAGGCTGGCATCTAGCATGAGTTGAGGAAGGGCTGACTCTTGCCTATGTTAATGTGCACAGGACATTTCCTATTGGTGGGGGCAGTATGACTCCACAGGGGTTCCCACCTTCCCTGTGTTTCCAGAGAGACCTGGGTCTGAGGTGAGCTGAATGTGAAGGTAGTAGGCCCTGTCAAGACAGCATCTCATCTTGTGCAGCCATGGATGCCTAGGCTCACAAGTATTTGTGATTTTGCTTTTAGTAACTTTACATCTCTACACATAAATTTTCCTGTCTGTAAAATGGGAATAATAATTATTTTCTTATAAGAAATGATGAGACTTATGTGAGAATATATCAGCTTGAGCCCACCACACCAGAATAGTGATTCCTAAGGCCTGATACACAAGGAGGGCAGGTTGCTTCCTTTGTGCTGTGGTGGACTCAGCAATCCCACAGGCAGAGAAAACTAGTCAGTATAGCGAGATGTTTGCACACCAGTGCTCATTTCAACAGTCTGAGCACCCGAGATATGGAAATAACCTAAGAGTATGTCTGCCGATGAATGAATCAGAAATATTACAGGAGGGGGAGAGGGAGAGAGAGGGAGAGAGGGAGAGAGGGAGAGAGGGAGAGAGGGAGAGGGAGAGAGAGAGAGAGAGAGAGAGAGAGAGAATAGTCATCCTTGAGAAAGAAGGAAAGCATGTCATTTGTGACAATGTAGGTAAACCTGGAGGACATAATGTAAAATGGAACACACTGGGCACAGAAAGACAAGTTCTTCATGATACAATTATGAGATGAATTCAGGAAAGTTGACTCAGTGGCTGGAGGCAGGCATAGGGCAGAAGGTACCAAGTGAAATACAAATAGATTTTGGACTGCTAAAATCTGCGTGGTGACCATGGCTAATTATATCACATGACATATGACTGAAGTTTGCTAAGACAGCAAATCTTACATGCTCTCACAAATGGTAACTTTGAGACATGAATATGTTAATTAGCTTGATTGTGTTTTTTGATATATATTTATTTTTTATTATTTATTTATTTATTTATTTATTTATTTATTTTATTAATATGAGTACACTGTAGCTGTCCTCAGACACACCAGAAGAGGGCATCAGATCCCATTACAGATGGTTGTGAGCAACCATGTGGTTGCTGGGAACTGAACTCAGAACCTCTGGAAGAGCAGCCAGTGCTCTTAACCTCTGAGCCATCTCTCCAGCCCACATATATATTTTTAAACATCCTCTGCATACTGTGAATCCATAGAATTTTATTTTTCAATAAATACTGTTCTCTTAAATGAAAAGTGGGCTTGATAGAACTGGGAATGTTGGGTAGCTTCTCTTTGGCTGGGGTGCTGGGTTGGAGGGCAGACATTATTATATCTAGGTTCTTTGCTGATTCAACATGTTGTCTGTGTGTCACCATGGGGGAGCTCTTGCTGTCACCACGGCACCTTTGAGAGGAACCCAAGGCATCTAGTAAGGTCAGATAGGTTTCCAGAAGGTTTGTAGGCAGGTTTAACAGCCTCTCTTTAGCCATGCAGAGGCAAAGGCTGAGGCTCCTGAGTGTGGGGGGCCTCTGAGCTTATGCAAATTGGTGAGTGTTAATCGCTCCACTAATGGGAAACACACGGGGAGATAGAATCAGCAGCAAAGCGGAAAGAACTTCCAGAAAATCCAAGCTGGGAGAAACCCCAGAGAAATCCGGGAAGCTGATTAAGTGCTCCAAAGCTCAGGGTGCACTGTGCGCTGGTGGGCACAAAGCATCAAGGGGGCAGGGAAATGTTGCTGAAGCATCAGTGATTGGCCACCCAAGTCCAATTGACCTTGTGTTCAGAGACGTGGAGAGCAGTAATTCTCCCTCAGGCCACTTGCCAGGCAGCCTGGATGCATGCCTTCCGTTTGCTTGGCCCCGTGCAGGGCTCCAGTGTCATGCTAACGTGTCCAAACCCTGATTTCTGAGAGAATGCTTCCACCAGGGTGAGCACTTAGACTCTGGAGCCAGACTTGTCTGTTCAAATCTCGTTTCTGACACTTTCTAGCTGTGTGACCTTGGACACGGTACTCAACCTTTCTGTGTTCCAGCTTCCGCATTTGTAAGCTGAGATGTTGTAAGATGATAATGATGCTTCGGTGAGGACCAAATGCAGTGCAATCGGAAGAATGGCTGTGAGTTCATAAATTCTGGGTACACTACAGGTATTATTTCAGAAAGATAAAATTTGACCAAGACCCTCTGCCACTTAAATCCTTTACAGAGTGTCCTATTGCCCTGGGCTGTGAGGGCACTCTCAGCCCCGAGGGCTCCTTCTGGTCCTTGCTCATCTATTTTTGTCCTTGTCTGATCCACTACCCTTCTGACATTCCAATTGACGTGTGTTTTTTGAACATGCTTTCTTCTTACTTATGGGCATCTGTGTGTGCTGTCTGCTTGCCTTGAAATTCCCTCTCTCAAAGATCTTGCCTTCCCACTTTCATGTGGTAGGTTGTGGCAAAGGGTGTTTTATTTCTGAAGATTATCAGATTTAAATGCCCACACCTGGGTCTCCAGGGACTCCTCATGCCCCACTATTATACTGTGAGTTTCCAGGGTCCGTTTCTCCACTGGGTTGAGCCATCTCTCTGTTCTTGACACATAGAGCAAGTCTGGACTCAGAGAAGGCTTCGCAAGTATTTGCTGAATGAATCTAGAGAAGCCACAGATAAGTCTCTCAGGCTGCTATTCTAGTCATGAGACTCCCTCTGGCTCTTTCAGATGAGAGTGGCAGGCTGTGTGACTTTAGATAAATTCTACCACTTGTCTGGTCTTCAATTTACTCCCTGGCCAATATTAATGGACACTTGGACATGAAATGAGATAATGATTTATCTTTTTTATTGTGCCTGGAATGTTGTGGGGCTGCTGGCCATACACTTCAGCATCTCCATGGTCTATGCCTGGAGCTGACCACCAGTGCTTCTTCTCCTCTGACCACCAGTGCTCCTCCACCTCTGACCATCAGTGCTCCTTCTCCTTTGACCATCAGTGCTCCTTCTCTTCTGACCACCAGTGCTCCTTCTCCTCTGACCACCAGTGCTCCTTCTCCTCTGACCACCAATGCTCCTTCTCCTCTGACCACCAGTGCTCCTCCACCTCTGACCATCAGTGCTCCTTCTCCTCTGATCACCAGTGCTCCTTCTCCTCTGACCACCAGTGCTCCTCCACCTCTAACCACCAGTGCTCCCCCACCTCTGACCACCAGTGCTCCTCCACCTCTGAACACCAGTGCTCCTTCTCCTCTGACTACCAGTGCTCCTTCACCTCTCACCAGAGAAAGCAGGCAGGTGTGAGACCTAAGTAAAAGGCCTTACCCTTCATCATGTCAGCAAAGAAAAGTCACTAGGAAATCTGTAATGTAGACAAGAGGGACATCCATCCGTCTTCCCTACAAGTCCCAGATGGTTTCACGTCCCTCTTCTAGCATTTACGCTCTTGCATTTGGTTTGGTGGATTGTAGAATTTTGTTACTGACTCAGGAGTTTGACTGTACTTAATTGTATGACTAAAGCTTTGCTGTGTGTGGACAAATATCAGTATTTATTCAGTCACTCATTTATTTACATTTTATTGACCACCTACTAAGCTGCTAGACTCATTGATATCAATATAATTGTGCCACTTCCCATCTGCCCTCAAGTCCTTATCTTGGAGGGATAAGCAGACATGGAAACAAGCAAAGGAGGATCATGGGAATCATGAAGTGGTCAGGGCTGGGATTGCACCAAAGGGAAGCTCCCAGTGTCTTCTGGAGGCTAAGCATTCTCTAAGTGTCATGTCCTTAGTTCTTCCCAGAGTCCCGGAGGCATGAAAGTGGTGCTCAAATCAATTAGCCTTTTGTTATAGCTCTGACAAGTTAGCACAAGCTTCCTACACTAGAATCGGGGTCCTTAAATGTTTTCCACTTGCCCTCTTTCACCTAACAGACTTTTTTACTTAACCCCAGGTATACACACACATAAATTACATATACAACTCAAACATTTATGATAGGAAATTCATTTAAACTATTTAAACTATTATAAATAGTTTCTTAGACTACATATAGTATTATTATTTAAGGGGGAAATGAATGTGAATTTTAATGAAATGGATATTTATTTATTATTATTTCTTTTTTACATAAAGAATTATATCTTTGTTAAATAAGAATGGAAATGGGGGAAGGAGGGTAAGAAAAGAGAGGGGTAGGGGTGGACTATCCGAAACTAAAGATGTATGAAAACTCACTGTTTCATAATTAATTAAAATATAATTAAAATACAAAGAAAGGGCTTGAGTGGAGGTATCCTACATGGGTAGGAAATGCTTCCCACAAAAGACATGGATTATTAAATGAGACTGAGTGCTAGGTGTGAAATATTTTCCTAAAAGTTACTGGTCACGGAGGACTCCCAAGCAGCACAAACTATTTCCTAAGTTTTTTGGTTGTTCACTATAGCTAGGCAGACAAGTCTACTGCTGAAGACAAACCACACTTTGGTTGCAGGACTTGAGAAATCGAGCTGGAACTGACCTTGGCGACTTCTCTACTGGCTGGTTTTCACAGTGCAGGGAGGTACTGTGCAGGACACAGGGGAAGAAAAGACACCAGTGGTTTTGCCCCCTGCTGGGCTTTGCATTTCATAACACTTTGACTTGTCAGGCAAGAAAGTCCCTACAGGAGCAACAGTGACATGACTGCTATAGGGCTAACCAGCTGCTCTCTGTTTTCATTTGAGGAAAGTTCCAAAAGAGGGAGTGTATGCCTGATACTTGTCAAAAGCCCTTGGCTGTGGGGGGCATGGTCTCCAGAAATGAACATGCTATTGTCGTTTCCCTTAAAAGTACACGTCAAACTGTCTTCTAAATGCTTATGTGTGTTGTTTTCAACCTTGGCCATAGAAACTTCTTTCTTCAGTGGGCAGTCAGTGAAGAGACTCATATCTGGTCAGCTGAGAATAAGTGACTGTTGAGTGCCCAGCCCTTAATGGGACACGTATATTACCCATTCCCCACAAGGCTCTGCAAATATGATGGCAGAAGTGGGTAGAAAGAATGTAAGAGCAAGGGGATGCCATGAAATGCCTTCTTCTGGACACAACAGCATGGCTGCATTTATGAGCTCTCAACAGCTATGGTTACCTGCATGAGGGCAAACCAGGGAACATTCCAGCATAGACAGGAGATGGGCTCATGAAACTACCTCTAGCTCAGGAGCTATTGGCATTAATGGCTGTTGGGAGAAGCAA
Source organism: Rhabdomys pumilio (assembly GCA_030674055.1). Taxonomy (NCBI): domain Eukaryota; kingdom Metazoa; phylum Chordata; class Mammalia; order Rodentia; family Muridae; genus Rhabdomys; species Rhabdomys pumilio. Next base: position 35,289,153 of record JANHMN010000004.1, read on the forward strand.
AGTAATTTTTCCTTGGGAGCATGGCTGCTGGTAGTTTGCCCTTACTCCAATGGATGACCCACATCCATGAGTATGCAGGCAGCACTAATCAAATTAGGTATACAGGCAGCACTAATCAAATCAAGTGGGCTATAAAAATAGTGATATAAGGGTGGAAAAAGAAAATATCAGAAGTAGGCTTGAGGGGTTGAGAGGGAGGGTGTGATGGTTTGTATATGCTCTGCCCATGGAGTGGCACTATTAGAAGGTGTGTCACTGTGGGAGTGTGGGCTTTAACACCTTCATCCTAGCTGCATGAAAGTCAGTATTCTGCTAGCAGCCTTCAGAAGAACTCTCAGCTTCTCCGGCACCATTCTTGCCTGGATGTGACTATGTTCCCCCTTGATGATAATGGACTGAACCTCTGGACCTGTAGGCCAGCCACAATTAAATGTCCTTTATAAGACTTGCGTTAGTCATGGAGTCTGTTCACAGCAGTAGAACCCTAAGACAGTAAGGTTTGGAATATTTAGAACATAATTAAGCCTTGGGCTGGAAGATGGCTAGGTCAGTAAAGTGCTTGTCCCACGAGTGTAAAGACATGAGTTCAATCCCAGGATCTTTGTAAAAAGCATGATTATATTCCCAAAGCCTAGGAGGAAAGCACAGGCAGATCCTGGGGGCTTGCTGACCAGCTGGCCTAGCCTATCTGGTGAGGCCCAGGTCTCAGTCTAAGAGCCTGTCTCAAAAACCAAGATGGATAGCACCTGAGGAAGAACAATGCCTAAGGTTGTCTTGTGGCATCCACATATACAGCACACACATGTGCATGTACATTCACACACACCCTGCACACACATAAAATATTTTTAAAAAGAAAGAAAAATAATTAAATCTTAGCTGAATATTTTATCTTGTGGGCCAGAGAACATCTCTAGTGCTTTCCAGAGTTGACCGATATCTTAATTTTATAATTGTTAATGCTAAGAATGTTTTTTTGCAAAAACACATTATATAAAATGCCAGAAGTATGTTTTGGGTCATTTCAGAAGTTGTTGGAAATTATGTCCTAATACTGAAGCCAGATTTATCTAACAATCTTCAAAAATGAAATTCAAGAGAGCTATGGAAACAGTTAAAGATTTTTAAAATTGTGTTTGCTCTTTAATGTAAAGCTGGATTTGTTTCTCTTTCCTTCTGCCATGTGCATCTCAGGAATCAAATTTAGGTTTTCAGGCTTTGCAGAAACCTTCACCCGCTGAGCCAGCTCATCTACCTGAAAACAGCATCTTTTAAAATCCAAATATTATAAACATAGGCCAATCCAAAGGTATACTAGTTAGATACTTGCATGTTAATGATAGAAAAATGTTAGAGTTTTTGCTTTTCATTTATAGCTACTATGTCAATAAAAGCAAAAAGAAACATATATATATATATATATATATATATATATATATATATATATATAAAACTCTGCAGTTTGTCCACTTTAGACTCTGCTCTGAGCTGAGGTTTTCAGACAGTGTTTGCTGGCATCTCTTGGTGTCAGGGTGTGTGCAGTGTGGGTGTGTGCATGGTGAGTGTCAGGGCTGCTGTGACGTCACGTCATCCAGCATGGACGGGCACTCCTGAAAACATCTCATTCATCACTTGCTCAATTTTAAATTAATTGTCGCTTGTGCATTCAGAAACCTTTAATGTTGCCAAAAATGTCACAACCACACATTGAGTTTCATGACCCTATATCAGGTTGTGAGCCACAGTTTAGAAGTCAGAGTCTAGATCAGGACAAGTTTATGTCTTTACCAGTCCTGGGGGAGGGGCCAGAGTTTAGAACATACCTCACAAGATTAGGGTCAAGTTTACTCGGCTACTAGAGGGGAGAATCCACCCTCTTGCCTTTTTAAGCTTTCAGTGGCCACTTGTGTTCCTCTTCTCGTGAGCACTACTTACTCCAGTCTTCCTTCTGTTTTCCCGATTGTCAGAATGACCTTCCTGCCTCCCTCTCCTGGGGTCCTTGTGATGATACTGGATGTCCCAGCGTCATCTACCCATCTCAAGATGCACAGTGAAACCATATTTTCAGAATCCCAGTGACCATACCCAGGCTTTAGGAGGAAGGGATAGACATCTTGTGGGGGATTATACAGCCTGCCACAGCAGCTTATGGATGAATATGCCAGGATTCAGGAGGATGGAGTCATCAGAGCTTAAATCATCAGCTAGAAACTGGCGAATCCAGCCTCTTTGAAAGCTCTAATCTCAAAGCCAGAAGGCTGGGTATATGTGTGTTGGGGGTGGAAGATGGTTGCAGGTGAACCTTGAACCAGGGTTTGAAGGTGTGTCTTGTGGACCAGTTTGAGCAAAATCATGGCAAATAGTGGCTTAGCACCTGCCATGGAGGGGTTGGGGGGAGGAGCTAAATTGCTAAGATTGGCAGGTGTATGAAACAAGGTAAGATGGGACAACCAAATAGGATTTGGATCCAGTAGCATGGATAGCAGTCAGTACAACCTGCAACTCAACTAAGAAGTAGAAACATCCTGGCCCATTGAACCATTGAATTTGCTTCAAATTCTTTTCTTATTTTCAGGCATGTGAAATGGTGGGTCAGCTTTTCTGCCAGCCTCTGGCCACCTGGCCTGGGCCCATCCATTTCCCAGTAGGAATAGTTGGATGGCCAGCTCCTCCCCCACCCACAGGACAGCGACGGTTTCCAAATATCTGTCTGTTGAAATAATGTTCTCTGGGCGCTGGCCTCCCTCCCCCTCCTTCACATTCCTGGGCGAGCCCGCCTGTTTGGCTTGCTCGGACAAATATTGACTTTCTCTGTCCTTCTCGCTCTGGGTCTGTTTAAAAGGCATCAATCTTTGCTGGGGTGTGCACTCCCTCTCTGTAACCTGTGGCCTCTGTGGGCCCATCTGGGCAGGGAGTGGTTGGGGAGGGGCCATGGGCTCTGGGGAGACCTGCAAGGCAGAAGATTTCATCTGTAGCTTTCCATGTGGTCCTGTAAGTGTTCCAGATGCCTCTTGCCCTGGCACACACCAAGACCTTTCATGAAGATTTCCTTAGACTTCACAAACCTCAGACAGGATAGTCACATGCTTCTGTAGGAAACCCTGCCCATTTGGATTCTGCCTTCAAAAATGGATTCATCAGTCAGACATGGTGATACTGCTGTAGACTCGGTTACTGGAGAGGTTGGGGCTGAATCACTTGAGCCTTAGAGTTTGATGTCAACCTCGACAACATACTGAGACTGTTTCAAAAGAAAAAAGAAAAAAAAACAAAAAACCGAATATCTCCTATCCAGCCATTTCTTGGCCTTCACTGCTGCTATCTGAGGCCAGCTATTTCATCTCGTGCTGGGATTCTTAGGTGAATTCTACCTGAGTTCTTGGTCATCTGTTGTCAGCGTTGGAGCAGGGTCATTTTGGAAAGGTTGCCCACACCTTCTGCCCTCCCCATCTCTGTCATCCTTGGTTTGTGTGGTCTTGCTGCCCGGGCCGTTCTAGCCTCACGCTGGCTCCTCACCATTCTCCTCCATTGAGAGACTTTGGGCCCCTGCAGTGGCCTCAGCCTGGGACATTACTCTAGGAAGGAAAGACCCTCTCACCATTTTATGTGTTTTTGCAGTAGCCTCCTTTCCAGAGAAATATTCCTTGAACAGTAGAGTTCAGAGGGAACCCTGCCTGGATTCTGTCCACCAGAACACTCTGCCTACTTGGTTTTTTCACCAACACACACACATACACACACACACACACACACACACACACACACACACACACACCACGTATACATACACACCACATATACCATATATAATACACACACACATACCACATATACACACCATATACACCCTCACACACATATACACATACACACACGGCACATATACCACATATATACACACACACCACATACACATGCCGTATACACATATACCACACAAACATCACACACACACCACATACATATGTACCACATACACCACACACACACTAATACACGCACAAAAACACCACACACACCACATACACACATACACTATACACACGCCACATGCACACACAGATACCATACACACACACACACACACACACACACACACACATCACATACACATAATACATAAACACACACATCCCACATACACACACATCTATGCCCCTGACCCCCAGACTTTCTCTGCCTATTTTGTTGGTGGATAATGAAAAATAGAAGAATTACAAGAATTATAGGATCCACACTTCTCTGTCCTTTATCTAGAGTTAGGAATCCTTAGTACAGTTTTTTTCTCTTTCCTTTCTTCTCTTCTCTCTCCCCAGTGTGAATGCTCTCTCACTCTCCTTCTCTTCTCTGTCCTATCGCCCAACTTTGGCACAAGCCTCTTGACAAAAATCATGCTTCTCCATTGTCACAACACAATGACTGCCATAAAATTTAACCCTGATATTATGCTATCATCCAATATATAATATTCTTCAAAAACTTTCAATGTATTAAATAATCCTTTCTAGAACATTCCACCAGTTGCCTTGTCTCTTTAGTCTCTTTTAAGCTCCAACAGTTTCCCTGCCTTTCTGTTTGTGTTTTCTGTGTCTTTCCTTTTCCTCGCACTTTTGCAGAGCCTAGCTTGGTTATTTAGCAAAATGCCTCTGGACATGAACTTGCATGCTTCCTAGATTGACTGAGATTCACCATGGATAGAGCTACCCTTCTCTTTGACTTTGGCTTCTGTCCCTCTAGATAAATAAGTCCTTCCAGTTCCCACACCTTCATGTTTCCTTTGGATTTCACTAGTGCTGGACTCTGCCTCTGCTCCTGCTCAGTTTCATGTCCTGGAGGGTGGGCAGTCCTGCTCTGGCATCAGGGGACTGGAGCAGATGAGCCAGGACAGCAACCTGTTCACTAGAATGGATACTCAGGTAACCCTGGATCCCCACCTGCTGAGGCTCTCGATGCTCTGGTGCTCCTCAGATAGTCGGAGCCTCAGCACGTCTGTTCAGAACCATCTTATGTGACAAAGCAATGGAGACTCTGCCCTCACTGAAGGGTGTTGTGTGCCTGTGTGCACATGCATATGTCTTGTGTTTGTGTGTGTCTCTCTGTGTGTGTGCATGTGAATGTGTGTGTTTGTCCATGTGCAATGCATGTACATGTTCCCATGTATATTTCTTCTTGGGTTCAGGCTCTGACCTCCATCTGTCAGATTTCCTCTCTGTTCTTGGCTGTCTTTTTTTTTGAGACTTTTTTTTTTAGAGTTCTCAGGACCAACTCACAGAAGAACTCACAGACATCCATGAGATGGACTGTGTGGGTTAGTTGTAGGAGAAGAGGGATGGAGAACGGGGTATCATGGCAGCACAGCATATGGCTTTGCAAGCAGGTGGATATTTTTTCCCCCAACTTTTTATTATTTCTTGTGAATTTCATACCATGCATCCAATCCCACTCATCTTTTCATCCTCTCGTACTCACCCTCCACCCTTGCAACTCCTCCCAAATAGAAAAAAAAAACAATCCTCCTTGTGGAAGCTGTCATGTGTTACAGTGTGTTCCACAGAATACCCTTTTGTCAACACTTATTTGCTTGCAAATGTTCACTGTAATAACTCGTTGGTCTGAGATGTGAGGGATGATGGAGGGGAAGAGGGTGTCTTTCCCTCATCTGCACCACCCAGCAGACAAGAGGCAGGACCAGCTCTCCCACACTAATGCCCTCAAGGCTGGCTCACCCTCAATGATCACATCCAGTGCTAGCTCTACTATGCTGTCCAAATGAGGTGCAAGGCCTGTTATCCTTAGTACTGCAGTAGGTGAGAGGCAGGGCCAGTTCTCCTGCTTGCCATTGGTGGTAAGGGGTGAGAGGGGAGTTAACTCTCCCTCACAGGCAGGTGAATCTTACCCTGCTTCTTCCTGCTGTGTCATTCTAGGTAAGTAGGTGGTCTCTTTGAAACATAGTTTCTTAATTTACAGAGTGAGATAGTATTGTGTACTTTCACGTATTCTTGTGATGGTAAGATGCCCTTAAAGACCTGGCACACACTGGATGGATATCTATTAGTACATGAGAAGACAAGACAGTTTCTAAGGACTGAGAATCTGTCTGCCTACTGCTGTACAGGGCTCAGGAGTGATTGCCAGACAGTTGCTTTTGAGGCACATAAGGCTTCTTTCTCTCTATTCTGAGCCTGTGTCTCTGGCCTGGGTAATCAAGAAAGATTTTGATGGCAGATGTAGTGGATTAAGACTGGGAAGCATTTCCAAGCTTGGTCCTTGGCAGCCACTTTGGAGAGGAGAGATGTTCAGGGTGGAGTTGGGGGTCAGGGAGGTGGGGGACAACCTAATCCACACCAGCAGCCTCTCTGTTGGTATTACCCCACTTCATGCTTGAAGACCACAGTAGCTTGTCTGGACGTGGCAGAAGAGCTGGTTCCATAGTTTAGTAGTTGGGGGTGGGGATGGGTCTGAGTTCTTGCCCTGACTTAACTACTAGCCTTGAGTGTGAGGAGTGGCCTCCTGTAACTCTGGCATCTGTAGACTCTCTGTGTGCTGCACATGTGTATATTGGCTGCATTTATGGACCCACTGATACTAACCAAGCGCTTCCTGTGTACAAGGTGCTGGGCTTTGATGGAGAGCAGGCAACAACCCTTACAGAGCTTCTGTTCTGATGGAAGAGACACACAGTGTGTCATGAGGGCCACTATTCGTGTGACATGGAGGGTGTGTAGTGTGTAGTGTACACTGGATGACTGAGAGTAAGGAAGGCACTCCTGAGGGAGATACCTAAGTGAGCCCTGAAGGACTCACATGTAGAAATTGTGTGATGCGCATATAAAGTCAGAGAGCTGACTCTGCAGAGAGCTGTGTGTGCAAGAGTCCTGAGACAGGAAGAGCACAAGTGCTTGACAAGGCTCTGCCACTCAAGAGCCCTGTGCCCTCCTCCTCTCATTGGATTTGTGGAAATGTCTCTACTGTGGACCGGATGCTCCCATCCTGCCTTCTCTTCTTTGTTCATGTGGAGTGGGAAATTTTTTTCTTCTTGTCTTGAAGAATCATCAAGACTTTTCTTACATCATGGGCTCTACCATTTTCCTTTCTAAAAAGGACAACCAAGGATTTCTTTTCTTTCTTTCTTTCTTTCTTTCTTTCTTTCTTTCTTTCTTTCTTTTTTTTTTTTTTTTTATCTAGTTTACCCTCCTTCTGGCTCAGGTTCTTTTTTTCTATCAATCTTGGGAGAAAAAGTGTTGTTTGTTTTGTAATTTCAAAAAGACAGCTTCTTCTTCTTCTTTTTTTAAATTTGTCAGACTACTCCATCATAGCCTGGATGAATACTGATTTGAGAGACACAAAAACAAATTGTGTGTTCTCTCTCTCTCTCTCTCTCTCTCTCTCTCTCTCTCCCTCCGTGTGTGTGTGTGTGTGTGTGTGTGTGTGTGTGTTTTCCATGAAGTTATGACCTCTTCAGGGAAATCCTTCCCAGTTCTGAGTGATGACGGGGCACCTGGTCAGGCCCTTGTGGGTGACAGGCAGTGACAAGGAGGTGGAGTTAATCACAGTCAGGAGAGTTGGCTTTCAGCTCTCCTCTGGCCTTGGTGTGGATGGCAGGAGTAAGGGGGTTGGAGAGGCCCTCCTCTCTTGGAAGTTCCTCTCATCTAGGAGTGGCTATGGCCAGAGCTCTGTAGAAATATGATATATTCTGCAGCTTGTTGAAAGTGCTGCTGCAGGTATCCTGGGGTCAGATCTCCTCAGGCAGGTCTCCAATGATGCTCACCTAGAGGCTATCGTTCCAAGTTCTACTGTGCTCATGTACGTGGCTGAGAAGGCTGAGAACACCCCTGTAGCTGGTTGCTAAGTAGACCACCATCAGGAAACTCATCCGGGAAACTGGAGGGAGAGAAGACGATGTGTGTGCCCATTTATTGCATGCTACATCTGCACAAGGTGGTGGAGATAGATGATCCAAGTGAGAACAGCCAAGAGGCCTGGGTTCGGAAACCCCCAAGGGATTTGTCTCAAGTGAATGTCTGGGAAAGTTATCAGATGTCTTGAGGCTAGAGAGCCAGAAGGTGTGGACTGTCCCAACATCATGGCAAGGTAGGTCTCCAAGGACCACAGCAGGGGACAGAACATAGAGTACAAAGGGTCGGTGTATCCTTTAGGCTGTTTGAGCCTGTGCTCTATTGCTGATTGTGCTACCTCAGGTCCTGCAGGCATAGACAGGACCTGTTCAGCTGACTAACCCAGACTCAGAGGACAGCTTAGAACAGCTCTGCCCCTGGTTCCTCTAATCTCAGTCCCTCTGACCTGCCACATAGCCCCTCCAGTCAGTGGGGGCAAAGCACTTTCAGATCACACATGATGCTTCTCCTCTCTTCCATTGTCTCCCCTGTTCAACCTGACTCCAGTCAATACAGTCCAAATGTGTGCAGGCTGTGTCACTCCACCAAAGAGCGCTTCCTGTGGTTCAGCTTGTCTAGACTGGCTGTGCTGAGTGGGTGGAGCCTAGTCCTGTGCCTGTGAGCTAGAGCCATGCCTAATAATTCAGACTATGAGTTGACTCAGTGGTGCTCACCTCAAGTTTCCTCATTTTGATTTCTCTTAATCCTTTAATAACTCTCCTTAGAATATAGACCCTGGGACCTAGAGAGATGGCTCAGAAGTTAAGAGCATGCACTGCTCTTGCAGAGGACCAGAATTCAGTTCCCAGCATCTAGGCTGGGAGGTTCACAACTGCCTGTAACACCAGTTCAAAGGAATTGCATGTCTTCGTCTGGACTCTTCACACACCCGTGATTAATATATGCACATCCCCGCCCGGCCCACATATATACACACATAATCAAAATTGCACAAATCTATAAAAATTAATTTAAAAGAACACAAACTCTACAAAGGCAGCTTTATTTGTTCACATTATTCTGAATCCCAAGTGCGTCAGCGCGATCTCCACAGTGGGTGCTCACTATGTTATTGTGAACCACACGTTGAGCAAAGTCCTGCTTCTTTCTTCTTTCTTTAGAATATTTATCCTAACCTAATACCCTCAGTCCCTCTGACCTACCCTGACTCTGACTCGGTTTGATTAAATTTTAAAGTTTATTACTATCAGCCATGCTACATGTTCAGATCTGTTCCTGATCCTGAGAGTGTTACAGCGATGGGCTGGCAGTCTCCACCCTGTTTGAATGTATACGTCATAGGCACTTCATATCAGACAGTGGTAGGTATCAGGGTAAAGAGAGGTACCATTAAAGAACGTGATGGCCACAGACAGCCTCCTTGAGACGATGTTTGGGCACGGATCTGAACAAAGTGAGGGAGAGAGCTCTCTGGTTTCCTGGGGCAAATGTTTTCCCAGAACAGCAAACTAGTACGAGGCCTTGGGGGAAGCAGTGAGGCTGGTGTGTTCAAGGACCTGGAGGCAAGTATGTCTAGAACAGTGTGAGGTCCAAGGCATCTGTGCAGAGCTGCTCTCCCTTCTCCACTCTGTTAGCCTTGGGCAGGCAGGACTGTCTGTCACACAGCTGCGTCCCTCACATTTGGCACAGACTGGTCTACAGTAGGCACTAAAAATGTTTTTTTTTTTTTTTCAATGAATGAATGGATTCAACTGAACACCATGCAAATTGACTTAAACCTAGTTAGCATAATTTCTCTTGACATATTTGAATTCAGCTCATCGACAGAATGAGTTGGGTCTCATAGCTGTGGAAAGAAGGGTGTAGTTTTTTTTCAGAATGTTAGTCTCTTTGATTCTCCGAGCCTCAGCGGCCTTCTCTACATGAAAGTAACCTTGTCCTCCCCTCTCCCACAGGTGTGGTGGGGGTCCACCGAGGTCCTCAGTGTGAAAGAACTTTGTAGGTGATGAAGTCTGAGCGGCGAGGCCATGACCTCATCTGTTCATGACATTCCGTGGATCTGTGGTTCTCTAGGAATGCTGAGGACCAAATCCGTGCTCAGTGGATATAGGATAAAATTCCAAATCCTCATGATGGTGCAGGGACTCTTACTGGTCCAGCCTCACTATTCATCACACCCCATCCCTCTGCTTCATTCTGCTGCCCTCTGAGAACTAACTGCAGATTGCTCTGTTGCCTTAGCGACCTCTCACATCCCTTGATTTTTGCCTCTATCCAGGTTGTTTCTGTGTTTTCTCTTTTTACATGATCTTGGGTAGGTACAACAAATGGATTCTGTCTCCCCTGTGTGCCAACACAGTATCTTCCTCTTTCCTACCAGGCTCTGCTTTGGTTCATTGCATTCTCTGTCCCCCTCCAGGCAACTCCCAGCCCCTCCCCAACCTCTGTGTTCGCTATTGGATTGTGTTGGGGCATGTCACTGGAAATGCACATATTCTTAAAAAAAAAAAGGGGGGGTGTTGTTTTCTTTACGTATGCTTTTAATTTACGTAACTGGCATTTTCCTTCACTGCACCTTCTGTTTCTGATTTTTTTCTCATTTGACACATTTTTAAGGTCTGTCCATATCACAGCATATCCCTCTGTAGCCTAGTCAATCACTTCTCAGCCATATGTGTTGTAGCCACGCAATGCCTCTTCTTTGCCAAACAGTGCCTCAGTAAGTGCTTCCACACCTTTCTTCCAGGCATATGTCTTTGTTAGACACGCACATCCAAGTGGACGATAGCTCTGAGGGCTCTAGAGGTACCCAGGTTTCACGCCCCTGAGCTCTTCCTGATTGGGCCTGGACAGTATTCTAGGGTCAGGTGTTCAACCTGGTGGATATACAGAATGATGGATGTGGAGACTGACCTGACCATGCTAAATGAGTATCTCTGAGCACTAGCAAGTTAAGAGTTTCTAGAGGCTTAAATGCCTGTGACTCTCACTTATCCGTTAAGCTGCTGGTCCTTCAGGTCTCAGCACAGATGGATTTTCCCCCAGAGATTCCTTCCTGGCTTCCATTGTGGCTGTGTTCTTGGCTACCTTGATCTCCTTCGTGGAAGAACTTACTCAGCGTTTCCTCTGCTCTGGACTGTAGACTTCTCCAGGTCTAATTCCTTTCCCACTCTCTGGAGCTCACACAGACTTGGCTCAGTGGAAATGTCAGGGAATGTTTGGAGAGGGACTAACTGACTGACTTGGAGATTAAGTGAGATAGCCCAATGCCGTCTTGGGTTTACAGTTTGAGTGGTATGTCACTAGACTGGCAGCTTTGGTATGAGCTAGAAAGGTGGGAAGTTTGTACCTGGGAAGGATGAGAGAGACGGGGAAGCTGAAGTATGGTTGTTAGTTGAATTAATCTCCAAATTCACAGAGTGTTCCCGCTGGAGAGCCTGCTCTGAGTGGCCAGCATGGCAGCGCATGCTGACTGAAGAGGCTGGGTGGCCTTGAATACTGGGTATTTACTGCTTTTCTTCCATGTACTGGTTATCAATTGCTACCATATTCAATCAGGTTTGTTACTCTCCTCCTTGCTAAATTTATGTCCAAGATGTCTCTCCACAATGCACTCTTTGCCTTTATCTTGAGGATGAGAGCTGATGGGCCCAGTGTGGTCAGGGCATCAAAAGCCCAATGTGCCTCACAGCTGCGCGTGTGGTTCTCCCCTGAAAGGCTGTTGGCAGTGGCCCGGGGCCCGGCCTGTGGCTGAGGTAATCCCCACCAGCGTCTGCTCCCTCTCTTCTGCTCTCTTCTTTTCCTTCCACATGGTTTGGCAAAGGCTGAAAGGCAGAAGATTACAGGCATGCAGTACAACCCCGCAAACCAGCGTGAAACCCCATGCTTGTCTTTTTCCACTCTCTGCCTCTACTTAGTTTTTCCTTTCTCTGAGGAACTAGTTCCCAACATCTCCTGCTTCCCCAGGATCAATCAGTTGGCAGGGTGTTGTGGGAAAAAAATTTGCATTCAATCAGGACCATGGCGATCATCACAAGCAAGGCCCATGTATGTTCCTGTCCCCAAGCCCAGGCTCCAATCTGTTTTGAAGGCTTGGGGTTTACAAAATTCAGTGGACTAGAACGTAACTCTTAATGGCACATTTGAACAGAGTTTAATGAGGTTTTACAAACAAAACTATAAAGTGGTTTTTTTTTTTTTTGGTGAGGACTATTATTAATCATAAGAATAGTCATAGCAGTTTCTCTCATCTGCCCAGTATATTCCAGGATTCAAAAATCTTTTCTCATTAGTCACCCATTTGACACTCTTCACCCTCTTGGGAGGTCGGTGAGTCTGGCAGTGTCTCCTTCAGAGCTGGGTACTAGATTCCCTTAATGCTCAAGTGTGTGCCCAGCACCTGGGGATCTGCTGATGTGCACACCCAGAATCAGCCTGTCTGGAACTGACCTGAGGTTTTGCTGTAGATCCATGGACCACACTGAAATAATGGGCTGAGTGGTTTGAAGCACTGGATCTCAGAAGGGTAAGAGACAGACCTAAGTGTGCAGAGATGAATGGTCTGGGCATCAGAATGTTCCCTTTCTCCCTCCCCTTCCTCCCCTCCTCTTTTTTTTTTTCATGAGCATCAATTAACCATCAGTTCTTAGCATGGCAAACTGTTCCTAGGTATAGAGATGACAGCCAATAAGCAGATGCAACAGATAATGGCTTCATGGAAGTATTGTGCTTCCAGGCTGCATGGACGCTTGTCTGCAGGCCCCAGGGAAGAGTGAGGGTGGCCAGGCAGATGAGGATGGAGTGAGAAGGCTTATACACTCTCTGTATTCTATACTGGCTTCAGAACAGTGGAAGAAAAAGACTCAGACTAGAGAAGCCAAAAGAGGTTTGTGGGAGCTGGTAAGCTCAGGAGACCATGGCAGTGCATTCAGAGGACTCTTTCATGATATATCCCCAGAACTCAGCCTGCTCTTAGAGTGCTTTATAACAACTCACCCCCAGGCATGGTGACATGGCTCAACAATGAAAAGGTCTTGCTGTGCAAGCCTGACACATGAGTTCCAACCTTAGAACCACATAAAGGTGAAAAGAACCAGCTCTACAGTTATTCCCACATGCATCCTACAGATCATGTGAACACACACCACCACCACCACCACCACCACCACCACCACCACCACCACCACCACCACCACCACCACCACCAATCACTCTTTATATCCAGCTCTCCAAGAATGAATGCCTAGCTAGGGTACAAGGTGTTCAAATGAGGAAATGTTTGGGTCTCCTTATGGTGAACTAACTAGCATGGAACCATCAATAAAGGCTTTCCAGACAAGGCTAGAGTTGGCTTTAAAGGTCAGGGTGTTTGTCAGGCTGAGATGTGGGTGGTAGGGTGGTCTAACAAGGCTCCAGCTTGCCTCCTTAGCCACTCAGTGTAGGGAGTGGCCACTCCCTCCTGTGTTCCAAGCTTTCCTATCCATGGTATATGGGGCAATCTGGATGTGTTCTCTAAGTTCTCTAGGCTTCTTGGGGAACTTTCTCACAGAAGATGAGGAACCCCTCCTGGAGGATAACCCTGGAAGCTAGAGACAATGGGCTTTTAGAAGGCTTGGACCTGGGAAGGAAACACCTCATGGTAGAAGCTGAGGACCCAGAATGAGCCAAATGGGTCCTCTAGCAACTTGTACCCACACACTTCCAGATTTAGACTCATAGGACAATGGGTATCCTAGTTGACAATGCCAGCTTCCCATAAGTCTCCACACTTTTATTGCATGTCACTGGTGCTGACTCTTACTGCCTTGCCTATCTGCTTTATCTATTCTACTCCCGATCCGTTGTGATGGCTTTCAAACCTGAGCAGCCAGGTTTGAATCCTTGTCCTGTGGATGTGGAGACGAAGGATGTGGAGGGAACTGGAATGCAAAGTCTGGACTCTGACTTTGGGTCATGCCACACATCCTCAATCAGTCAATCAATCAATCAATCATCAATCTATCAGTTTGTTGTTGGGCTGTGTCTTGCACGTGGGCGCGAGTCCTGTGGGTTGAGTTGTGGGTCCTGCGTCTGCCACCCCCAAAGGGCTAGGGCCTCAGTTGAGAGAGGCAGAAGTGCGGGAATTTGACTTTGTTCACTCTATGCTGTGCAGGTTCATGGGTAGAGGGAAAACAGTCTAAGGTCCTGTGGGGGCCGGAGCTCTTGAGTTGGGGATCCCTGGGCCAGGAGGTGGTGGGGAACCGATTGGTCTCAGGCCCTTGGGCTCTCAGGCTCTGCTGAGAGGCTGTGGAAAGGCTGAGTCGGGACCGCAACCGAAGAAGGGAGAGGGAAAAGCTCTAGCTGCATCTGGCAGGGTCTCTCTTGCCTGGGTCATAGCTGGCTCGGCTGGATTGCTTGAGTTGGTGGCCTCCATGGCTGGAAGTGTAGAGAGGGCGGCAGCAGGAGATTAGACTGTGACTCTGTAGTTAAAGACCGTCTCTACGGTTCCCCATGGCAGGTCCCAAACAAGAGAGATAGTCCATGGTCTTAAAATGTTTATTGTCATGGTGGAAAATAGATGAAGCTATACCCGGGTATTCTCAAGGCGGGCCTGAAGTTAAATACCTTTTGCAAGGAGGAGGGTCTGGGAAGGAATGCTTAATTGGCTATGTCCTCTGGCCTTTAGGTATCTCATTAATATGGAGATCTGTCTTGAGGCTCTGTGGCCTGAGTCATGCCCTCTACCTTGCTACATGATATATGGCTACAAACCTCTTTGTGGGAGGGGCTGTAGATATGTGAAAGGAGCCAGGGCCCAGGAACAAGGCCAAACTCCTACTGTCCCTGAGGGTCTCCAGGGTTCAAGGCCTGTGCTGGACCAGGTTCCCAGCTGCCTCTCATAGGCCACTGCCCAACAGTTAGTCAGTCACTTAATAGACAAATACTTGGTTGTCTATTGTGCTAGACTCAGTTCTCACCTTTGAAGATTAATCAGAGACAGCAGAAGCAGGATCTCTGCTTTCATGGGGTTTCTCTTTAGTCAGGGATGGGAGATATGAGCAATTACAAATGAGAAGTAAAATAGTGCGTGGGAAATGGTGACGACATTACAGAAAGAATAAAGATAGGCAAGGGAAACAAAGCCAGCCATTTGTGTCTGCCATTTCAAGAGGATTAGTAGTCTGCTTCCCTGAGAGCATGACTTTCTGATAAAAACTTGACAGGAGTGATGGAGAAACCTCACTAATTCTAAAAGGAAAAAAACAGCAGAAGGAAGAATAAATTCAAAGGACCTGAGGTAGGAATAGAAGCTGCTGTTGTTCTTAAAAGCCATAATGTGTTTTGGTCCATAAGCCTCCCAGGGTCTCTTCATTTGTGCCCTGTGTCTCCTCATGGGGCTCCAGCGAGAGCACCAGGAGTCCCTGCAGGTGTGGGTGGCGACAAGCCAGTGAGGTCATTTGAGGAGAGTTTCCAGTGCTGGAGTGCCAGCCTTCTATAGCTCTTGGACCAGCCTGTTGTCTGCTGCCCTGGGATGTCTCAAGAGCAGCAATGGAAGTATTGAAAAGTTGATCTCTCTATTAGAAGGGATTTGTCAGCACGGGCTGGGGCTTAGCTGCCTAAGCCTGGGTCTGAAGGCTCAGACAGGTTCAGGGCCCAGAGGAGCTGACTCAGGCCTGCCTCCCCTGGGAATCAAGGAGGGGCCAGCAGCCAAGGCCACTGAGGTCAGGAGGATGAATTACTCCATATCTTCAGAGCACAACCAAAGCTGCTGTCATCTCTAGTATTTTTTCCAGGGTTCAGGAGCAAGCCCCGGGTTTCTTATCTGGCACAGAAAGCCACAGAAAGTGCAGTGTTCACTTGCACCTGTGTATTTCCCATTGCACTCTCTCCCTGGGGCATCTCCTTCCTTCCCACTGTCTTAAGGATATCATATGCACTCCAGTTGTTCCAGTTTCTTCTTGACTGATATTTCAAGGGCCAGAAGTCCAGTGATAGCTTCACCAGACGACCCACAGATTCTCCCACTGAAGGCATCCAGAGTGGCTCCTTTCTGCTTCCATCTTCCCAGACAACAGCACAGTGAACAAGGAGTCCACTCACTCAGGACGTTTAGCAGACTTTGGCTGTCTCACAGATGATGAAACTGAGCAAGGTGTGTGTGTTATATCACATAACAATTGCACTAACTCAATGAATTTAGGTTCAACACCCTATATCTACCCTTCACTTTGCCTTATGTCCTACCCAGGCCACTATCACTAACTGCTCTTTAGAATTACCCCAGCAGGTCTCTTCTTTACTGTTTTCTCAAATCTTTTCTCTCCATAGAACCCTGGAAGATACAGCTCACCTTTGATTCCAGCACATGGAAAGCAGAGGCAGGCAGGACTCTGGGTTTGAGGCCAACTTAGACTGTATGGTGAGACTGTCTTAAAAAAATTAAGTAAAATAAAATAAAATAAAATAAAATAGTAAAATGCAGAACTATGTCCCTTCTCATTGTTTTGAAAGACTTTTAGGCTAAACCCAAACTCTTCAATATGTTGTGATGGGCTTGTTCCCATGGCTCTCTAAAGTTTGTGGGCACCAAACAAAACTAAATTACAACTAGGGAATTGCTGACCCCATGGCTTCCCTGATGGATTACACAGCCCAGCATCAGGGCCTGGGTCTGTGTGGCAGCCATTCACATGTAGTGGGCAGCAGGGGATGCTGATGAGGAGGTGATCAGCCTCTCTTTTTACTTAGTCCTTATCATTCTCCACATACCGAATGCACTACTGAAGCTATGTTTGCATTTCTTGTTACACCCGTGGGTTCTCAACTTCTGGTTCGAGACCCCTTTGGGGGTTGAATAATCCTTTCATAGGAGTTGCTTAATACCATCATAAAACACAGATATTTACCTTATGGTTCATAATAGTAGCAAAATTATAGTCATGAAGTAGCAACAAAAATAATTTTATGTTTGGGGTCACCATAATATAAGGAACTGTATTAAAGGGTGGTGACTTTATGATGGTTTTATGGTTATGGCCACTCCAACCTCCCAGCCTTCACACTTACTGCTCTCAGTACCCCATTTCTGCTCTGCTCCTACACATAACCTGTCACATGCTCCCTCTAGTCTGCACCTCACTCCAGCAGGGGCCTTCTTCCTGTGCATGAATAGGTTGAGGGGCTTCAGTTGTTCTCACCATCCCATGTAAGCTCTTTGGATACAGAGCAGGTGGGACTCTTGGGGTGACTATGGTGCAGTCTGAAATCAAGCCTCCTCCCATAGTGGTGACCTCAGGGTGGGGTCCAATGAGATACCCTTTATACAAAAGCCCCAGTCTGTGGTCTCCGTTCCTTCTGATATCTCAGGTTCCTCCAGAAGGCACATACCTTCCCACCTCACCCCTGCACCTAAAAAAGCTATGCTGCTTTGTGCCCACTAATTTCCATGAATGGTGAGAAAGCAGAGGCAATGGAAACAGCAAGTGTTTTGGAATCAGACTATTATAGACCAGAATCTTTTTATATTATGTTTCATCAAACTATAAGGATCTTCTTTTTCTACACATCTAACCATTATATAGCAAACTTAGATTTCGTTCACCTCAGTAATGCAATAAGCAGTTTGGATCTCTTTCTGTCTGTCTCTCTGTCTTTGTCTTTTTTTGATCACTGTTTCTCTATCTGTCTCTGTCTCTCTCTTTCTCTCTTTTCCTCCCTCCCTCCCTCTGATTATACCTAGAACCCTGTGCACACCAGGAAAGCACTCAATCACTGTCTTATAATCACAGCTCCATTTTTAATGTTTAATTTGAGACCGTCTCTCACTAACTTGGCAGTCTGACCTTGAACTCACTCTACAGCCCAGACACTCCTTGAACTTGCCGTCCTCCTATCTCAGTGTCCTGAATAGCTGAGATTACAGGCTTGGGACATCGGTCCAGGCCTAGATCTCCTTTGAGCTTTGTTTCCTCATCAGTCGCATGGCAGGATGCTTAGATGAAGAGCTGTGGAGAGGAGAGGAAGGAATTGAGTTGTGTTGTGTGGGTAGAAGTTTGAGTTCTAGAGACAAGCACCCCAACTTGAATCCTAGGTTACCTGTCTTATTGGGGTTCCTTATAAACAACAGAGTCCCTTTTGGGTAAAGATAGTAAAAATTTATTATGAGTTGTTGAATAGCTCACAGGTTGGGGAGCACACCAGGAAGATGGCTTGAGCCATCTGTGGGGACATTTTCAGTAAAAACCATTGCTTGCTCACTTAGTTTCTGTAGCCTTTGAGCTGGATGCCAGAGGCCTCATCACTGCTGCACTCGGAAAACTGGATGCTTCTGCCATAGACCCAGATACAGCATCCAACTCCACCCACCATCCACCCTCAACCCCACTGCTCCACCTTCTGAACCCACGTTTCCAGTGGCTATGCTGATTGACAGCATTTAGGTCAGTTGTCTTAACCTGGCCCCCAAAGGGTTCTGAGTACCCAGGAGAGTTTTCTGGCTTCTCCCTGTTGTACGTTTGACTAATGGAGGAATGGGGTTATTCACAGAGGACTGCTTTTTGAGGCAGCGTCTGGAGTACAAAATAAGCTGTGTGATCAGAGGTTAGAAACTAACCCTTCTTTTTGTCTCATCTACAGAATAGAATAATAGTAGTATATCAGTGATTGTGCAAAGTAACACATTGATTTGTAAAAACAAAACCAACTTCAGAAGGGGGAAATCTGGCCTAGGGCAGATCTTCAGAAGATAGCAGCTATACTTGTATTATGTTATTATCAGTGGGTTTGAGACTTCTGGGCACAAACCTTAGTATGGAGATGTCATTTGAATATAAGTCTTGGGCTGAGATATTGTGCTTGAAATTCTCTTACAGCTGAGAGCACCTCAGATAGCTGGATCCAGTAGTACTCTGGGATCAACCCAAATAGCCAATGATTGTCCAGCTTTTTTTGGGGGCGTGGGGTGGGGAATCCTGTGAGTTGGTTAATATCATCTTGGCAACTTGAAATCTGCAATTGTGGGAGACTTTACACCATAGGAGTTAGCTGATGCTACAAACAGGCTTCCCCTTCTCTGGAAATGGCAACTTCGCATCACTACACCTCATCAGCACGACAGTGCATGGCAGTTGATATGGGGGTAGGTGAAGAACATAGAATACTCAGCCTTGCGCTCTCTCTTTTGGTCCTTCCTCATGTGACTCTTTCCATGTCACTGAATCTTTACAATCACCTTTCTTTTCCAGATGTCAGCTCTTACAGACAAATCTTTGCATTCACAGGAATTCCTTGGTGGTTGCCTAATGTTTGTAGTCATGTATGTTGGTACACATGTGTGAGGGCACACGTGTCTCGGTGTGCCTGTGCATGTGGATGTCAGAGGACAACTCCAGGTGTCGTTCTGTTCCTTAGGCACCACCTACCTTGAGACAATGTCTCTTACTTGGTCTGGAACTTGCAAGTTAAGCTTGACTGGCTAGCCACTGAGCCCCAGGGATCCTCTTATCTCTGTTTCTCTAGCCCTGAGATTACAGGCTCACCACCATGCCTGGCCTTTTAAAACATGAGTTCTGAGGACTAAATTCAGGTCGTTGGGAGTATGTAGAAAGCCATGGGTACTTCTTTTGTGTTCACGATCTCCTACCAGACAGGAAATGGGTTAAGGACAACCCCTACAGAAGCTCTCTGCTGAGGAGGCAGTACAGGGAAGGGCTACATGGACAAGCACTTTGTAACTGGCAGCTTTTCCCCTCCCTCCATGGCTGGCAATACCCACCCCTCTTTTCCTTTCCTGGTGCCTCTTAGGAAGGCATTGCTGCTTCTGCTTTCCTGGTGCCTTCTGCCATGTGGCTCACGTAAGATGGAGTGTGGCATAGACTGCGGAGGGGGAGGGGCTGCTCAAACATTGATGAAGCTCATCAGGGAATAGGAGGCTGTCTCCTGCTTTGGACACATTCCTTTGAGCACTCCATAAAGCTTTGCAGGCTGCCTTGTTTCCTGAGGAGGAAAAGGAGGGAGAGACAAACACCCTTCATTTTAATTAAAGCCAACTTTACATTGTTGTTCCATTTGCCTGTGTTATTGCATGAGCTTACAATAAAGTTATATGGTGCCCCCAGGGCAACCTGAGCTTCATGATAGAATGTGTCCAAGTCCAGTACTCCAAGACTGCATGCAGCTTCTCTACAGAGTGAGTCAGAGCAACCCCAGGTCCTCTCGGGGCTCCAAGCCATAGCTTAGGCTGAGACCTGTTAGCAGTTCCATTATTTATATTTCATTTGTTTGAAAGAAAATTTATTGAGTATTTTCTATGTGCCTAGAAGTGGGCTAGGTGCCCAGTTTGCCCCTGGCACATTGCTGTCCCCAAGGAATACACATTTCCTAGTCTCCAAGGATCTGACCTTCAGCCAGTCTCTCCAATGCGTGACTACTGCCAGCTCTCTCCCACATGCTTATTTTGATCTCCAAGGAAGCACCAGAGTTCCAGCTAAATAGTCTCTCAGCAATTCCTGAGTTCCTTCACATCTGCCATCTCTGATTATCACAATCTTTTCCAAATCCTACCCAATCTTGAAGACTCCATGTAAATGCTGGATCTTTCTTGTAGCATTACCTGCTGACCCCTCTCCATGGACTCTCTGGAGATTCCTATGCCACCTTTTTATGGATCTCATTGTAAGCTCTAAAGCTTATATTCCACTACATTCTGTGCTATAAATCTACATGTGGTTTGATGAGTTTCAACAAATGGACACGCTGATGTGTGAGCTACCTTTTATGTTCCTGTGATGAAACACTCCATGTCTTACAGTTGGAAAGCACAGTCCTCCTGGGAGGGAAGGCTGTGTGACTTGGGTAGTGACTGGGGTGGCTTGGTGTATGTGTGAGCTTGTGGAGCCGCTTGTTCACACACTGTAAGATGGAAAGCAGAGAAAATGGACTGGAAGCTCAGAGGGATACAAACTCTCAAAGGCCCACCTCCAGTGGCCTGCATTCTCCAGCTATGCTCCTGTCCCAAAGACTCTATGGCCTCCTCAAACAATGCCACTACCCAAGGACCAAATGCTCAAGTATTTGAGAGGGGGAGGGATGGGGTACATTTCATATGTCAAAACATAACATACCCCCAATCAAGCTAGGGCATTTCTCTGCCCCCCAAGAATTCCCTCCTGGCCCATCTTAATCAGTTCCACCCTCTATAGCCATTGTTATAACTCCTAACACTAGAAATTAGTGTTTGCATGTATGCTCTTGAACCTCGTACAGATGGAATTAAATTCTTTTGCTTTTGCTTAAAGCATTTGTGAGCTTCGTCTGTGTTGCTGGTAGGTTGTTTTTCATGGAGTCTGGATTGTACTCCATGAATGGATCTACCATATTTTCTTTATACATTTATTTGGGTTGTTTATACCTTGGGGGATATTATGAATAAAGCTCATATAAACATTCCTTGTTTGAAAGAAGTGGATATATGTTTTTGTTTCTCTTGGGTAAATGCCTAAGAATAGAACTACTGAGACACAGGGTTGATGTGTTTTTTACATTGTGTGAAAATGACAAAGGGTTTTCTCAATCGCTGGTACTATTTTGTCCTCCTCTTGCCAGAGATTATGAATATTTTGATCACTCCACATCTGTGCAACAGTTGCTATTGCCAGTCTTTCTAGTTTTTTATTTTACTCTAGCTGTATATGACTTCGTCGTTCCAACTTGAATGTACAGATGATTAATGATGTTGACTACGCATTCAGTTTTTAGACCAGCTGATCTGGAACTCACAATCCTCCTGTCTCAACCTCCTAAGTGCTGGAGTTACAGCCATGTGCCACCGCACTGATGTTATGAGTTCTCTTTCATGCACTTGCCAATTATTTGCATAGCTTGTGAAATGATCAAGAACCTGTCTATTTCTTGTTGGATTCTTTATAACTCGACCAAGATTTTTTATACATACTTAGGTACATACACTGTGACACACACATTGTACTAAAGATGCTGGGATACTCACAAAGCAATGAATACCACTGAGGTAGCCCAGAATTCCTTATACTTTGGACACAGGTAATAGGCAAGCTATGTTTTCTTAATATCTATTGGTGAACAAAAGTTTATTACTGAATTGTCAGGTCTTTGATGCCATCTAAAATTATATTTGAAGTTTTTATTTCTCTAATTTTTCATTACACATATAGATACATTATATAATTAATATATTATCATATTTTTGATAAATTCATTTAGTCTACTATTCTTTTGAGATAGGGTTTCTCTGTATAGCCCTGGCTGTCCTGGAACTCACTCTGGAGACCAGGCTAAATTTACCTCCTGCCACTGCCTCTTGAGTGCTGGGAATAAAGGCGTGAACCACCACTGCCCAGCTTTCCTACCGTTTTTTATATACCTTTAATATTTTCTACATTCAGAATCTTGTGACAGTATTGGTCAGTTTGAATCACTCAAGAAGATTGTTTATTCCACCTATATTTTTTCAATTATTTACATGAAGTTGTTCATATTATTACATTATATCAATGTCCATAGGGCCTTGCTATGCAGCTTAGGCTAGCCTAGAACTCACTGTGTAGACCTCATGGATTCATGGGGTCAAACTCAAGTCCTCAGGGTGGTGCAGAAAGCACTTTTACCCACTGAGGCACCTCTGAGCAACTGTTACTTACTGAGTCATCTAGCTGGACGCTCACTGATTGTTATCAATTCCCTCGAAAGAAGCCAGCTTTCTATTATTATTTCTTCTTATTGTTCATTTTCTCTCTTTTAAAAAAATTTAAAAAATATTTATTTATCTTATCTTGTGTATGTGAATGTTTTGCCTGCATGTCTGTATGTGTACCTCCACATTTATTCCTGATACCATAGAAGACCAGAAAAGGGCATCGGATTCCCTGGAACTGGAGTTACTGATGGCTACAAGTCACTGTATGGGTGCTGGGACTTGAACCCAGGTTCTTTGGAAGAGTGGAGGGTGGTGCTTTTACCTGCTGAGCCATCTCTTCAGTCTTATATTGTTCAATTTCTATTTTAGTTAATTCTATGCTTTTGGGAGGGTGTGGAAAGAATTTATTTTTATTTTATGTATTTATGTATTTATTTTTTTGACGTGGTCTCACACTGTAGTTCTGGCTCATTTGGAACTCACTATATGTCTCAGAGTAGCCTCAACTCACAGAGATCCTTTTGTCTCCGCCTTCCAAGTGCTGGGGTTACAGATGTGAGCCACTGCACACAGCCTCCACTCTTAAATTGGATAATTCTTCCCTTCTTTTTGTTTATATTTTTAATCCCTAAAATGACAACTTTGACCTCTGATTTAATGTTATCCTTATTTTAAAATAGAAACACTTAAAGTTATAAAACGTATTCTAAGCCCTGCTTTAGCTATATTCTGCAAATTTTATTGCTGTGTTCTTTATCAATATTGTGCATATTTGATGATCATTCAGTGAGCATGCCTTACTCTATTAGTGTCTGTGCTCAGTAGCCAGTTCCATTGTCCCTTTGATAAATCTATAACATAACCCTTTCATTGGTTTCCATTCCTTTATTTTACCTTAATGTCTTCATAGTACCTGCAGTTATATCATTTGAATATGTGACATCATGCCTGATTAAGTCCTTATTAATTTTTACCTTTTTATTACTGGTCCAATCTACTAAAATACTTGATAACAGGAACTACTTATTTTGTTTGATGATGTATCCCAGCACTTTAGAAGATTCTCATAAACATTTGTTGGATAAAAAAAATTAAAAATGTGTTTAAGCCCAGAAACTTGGAGAAAAGTTATGGGGCAGCTTTCTTCAATTCTCCAGTTTGGTCTGTTTGTTCATGTGTGTCTTGTCCTTGTATCTGTTTGATCACTGACTATAGTCTGTCTCTGTTCCCCCCCTGATCACCCATCCAAAGGCAAACACTATGGCATCATTCACCAGTGCCGGGTGCAGGATTTTCACACCACATACAGAAGAGCATATCAAACACTGACAAATGCCAAATCTGATATCAAGTCAGCAGTGATCAGGAATTATGTGCTAACCCAGAAGCCTCCCCAGGACTCTGGGATATTTGAACTGGTGAAAGCTTTAAGTTCGAGTGATTTTATTTGACTGCGATCTGTGCCTGGAACATATCAGTACTATGCTTTCTGGTTTTGAAAGCTCTTTTCCATGTATCATTACAGGGAACCATCACAACATCTTTAAGAGTAAGGCATTCTTATCCTAATTTTCCAGGCAAAGAAGCACAAATTTAGAAAGTTAAAAACTGCAACCATGAACTGAGAAACTCGAGGCTTGATCCAAGGTTTCTGATACTTCTAATCTCTTTATAACATCAGAAGAATCATTTGTGTGCCTCCGGTCAAGTTCCAAGTCCTCATGGATGGACACAGTGGTGGGAGGGTTGTACTTGGAGGGACTTAACAGGTACAGCAGATTCAAGCGAGTGCAGGGTTTGGGCTTCATTGTTCCCTCATTCATATACACAGTCTTGTATAGGAAAAGAGCTCTTGAGTTTCGAACCTGCTTCCCACTGATATGAGTTAAGACCTTCGGACAAAGGATCTGTCTGAGCCTTGTTACTCACATCTCTACAGTGGGGCTTTGATCCTTACTCCTAGAGCTGTTGTGAGATTCAAGGAAGTGCAGCTTGCCTGGGCTCCTGCAGAGTGGCCCTCACTTTGGCTTTAGACAGTTTTCACTGTTTCCTTGCTGAAATGCAATCTGTCAAGACTATTCTCCCTGGTGCTTTGCTTCTCACTGACACTGGGCAAGAGGACGATAAAGCAGGGCAGTGTGTGGGAATCTGCCAACTGCCTTTGTTATAAGAAATAGTCCTGGGGGCTGGAGAACATGTTCAGTAGGTAAACATACTTCTTTCTCTTGCAGAGGACCTGGGTTTGGTTCTCAGCATCCACAAAGTGATTCACAACCATCCATAGCTCCAGTTCCAGAGTTCTGATGCTCTCTCCCTACCTCCATGGGCACCAGGCATGCATATGGTATTCAGACATACATCCAGGCAAAACATACATACACATAAAAAAAAGTCAAGAAATGACTTTGGTCCTATGGGGGACTGTCTGGGGCTGGGGGGGGGAGGTCAGCTGGTGCAAAGCCATAGCATGTAATGAGCGCATGATTGGAGGAACAACCCAACTGTCATTTATTGACTACTATTTATTGTTTATTATGAAGGTATTAATTGTCTTTGATTACTGTGATGCAATGCCCAATACAAACAAGGTAGGAAGTATTTATTTTGGCTCACAGTTGCAGAGAGTTCAGTCCATAGTCCTTGGCTCTGTTGATTCTAAGTTGTGGTAAAGCAGAATATCACCACTGTAGGAGTGTGTGGAGGAGGAAGAAGAAGGGGAGGAGGAAGAGGAGGAGGAGGAGGGGGAGGAGGAGGAAGAGGAGGAGGAGGAGGAGGAGGAGGAGGAGGAGGAGGAGGAGGAGGAGGAGGAGGAGGTTGTTCATTCATGATGGGTGGGAAGCAGAGAATTAAGAAAGGACTGGAGAAGCCAGGAACCTACTTTGTCTAAATAGGTCTCATCTCCTAAAGTCCCAACAGTGCCACCATCTGGGAATCAACTGTTCAACACATGAGCCAGTTGGGAACATTTAGATATTAATAACAGCACATGAATATAACAAATCTGAGTCCACAGCCCTTGGGTAGATCTTTAACATTTCTCCTAGACCATGTGAGTTTTACTTCCCCTAATCTTTGTGCAGCCAGAGTCTGCTCCCCATACCCAGTGTCTGGCTGTAATTTTGTTTCAACTAAGACCCCTGGGCCTTCCTTCTCCTCTAACATAGCAGCAGCAGCAGCAGCAGCAGCAGCACAGATTGAATGTAGCAACATCTGACTCTAGCTACACATCCTACACATCTGTCCTCTGCAGTCTCTCCTTAAGTCATCCTCAGCACCAAGGTACCTCTGCAGTTCAGTCTATGCTGTTCTCTTCTCTTCCACAGAGTTCCAACAGCATTTGATCACAGCAGGATGGCTTGTCCAACACCACTTTCCCTGCCAACCCTGACCTGTGTTACTTCGAAGGACCATAGGGCTATAAACCTGTAAACTCACTGCATACAATGTAGAATTGCCAAATTTACAAAGTAAAAACCCAAGACACCCAACTAGATTTGAGTTTCAGACAGATAAGGTGTAGTTTTTAACATGTCTGTATAATGCTTGGGGTATACTTATGCTCAAACCTATTTATTTGTCTGAAATTTGTAATTGGAAGCCCGTATTTTATGTGGCTACTTTGGTTTGTGGGTTTGTAAATCTCTATAGTAGCTTAGCATCCTTTTGGGAAAGGTGATGTTGTTTTGTGGATTAGACTGGAAAAGGGTTTAGGAGCCTGCAAGTGAAGATGGCCTGGGGCCTGTTTACTCTGGAGCCCTCATTCCACAGAGCAGAGATTCAGAGGACTCACCCCAGTTCACACTGTGTGTGGGTGGCAGAGGGCAGGCTGGTCCTCAAGGCCTGACTGGCACTTCCAGCTCTGCTCTCTCCTGCACCAGCAGCCCTGTTCTGGGCTGCCCAAGAGCTCAGGTTCCCATTCCCCTGCCCCTGACCTGCCCTTGGCTGGCTTCAGAGGGGGGTCTGATGACGAAATGTGATCCTGTCATAAAATCTATACCAAACCAGCTCTTCTCACAGCCCACCCGTCTGCCTCAAAGGGGGCCACCTAATCCTCGTTTATGGGGTCTAGCAGCTGGGGCGGGTCTGCGTCTTTGAACGTGAGCTTGGGGTGCTCTGGATCAGTTGGTCCTGGCAAAAGGAACCTGAGAGTGAGGACATTTAGCTGATAGTTGAGGGGCCAGCTGGTCATGGGTCATCACCCTAAGGAGCACCAGGCAGAACAAGGGCAGTCAGAGGTGCTAGAGATGGACAATCCCATGGAAGTATCTTTTGGAGAATGTAGCAGCTGGACCTTCTTCCAGCAGCAGAGGAAGGAGATGGCAGAGCCTGCTGGAGCAAGTGAGGAGAGATGACTTCAGGGAGATGACACCAGAGCCCTTTGGAAATGGTTCAGGCAGCCCTGTTTCAGGGCAAAAGTGAAGGCCTGGAGAGGATGTGGGATGTCTGGATGCTGGGACTGGTAGGGTCAGGGGTAAGCACACACAAAAGATGTCTGGATGCTGGGACTGGTGGGGTCAGGGGTAAGCATACACAGAGACAGTCCCACACAGAGAACAGGAAAGGGGCCATGGCAACTCGATGGACTATTAAAAGGCTTGCAGAGACATGACTGGGTAGGGAGAGAGAGAGGATGGAGATTCTGAGGTGGTGTCTTCATCTGGATCAAACTTCCCTGTTACCAAGTCTAGAGAAGAGGGTCTAGAATCCAGAACCAAGGAGTACCCACACTGAGAGCAGGCAGGAATAGAAGAACCCCCAGAGAAGATGGAAAGGGTAGATACAGAGACAGAAAAGCAATGGGAAATGGGAACCAGGGAAGCCCCCAGGTGCTGCTGCTGAGTCCCCAGACCCCGTGGGAAGGTTGCTTGAGTTTATAGCTGGCTTGATGGGAGGGAAGCAAGTGTGGGTGCTGCCTGCAGACACCTCTCTATTGCTGATGAAGACACCAGAGGGAGAGCAGCTGGAGGAAACACCAGGCTTCCTGAGCAGTAGCTTGTGAGAGTCCCAAGTCTAGGTTGAAGGTCAGGGTGTGGAAGAGGGAGAGAGCACAGCTCTGTACTCTTGACCGAAACTCAGCTATATTTCCTTTCAGCTCTGGGTCACCAGTGCTCCCTGACATCCCCCAAACAAATGTGCTACCCCACACACTTATCTTTGCCATGTGTGACAATTTGATCTTGTCTCTTTTATTTTTTGTTTAAAAACTGTTGGTTTACAATGGTCAGTTTGAGAGGACAGGATACACTGGACAGAGGGAGGAGTAGGGTGTACTCTTCAGGGGACAATCAGAGGGAAGGACTGGCTTCCTATAGGGAGAGGGCTCACATTAACCACTTGAATGGAAGAGATGGAGGCTGAGGTTTGGGATTCTGGGCATGGCATGCTGCTGGTAGTTAGTCTTGATGAAAGCTAAACTTGGCACCCAGCCAGCTGCTTAAACCTTACACCCTTGCCATGGAAATATGGGAGTGAGAACTCCGTGTTTTCTCTTAAAGTGTACGGAAACACAAGTTTACATACACAGATATACACAAACAATATAAATGCTTGTGCAAAAGCAAATGCACACATATTTGCATATTTATTCAGACTTCTGCTATTGCAGCTGCATACACAGGTACATACACACTCATATTCATACATGAATGCTGCCCTGGACAACATGCATACATCTAAATAGACAAATACATTTTAAACATGCAGGCCTGTGGGTGTACATCTTAGGGCACAGTCAAATATACACACTCCCATACATACAAACTCATATACTTACCAGGCAGGGAGATCCAGGATGAGGCTTATCCACTGTACTCCAGATGTGCTGACCAATGTGATTTCCCCAAACGCCAGAAACTCAGCTGTATAATTTGTTGAAAGCTTTGTTCCCAGTTTCCTCTGTAAAACAAAAGAAAAATAAGTAATCACATGTGTACACGTGAGCACACGTAAACACCAAACACCAGGACTTAGAGTTTCTGGAGAGTCACACAGCTTGCAAATGCTCACCTCTCCCTCCATCAGCCCCACCTCTGTCTCTGCGCCTGTGTCATCCCTCACAGCTCCTTCTTTATCAGACTCCATTCAAGTTCTGGAACACTTCTTTCACTGCCTCCGCCCTCTAGTCTTTCAGCCGCTACTAAACCTGACTCGATTCCCTAAGGCCTAGTCTGGAGCATTACATCAACACTGTCCAGTTCCTTTCCATGACAGTCAGCCTCCCTTCTTCCCTGGACAACCAGCTGCTCCTTTCATGGCTCTGTGCAAGAGGGCCTTAATAAATAAATACAGGCTGATGAAAGAAGAACTACTGTGTGGAGTCGTTCTGAGTCCCGGGAGCTGGAGGAGATGGGCAGTGCCATTATCTTTCCATTATTCTCTCTGTTTTCTTTAGATTTTATTTTATCTTTATGGTTGTTTTGCTTGCATGTCTGTGCACCATGTGCACGTGTATCTGTGTACCACATGCATGCCTGATGCCTGGGGGGACCAGAAGAGGGCATCAGATCTTGTGATAATAGAGTTACAGATGGTTGTGAGCTGCCAAGTGGGTGCTGGAAATTGAACCTGGGAAGAGGATCCAGTGTTCTTCACCATTGAGTAATCCTTCTGACCCCATTATTAGTGTGTGTGTGTGTGTGTGTGTGTGTGTGTGTGTGTGTGTGTGTGTGAATCTCTGTTTATGGGTGCTCACAGAAGCCAGAAAAGGATGCCAGACCCTCTGGAATTGTAGTCATGTGTGAGTAAGTAATCTTAAGTGAGTTCTGGAAGCTGAACTAGGGTCCTCTGGAAGGAGCTGCAAGTGCTGAGCCATCTCTCCAGTCTTCAGTGCCTCTACCTTTTCATCCTGTGTGTCAAAGCTGAGTGTGAATTCCATTGCCAACTGTTGGGTTTCCCTCTCGCCTTGGAGTCTGGTCTTACTGCAGTGGTGTATGGCCCCTCTTTACAGCACCCTTTGCTCTGTTTCCCAGGCAATTTTATTGCTGGCAAGGGCTGAATACTCTGCTGTAGATCAGCATGACAAAAAGGGAACAAACAAGTTGGCCAGGTGTGTCTGAGGCTGCAGCTGTCTTGTAGATTCTGCCAGAAACCCTGACATAGGACAGAGAATGCCCTCTTAGAACTGGGTGCGAGTCTTCAGCGCAGGCCCGAGGGTCACCAGCGCTCTCATCTGTTGGGCCGGGGCCGGGTGGGCTCGCACTGCGGCTGGGTGGCCTGGCCCGGGCCCGACAGCGCGCCGTGCTCGGGGACCCTCCGGGGACCCGCTGGGGAGCGGCGCAGAGGCGGCAGGCTGGCGGGGCCGAGTGAGGCGGCGAAATGGCTTTTCCAGCTCCGGAGCCCAGGCCGCGCTGTTGACACAGTCGCCGATTTTAATGAGAAATCTGGAGCGTGCGTGGGAGACCCGGCGCGGGGCGCACAGATGCGGAGCTGGCGGCGCGGCCCGAGGGAGAGCGCTAGGGCGCGCTCACCTTTGAACTGCCAGGGACGCTGTTTACCTTGGCAGTCCGAGTGGCAGTTTTACAGATATTAAATACCGACCCTAGGGGAAGCAGGGCTCTGGGGCTGTCTGCACCAAGGGATCTCGTGCCCTCCCTGCAGCTGGCGGTCGGATTCGGTGCAAGGGAGACTCCCGGCCCTCGCATCTCATCCAGTCCTAGCCCGGCTGTCTTCCTAATTCGATTTTCCGTGTCGGGAGGAGGAGGAGGAGGAGGCCAAGGGCGGTCTGGGCCTTGCTCACACGCCTCTTGGCATGTCTATGTCTGGGGATTGCAGATCTCCAGTTCAGGCACCTCCTCGACGGCGCTCCGGGTTGCCTGATTCTTCTTGTCTAGGGGCAGAGGAGGTCTCTTTCTCTCTCTTTCCCCGAGTTGCGGGACGGAGGAGGGCTCTGCCTGCCCCAGGCTTGAGCCGGCAGTCAGAAGGCTCCCCGCAGAGGCACAAGCCATGTTGATTTTACTGAGAAGGCTGCTCTGCACATTTCACTGCTGATTTATTGGTTTTTAACTAGATCCTTATGCTGGGCTAAAAAAGCCATCTTGCACTTTGTAAGGCTCTGCTGACTGCTGCTGAAAATGACACAGGGGCTCCTCCTCCCCTCCCCCACCCCATCCCGCCGAAAGGACGATGGTGGAGGTGTAAGCCTAGGATGTGAGTCTAGGGCCCCTCTTCTGAGCAAGGAGTCTCCTGCTGCAGCCTCCCAGCCACTGACTACCTGCGGTGTGCACTGGGGTGAGTGTGTTGGTGTGCGGAAAATTTTATGGGTCTAAAGGGAGGGTCTGGGAGAGGCAGGGACATAGTGCTCACCTTTTCTCTGTCAGATAGCACAGAGCGCTTGCTGTATATATTAGTGAACTTGGGAGCTGGTGTCAGCAAATGTAGAGGGACACCCTGGCTCGTGACTGTGTGACTTAGGAAAGCTACATAAACTCTCTGATCTCTGATTTGTCATCTCTGAAATGACTGTAGTTCTTATCTGTGATGTGGAAATCAGATAGAATCTTGTTTTAAGCCCTTCTAGCCCTGGGGGTCTAGCACACAGATGAGGCAGGGGATTAATGGTTAGAGTTCCTTTGGAGTCTTCCTTCCCATTCTGGCTGGTAACTCTGGACACAGGGAAGTCCTTAACACAGAGGTTGGTTAATTTACACCACCTCCTGGGACCACATACACTGTTCATAATTCAAACGGAAGATTAAACAATATAAACCACACATTTATAAATTTTAAGACACCTTCCATCAGCAGCTTGCCAAATCCTCAGGTAAGTTCTGTGAGGGTAGAGACAGGCTATATCAATAACCACGGGAGCTTTCTCAGACTGGTGACTTGAAACTAGGATGGACAGCTTCCATCCTGGAGCTTGTTTCTTGGTGTCTTGGTTGCTTCTCCTATTATTTAACAGCACCCCTCCTTTTCCAGGACAGCTTGCTCCATGGGATGATTGCTGGTACACACACAGTGTGGAGACTACACAGATACTCACCTTTCAGAAAGGGTACCTTGGCCAGTCCTAGAAAAACCAGCAGAGAATAGGGTGGGCACAGTGAAGACAGGTCTGACTGAGACCCCCACA
This sequence comes from Rhabdomys pumilio, assembly GCA_030674055.1. Taxonomy (NCBI): domain Eukaryota; kingdom Metazoa; phylum Chordata; class Mammalia; order Rodentia; family Muridae; genus Rhabdomys; species Rhabdomys pumilio. The sequence continues at coordinate 35,320,729 of JANHMN010000004.1, forward strand.
ACCCAGGGAGCTGAAGGAGGATGCTTGCGCATCTGTAGAATCCATCAGCAGCTTGATGGGTCGCTGTTAAACAAAGATGGGATAAGGTTACACGTGTTTTCCGTGGGAGTCGGCTCCAGTTTCAGCTTGATGATTTAGTCAGGTGTAAGCATGAAGTTTCCAATTTAGAGGAATAAATCTCCAGTGATTTTATTATCCCCTGTTTTACCCTGACACCCAACTTCACCCCGGCCCCCTGTCAAAGCCCTCATGATGTGTTTATATAGGGCGCACTGTAATTGATTGGCGTGCAATAGAACATGACACAGAAAATGTGGCCTTCCCCACCAGGCTAACTCTGGAAGCTTCCATATTTCATCATCCTCCAGGCTCAATCAGTGGCTCCACTCACTGTGGTCACAAATTCCTGGGATTCTGAATTGTCTGTGAATAGGAGTATGGGGCCATGGGGTTCAGCTGGGACCCCCCAGGTGGCCCCAGAGGGCGTTTTGACCTAGAGCTGTGGGATGAAGAGAGAGGCTTCTGTCCTGGGCTGTTGGGCTCTCTGGATTTAGTACCTCAGCAATTCTGCCTGATAAGAGAGTAGCCAGATTGAATTTTCCATGGCTCTAAGATATGGTAATTCCAATGTCCCAAGCTTCTAAAAAGGTCAGTTTTGAGTAATACGTGGTTTCAAGCGTCAATAAATCCATGGTATTAGAGTACGACATGTACAATAACACCATGCAATACAACACTATACCGTGGTGATGTCATTAATAAATATGAATGCAAACATAGATGTGGATCTTCATATTAACAATGTTAAAACCAATACCGATTACACAATTATCACTTACTGTGGGTTTCAACATGCTTGGCATGGTACTAAGTGGGCTGTACAATTCTTTTATTTAATTCTCCCACAACTTTATGAAGATATTGCTATATCCTTTTGTACATGTTCCAGTGAAGACCAAGAGGGTAATAAAATTCAAGTTGGGCTGTTTAAGATTCTGAAATTGTTAGCATTGCTACCTTATATGCAGCAAGCCAAAGTGAGGAAAGCAGAGTGATGTGGGGTGAGAAGCAGTTTTGACCCTTTGATTTGTCAGGAACATACCCAGTAAACACTCACAGTGTAGCCCATGTCACTGACCCTGTCCTCAGCCCCAGGAATGGTGTCAAGGAAAATAGCACCCAAGTCCTAGTGTAGAGGAATAAGGACATAGACATTCTAAACTTTGATGACAGAAAGTTCCCTTTGAGTCCTTCAGAACCTTGTGTTTCTTAGTCTGAAGGTGGAAAAAAAAATCACGGTAACTCAGTCTTTCAACCAGCATCTGGCTCCTTTCTACTGCCTTCCTCCTGTGATGGGTAGAGCATATTCAGTGAGCAATTTTCTGCTTACAATGAACTAAAGTTTACTTTGCTGTAGCTTTGACTAAGAGCTCTCAGTTCTGTCCTGTAGGGGCACAGAACTATTTTCTCTGCTCCATGACTGCAGAGTTCATAATACAGTAAACCAAGCCTGTTTACTCACTCACCACTCCTTCATCAATACCCTCCCCTTCCTTTCATCTACTTGCTTGTTCATCCATCCATCCATCCATCCATCCACATGCCCATCCACCTACCCACCTATCCATTTACCCTCCCATCTATCTATCCATCCATCCATCCATTCATCCACCCACTCATCCACCCACCCATCCATCGATCCACCCATCCATCTACCCATGCATCCATCCACTATCCCTCCTCAATTCATCAAGTAGTTCAGCTATCCATCAAGTATTCACTCATCCATTTATAGATTTATTAATTCATTGGGTAACAACTCAAAAATGATACTAGTTAGGAACTCTGGGGTGGGACATAAAAACATGCCTTTAGTAAACCCAGAGAGATCTTACTTATTTCAAAATGTCTATCATCTAGGGACTTTCTTGACAACTTGTCCATTCATGCCAGTGAAGATTCTGGTTTCTGCATGTTATCAGGATGGAGAGGAGAGGGGTCAGTGTGGGTGGGCTCAGGGCAGCTTCTTGTGCTCTTCCCTTGACAGCAGAAGTTCTCACCCTTCTTAATGCTGAAACCCTTTGTTTTTGTTGCTACTTCATAACTGTTATTTTGCTACTGTTACGGATCATAATGCAAATATCTATGTTTTCTGATGGTCTTAGGCAACCACTATGAATGGGTCGTTCAGTCCCCAAAGGGTTAATGACCCATAGGCTGAGAACTGCTGCTTTACAGACTGGGGACTCAGATACAATTCTTGCTTGGACTAGTACTGAAGCTCTGTCCTAGACTTAATCTCCATTCCATTCACCCATTCCTTTGTTCAACACAAGTATTGCCTGTGTCAGAATCCCTGAATATGTTGGTGAGCAACATCTAGGTTCTTACCCTTGGAGAGCTGATCTGTTATCATGGGAAACGAATGCTAAGCAAGCAAGTCGGTGGTTAGGATTACTTTGGATCATGAAGGGTTATTACGAAAGAGTGGATGTCCACAGAGCGGGAAGGAAGACATTGTTTTAGACAAGATAATCAGGAATATGTGGTAGTTTTCACTGGAGATGGACGAGATGGGCTGGGGTTAGAGGTGACGGGAAGGGGTCCTTAGTTGTGGAAAAAGGAATGGTAAACCAGGAGGTGGGAAAAATTGCTCAGGAAATTCAATTCTTGGAGCACTCCATAGGGTCTTTCTGGGTTTACTTCCTTGTCTGGATATCACTCTCATCCCTGGTGAAGAATGAATGGGACAAGTGATTCGCCTGGATCCCAGAGTGGGCCAGAGGACTGGGAGGTACCATGTTTAGTGTGCAATGTGTCTTCTGGTACTCACCTGTTCTCTAGAGTCCGGAGTCTCTGGTGGCTTTGGGGAAAGTTCCACTCTACCCGTCCTCTTCTGAAGTGAAGGCACTGTGCGGCTTCTTTTTTGGGGGACAGAGCATAGAGTGTTCATTAGCTCAGTTGATCTAGAGGCTGAGCATCCAGATACTCCATCTCTTGCCCTGGTTGTAGCTCGCTGTGGGACACTGGGAAATCTCTTTCCCTCTGAAGAGCTCAGCTTCCCTTATGGCATAGGGTCAAGCTAAGCAGTCCTTGTGAATCTTAGGGAGAGCACACTTGGTTTGAATGGGGATAAACTAGATGATGATTTCAGTATGGAGACTCAGTTCTAATATTGTACCCAGTGACCCCATAAAACAAGTTTCTTAACATAACAGTGCATTTTACCTTCCAGAAAAGTGTCAGCCAGACACAGCGTCAAGATGGGATTCCGCCTTAAGGAATTGATAGTGCTTTTGATTGCTGCTATCCAATGATGGTCCACTGGAGACCATACCTCCAGTATCCTATGGGATTCCCCTTCATAATGAATCTGGGCTCACCCTGTGACTCCTTCAACCAACGGAATGTAGCAAGGGGACTAATGTTCTGACTGGAAGGTGTTCTTACTGATGTAAACAAATTACTGCATAACTAGCTGCTTAAAATAATATGTATTTATTTGTGTGAGTTAAGACCTAGTGTGGGCTTTCTGACCAGGATCCTATGGGGTCGAATCCTCTGGAGCCCCTGTCCCTTGTTCAAATGCTTGTAGCTTGCTGTCAGAGTCAGAACCCAGTACTTTAACTGTTCTAAGTGCTATGTACACAACAGCCTTAAGAAGTAGAAACTAGCATAGTCCCATTTTTCAGGTAAGGAAACAAAACACAGAGATGTTAGATCACTTGCTTAGTACCACATAGCCAGGAAGTGATGAATGCCACCTCTTCCTTGTATGCATGATTTGATTATGAGAGTCTAGAATTTCAGGATTTTAGAAGTGTAAGATTCAACACCCCCTCCCCAAGGTTTTGATAGCCTCAGATTCTATCTGTTTGAAGATTCTTGTTCTCCAAGTGCCAAAATTCTAGAATCTTCATATTCCAGCTTTAAAGGCAAATGCCCAGTATCTGCAGATATCAGTGAGGGTCAGGGGACCTGAAGGGGAGTGACCCTTAGCCTTGCCAGTCTCTCTGCTCCAAGAGTCAGAGGGTACTGTTGCCCCTGCAGGGATTCAATTCACATCCCTGAAACCTGACACTTGGGAACTGGGAGTCCTGGGAGCAGGAGGGAGTCCTCACCAATAAGCCTGCAGCATCCTATGATAAGTGCCAGAAAGCATTGAGACTAGGACTTGGAGTTCCTTGAGAACAGTAACATCTCCATCCCTGCAGATCCCCAAAAAACCTGTGTCGCCCTCAGCACTGCTGAGGCCAGAGCAGGAAAAGGGAGATGGTGAGACCACCACCTCAGGCAGACACTGTGTTTCTGGTGGAACCTGGGTACTGTACTTGGTGGTCCTGATGAGGTAGACATCTGCTCCAGGATCACAGGGAGGCCATCTCAGAGCTAGGGAGCAGAGCTGGCTGGCCACGTTGTGGGGGCGAAGATAAGGAGCTGTGCAGGTCAGGGTTGACATGTGGAAGCATTTAGGAGCCTGGGTGCTTAGGCAGTGCAGAATGAAGTGTCCTGAAGGTCTGAGGGTGCAGAGGTTTCAGGATTCTGGCAGCTCATTTTACAGATGGTGAGACTGAGGGGAAAGTGTTGCTGCCATAATATAATTAGCAAAGAGCACAGTACAATCTCCAGTATCCATGGACTTCAGCTACACTGGCCAGCGCCTCTCACCATGCTCAAGGTTTTTGCTAGTGTCCTGTGCTCTAGTGCCAATCAATCCTTCTCTTCTACTGAATTCTTGCTCCCTCAAGGCTCAGATCTACTGCTGTTTCCTCCAGGAAGCCTTCTCCAATCTCTGGGTCTTCTCACCGTCTTCTCTGAGTCTTAAGATCATTTCATCTATAACTTTTTTTTTCTACCACTTTCTCCTTCAGACTAACACTGGCATCTTTTGTTCAGATTCTCTAGGCAAATTACACATACTTCCTATTGAGTGCCCACAATGTCTCTTTTGATAGATAAGAAACCCCAAGAAGTATAGTTATCTGCTTGAAGTTGCACAGAAAGTTCCAGAGATAGGGCTCACACCTCAGTTTAGCTGGACCCCTCACCTGCACTGAAACCCTGCACTCCTGCCCCCTTAGGGTCACTCATCTTCAAGGACATGTCTTGTGTCCGTGCTGCCTTCACGTTGTCATCTGACCACTTGCCCCTCAGTGTCAGGACAGAGCTCCTGCTTTCTGTGTGTGGCTGTTCCCAGCATGGCTTCACATTGCTTGATTGAAGGCAGGTTAATGATAGACTCTGGGGCTGTACAGAGTCCAAAGGGGGAGTGTTCAGGCATGGTCTGATCTCTGTTCTGGAGACTGCCTCCCAGGTGGCTAGCTGAGCTAGCCTTGAAAGACAGATGAGAGAGTTGGGTCATGGAGATGCCAGCTGGAGGGGAACTGTATGCTGCTGAAATCAGAGCCAAAAGCCACAAGCCACAGTTGTGATGGTGATGGGGGTCCATGGATGTTAAGGAGTGGTGAGGTGATGGAAAATTCTAGGCCCCCCCAGGAACAAGTGTCACTGGACATGCTTCATGGCCTCTCTCAGGGCTCTTGCCTCTGTTTTTGGTGACAAGATCACTACCTCCCTAGAGGGGCAGTCTGTGGTGTTTCTTGGAAGAATTTCTGGGGCAGAAGCATCTGGAGACAGGGTGAGGTCATGGGGTGAGCATTACTCTCCCCTACCACTCATGTGTCTGTCCCATATATCACATCTATGTATTCATCCACAGAGCCCATCTTCTGGTCCATGGCTTGTACAGGAACAAGGTGAGTGGTGGAGTCACAGAGTTAGAAGCAGCCAGAGTAAGAGTCCTTCAGAGCCTCTTGATGATGTGGCAGAAATGGGCCTGTAAAAAGACCATGATGGTGGTGCACGCCTTTAATCCCAGCACTTGAGAGGCAGAGGCAGGCGGATTTCTGAGTTCGAGGCCAGTCTGGTCTACAGAGTAAGTTCCAGGACAGCCAGGGCTACACAGAGAAACCCTGTCTTGGAAAAAAAAAAAAAAGAACATGACAATATGGGGGTGGCAACACCCAGAGGAGAGGACATGAGAACAAAGTGAGACCAGGCTTCCAATCTCTGAGCATGCTTGCATTGGTTAGTGAGAACTGTCATCTTCAGCCCAGCTTGCACTGGCACCTGTAACATAGGGAAAGCAAGGCTCAGCACCCTCCAAGTCTCTCCCTGCTTAGCATATTGACTTCAGTTTCCTTAGAAGCCTTGGAAGGTAAAAGAATGTTTTCATAGTCATTGTCAGAAGAGAAAATCTCACCTGTCTGAAAATCAGAGTTAGAAGCAGGATGGCTATTTCCTAGCCTCTTAGGCAATGTGCATGTGTCCAGGAACTCTGTATGTGTGGTGTATGTCCGTGTGAGTATGTGCACGTGTGTATGTAGGTTCGTGTGCACATGTGTGCACATGTGTGCGGAGGTGAGAGGTTGACAGTGAGTGTCCTCAGCTGCTCTCCACCTTATTTTTGGACCCAGCATCTCTCACTGCACCTGGATCCTCACTGGCCAATGAGCTCCAAGGATCTCTCTGTCTCTGTACCCCTACCACCAGGGTTGCAGACCTGCACCATCATGCCCAACCTTTATGTAGGTGCTGGGGATTTGAACTCAGGTTCTTATGGTTGCATGGCAGGCATTTTATTGACAGAACCACTCCCCACCCCAGGCCACCAGCAATCTATCTCTCTAATGATTCTTTCAACCTCAGCAGAGGCTGAAGAAAAGACCTTGCAGGCAAGGTCTTGAGGTCTGGGGAGCCACTGGGAATTCCAAAGTGAAGACAGGAGAGAAGCCCTATCCTCTAGAGGGCCACATGGAGCCTCAGTGAAGGATCCAAGAACCAAGCACAATAGGTTTGAATGTCAGCTTTGCTGCTTCTCAGCAAGCAAGTTACCTACATCTGTGCACCTCAGTTTTCCTAGGCTAATATAAACACACTCATCCTGAGAGTACTCGGCCCATTGAGTTGTCCAGAGGATCAGAAGAGGTAATGCCTGAAATGTGCCTGGCCAAGGTCCCACACACTGAGGAGACATTAGATGTCATCGTGGCTTGCTTTTTCCTTGCCAGAAGGGAGTGAGACCATTTATAGCTAGATCCTTCCTGCTTTAGGAATGTCCACAGCACAGTGGGCACCTGGGAGGGAGGAGGGTTGTCACACCCATATCCATAAACCAGCACGGAGGAGGAAGTGGCCAGATTCGATGGACTGCAGTGCCTTGTGTTGAGTGAGTGGCTGCCTCGAAGCCCCATGCCAGCCTGTCCCCAGTGATAAATCACACACACATTTTTAATGATTATTTAAAGCTTTTGGCTGCAGGCCCAATCTGGAAGGGCCCTTTCAGTCTTGGTCAGGCTGTGGCAGATTGAAGGGAAGCTTGCACATCACTTTGTGACGGTGGCTTCTTTTATTCCATTATTTTCTTAATAGACTCACTGACAAAATATTGCTCTTGGCCACAGCCTAGCCTACGGCTTGTGTTTAGAAGAAGCAGGCTGCCTGGACTAGGGAACAGCAAGATTCTCCCCCTCAGGCAGCGACAGGCACAAGGACCCAGAAGTCCCTGACAACTCAGGCTGTTACAGGAGTATTTCCTTTTGGTAGTCTCCAGACCTGGGGTCCAGTGCTCTCTCTAACCAGGAGTCTGTGGATCCTTTCAGGGGACCTGCCATTCATTTAAGAAAAGTTGACACTGAACTCTGGTGCTTAGCTTGGTTCCCATCACACCCTGTTAGAATCTGGGAGCTTTGGAGGTTTGTCATAGAACTCTAGGGTTCCTTAGATGTAGAGCTAGCTCATAACCAGGGTTGGGAATGCAGAGGAGGGAAGATATAGTCTTCCACCCTATTCCCAACCTAAGTAGCCATGAGTTTATTTTGCTTTAATTTTGGCTTCTTTGTTAGGGCTTATTTGAAGAAAGACTCTGCTGGTTAGAAAAAAAAAGCTTACTTATTGTTGGCTAACTTCCTCATTTACAAAAGGGGAAACTGAGGTACAGAGAGTGGACTGACTTACCCTAGGTCATACAGACATTGGCAGAGTAAGGCTGTCTCTCTTGACTCCCCAGTTGTGTTAGGGAACTGGAGTCAGTGTGTGAATCAGAGACGGGGAGACCCTGGTCTGGAGCCAGGCTTGCAGACTTGTCTAAGGTGTGTGTGAAACTCCGAAAGAACACACTGTCTCAGAGCCTCCTTCTCTGGATGATGCCATAACAAATGCTATTGCCTGGATGGCTCACACACAGAAATGTATTTTCTCACAAAGATCAAAGTGCCAGCTGCCTAAGTGGCTGGGCTCTGGGGAGGGCTAACTTCCTGGTTTTTCTTATGTTCTCATCTTGGGTAGAAAGACAGGAAGGGGGTGAAGGAGAAGGTGAAAGAGATAAAGAGGAAGAAGAAAGAGAAGAGAAGAAAAGAGTAGGGAGAAGACCTCACATCTCTTCTTTTATGAAGGTGTTAATTCCATCTAGGGGATCCTACCTTGTCACCTAAACTAATCCTATTACCTCCCAAAGGCTGCTTCAAATATCCTCGTATTGAGAGTTAGAGTTTCAATATCTTGGGGGACAGAAAACATCTCCCATTACAGAGGAGATGGAGTGTTTATGGATCAATGGAAATGGCCTCCATGAGGTCCAGTTGCTCTGCCTGATCTCCAGCCAGCTTCTGGAGTTGAGTCCAAGGTTTAGGAACTTGGGACGTATTGGAGAAGAGTCTCCTGGAATCAATGCCAGGCAGGGACAGGAGGCATGCTTAGGTTGCTTACTGTGGGTGACTTTAAAAGGGCAGCAATAAAGGCTCTATTGAGTTGACTTAGCAGGTAAGAGAACTTGCTTCTCAAGCCTTACAATCTCTACACATGTGCTACGGTAGGCACATACAGATGCCTACACACATGTACACACATACATGCACATGAGTGTGCACACATGAGTGCACACACACATACACAAGAAACATTTTACATAAAAGTTGCCATCTTGGGCAGGGCTGAGGACATAGTGATAGAGTGCTTGCCTCCAAGTTTAATTTGAGTCTTATCACAGCATTCTAGTACAAAAAAAGAAAGATATCTAAACAGGTCATTTCAGTTTTAAGTACACAGTTTATGGTACTGAGTACACTCACAGTACTGTGCACCACTATGGCCTGTCTTCCCCAGAATTATGCCATCTTCCTTGACCAAAGCGCTTGTCTATGAACTGGTAGTTCTCCATTTGCTCTACAGCCTGGTCACCTGTGGTAACTTCTGATCAACTTTCTCTTCCTGAAGTGGCCTGTTCTAGGTATGGAAATAAGTTGTTGTTGTTGTTATTATTATTATTATTATTATTATTATTTATTTTTAAAGTTTTAATTATTATATATATATATATATATATATATATGTGTGTGTGTGTGTGTGTGTGTGTGTGTGTGTATGTGTGTGTGTGTGTGTGTGTGTTTTGTCTGCCTGTATGTCTGTGCAGTGTGTAGAGCCTCATGCCTGAGGAGGCCAGAGGAGAACATCAGATTCCCTGGAACTGGAGTTACAGATAGGAATTTAACCCCAGTTCTCTGAAAGAAAGCAGCCAGTACTTAGTTGCTGAGCCATCTTACCAGCCTGAAAATAGTTTAAAGGTGCTGTTTACAAAGGTGTGGACAGGGATTAGGAAGCCAGAAAAGGATGGAACTGGCTGTTGTGGTTGGTAGGACAGGAACCTTGATAAGCATCAAGGAGAAGTCACTGAAACCTGGGCGACCTCACAGCAGCTAGTCCTTTAGGGGCATTTGACCACCTTTGGACTCTCAGTAACTGAGCAGGAAGGAGGTGGTTGGACTAGTGCTCCACCTCGACTCCCGAAATTTCTATGTTCCTGTTGATGAGGTCTTCACACAGCAGCCATGGAGGACCAGAACAGAGCAGAGAAGGGTGGAGGGTGATAAGGAAGGGCAGTGATAGACGGGATCTCACAAATAAGGCCACGGAAGGCCTTGGAGCTGCTTAAGCAGAGGTAAAATAAACCACAGTGTGTGTGTGCGCGCGCGCGCGAGCATGCGTGTGTGGTGGGGGTGGTGCATGACGAAAGGCTCTTGTCCAGTTTGCGTATTGACTCACAATGGGAAGGTGTAATGAATTCCCAGTTCCTGTCTCTAACTCTCTGACAACTTCTAACACTCAGTAACATGCTTGCAAATTTAGTTTGCTTTGTGAAAGATGATCCCCATGCTGGGAGAGTTCCCCTGTCCCATGGTGTTGCATTTTTCATCCAAATGATGTATTCTGCCTTGATTCCACATTTGGGATCTGTTGACTTTGGCTTGTTCCAGGTCCAGCTTCCCAAGGAAACAGTAGTAGCTTATATGCTGGAGAATGGGCAAGTACACAGCAGAGACCTGGGGAGCGGGGGAGATCTCTGAGGCATTGCAAATGTCCAGTAGATAATCCTGGTGGGCTAGGGTATCCAGGAAGGAAGCAAACCGAGATAAGGGAAGGATCCTGTGTATGCCCATCCAGCTTTGACTTCATTCTATGCATTAATTGCTGTACCTTAAAGGTTTTTTATGAATATCACACATCTTTGTAAAGCTAATTATCACAGCAACCCTTTTTAGAAGGAATTACTTCTGCTTTTCAGAGGAGGAATTGTAGGTATAAAGAGGTCAGATGACTTACCAGAGGCCACACACAGACATCTGTTACAGAGCTAAGATTTAAACTGAAGTGGGTTTCTCTCAAAACTCTTCTTAATCAATGTGAGTGGTGAGTGCCTGGTCACCGGAAGCCTCTAAGCAGAGGATGAGCTGGTCACAGTGATTATAGCTCATTCACAGGGGAAGAGCATGCTGCAGAACCTATAGTGGACGCCCAAATTATGGAGAGCAAAGAAACAGGAACCCGTATATACTCTATTTCATACTGAGCGTGCACACACATGCAGACATACACACACACACACACACACACACACACACACACATACACACACACACACACACACTGCCTTCTTCATTTCAGCACTGGCCACACACTATAGCCATAACTTTAGATGCTTGAGATGTGACAGTTAAATTTACACACTTCTTTTTTCTTCTTCTTTATTATTTTTTTATTCACGAAATATCAATTTCATAGACACAAGATTCATTCTTACTGCAGATCTGAACAACCTCAGGTTAAGATTTTTTTCCTTATTAAGAACATTCAGCTTTTCATTTGATGGAAGCACTTTACAGCTCACATGTGGCATATCCTAAATGCCAGTGTGAATACCCTGTTCATGATGGCCATTGTTAAGTAAAGTAAGAGCTCTATAAACCTAGCACTGTGACATTGCAACAGTTAATCTGGTAACCAATATGGCAACTGGGTCATTGGTGGATAGTTTATACAGCATGGAGATGAGGGACTGAGGACCAATTCACAGTCAGACAAAGCTGAGCAATATGGAGTTCCATCACACCACACAGCAACTCATATTTCAAAACTTACAAATTGTTTATTTTCAGAAGTTTTCTATTTAATACTTTTGAGACCCTGGCAGACCTTATATAGCTGCAAAATTAATCTGTAGACAAGGGGGCTACTGTACAGGTAGGGTTGGATGCTTTGGTCTGGTACAATTATGTGAAGAGGCAGGAGTCCTGGTTTGCAAGGAGTAGAGAAGAAAGCACAAAAGCGTGGCCACAAGTGGGATGTAACCAGGCAGTGAGCTCACTTCTCCCTTTCCTGTTATTTCTGCTTCTTTCTTGTTGCCCTGGGCCTTTCTCAACGTCCCAGATGGGCAATATTTAAAAAATACATTTTCTGTGCAGAAATGTCACCAGACTTGTAATGGGCTCTGTCTTTACTGCACAGAAATGAGCCTAGGGTGGGAAGTCAGAGTGCTGTGGGTGTGTGGTGTGACTTTGGGCACACTTCCCCATCTGTTTAATGAGAGGCCAGGGAGGCTCACTGTGGAGGACCCTTTAGGTTCTGAGACTCAAGCTCTGAAGCAGGCTTACATGTGTGTTGAGCCATGGCTACACGTGGGGCAAATGTGATGGGAGGTTCCTGTTCTTGTCATCCCAGGCTCCTCTAGGCCTAGCGACCAAGCAAGACGTAGTTCCAGAGAAGGAGGAGAGCTGGATAGAAGAAAGGTAGACCTCTCCATCGGAAGCTGCTGGCAGAAAGAGGGATCTGGCTCATTGTCAGTTTTCTTGAGCTACAATAGCCAGACTCAAGCCACCTGCAGTCTTTGCAGAGACATTTGGCTCAGGTACTGGTTCATGTTGCTGGTGACCGGATTAGTGAGAGGAAAAAGAGAAAATGTTGTTGGGGCCTATGATGTCTGCATCAATTATCTAATGCCCTAACCGAGTTCTCCAAACATAGTAGCAGTGCTACCATCTATAAGCTTTGGGATGGCACCTAGAAACAGACTCAGTGAACTGGTTCTTCTGCTATTCTTGGTCAAGATCATATATTGTGGCCACCAAGTCATGCCTCAAGATTATTGTGATCTCTGTTTACAGCATTCACACTTCCATAGGTGGCCCTACTCTGTATCTCTGTATCATAGCAAACAGTAGAAGTGATGGTACATTACTTCTGAGGTTGGGTTATGAAACACTGTTCTTATGTTTCTCTCTCTCTCTCTCTCTCTCTCTCTCTCTCTCTCTCTCTCTCACACACACACACACACACACACACACACTACTTCCTTTGGAGGAAGCTAGCTTCCATGAAGTGCACAGTCCTATGGGCAGACTCATGTTGAGGCACCAAAGACCTTGGCACCAATCCCTCTGGCAAGGCATTCAGGCCTGCGTACGAAGAGCAACTGGAAGCAACTTCACTGGTTTCAATTTAGCAACTTATCTCTAGCCGTATGCTATCTTGACCCTGAATCATGTAGCTAAACTGCTCCCAGAGAAGCCGTGAGAATGAAAAACAATTTTTAAAATCTACTTTGCAGGTAATTTATCATTCGGCAATAGCACAATGCTTATGCATCTGTGATCAGACGACAGTGACGGCGAGCCAATGGCTAGGGAGACAAGGGTATCTGGGCGATGTGTCTCTCACAACTCAGCAGGCTAGCCTGAGATTCTTCCCATAGTAGCAGCTGCTAGCTCCCAAAGGCAGCAAGAATAGGTAAACCTCAGTTTTCATCCTTTGCCTGTATCACATTTGCTGATGGACCATTGGCCAAGTAAAGCACATAGCCAACTAGCACCAAAGGGTGAGGACAGAGAGCCACATCTTAATGGGAAGGGAAGACTCTGTGGCCACTTTTGCAACTGCAGCACACAAGGCTCATGTATAAGCTCCCATCACACTCCACACTGTTCTCTTCTCTGCGTCTCCACTCTTGAAGTGCTCCCCTTTGGTTAGAGTGTCAACAAATGCTTACTAAGCAAATGTTATATGGCAGGTGCTGTAGCAGTCGGGGTCTTGATCAATGCTAACACCAGCCTCTTTGAGAAGTCCCATTTCATGAATGGACAGGCAAGGTGACAGCCTACCATTGTAAAGCTGGACAGTGGCAGAGGCAGGAATCTAACTCAGTTCCAGGGGTGCCAAGTGTGGAGTTGGTTTACTTTCTCTGACAAAATGCTCAGAACTCTCTATTTAGTCTTTAAGACACATACAAGGAAAATAGCTGGAGGCTGGTCTCTGATTATGTTCTCTGACCTGACCTGGGGCAGGGGGCTGGACAGAATGAAATTACAGGTATTGAGAAAAGCCAAGGTGATGTCTATGTTCCATTTTTCTTTCTAGCCTGGATCTGAAAAAAGAAAGATGTTGACCACTAGCGGAGAAAAAAGACCCCATCTTCATCACTAAAGAACAGGGGAAGGAGGGAAGAAAAGAGGGAGACTGGAGAAAGGAGAGGAGAGGTAGGAGAGAAAAATAGCAAGAAATCAATAAAGTCAGAAGATTAAGACAGAACGTCTGGTGAGATGGCTTAGCAGGTAAAAGTACTTGCCATGAAACCAGAGAACCTGAATCCCATCCTGGGAAGTCACCTCAGAAACCAGATGTGGTGCTATACATATGTAAACCCAGCATTCCAAGGACAAGATGAGAAGTAGATAGGAGAGTAGCCCAGAAGCTCTGAAGTCAGCTAGCCTGGGGTACAGAGTAAAGCAGACATGAGACAGACTCTGAGTCAAACACCAAGGTGCAAGGAAAGAACTGGCTTGTGAAAGTTGTTCTCTCACCTCCACACACATGCTAAGGTATGTGCACTTAACAGTCACACATACATCACACACACACACACACACACACACACACACACACACACACCCCAATAATAAAAATAAAACATAAAATTATACATCATAAAGTTGGAAGACAGTGCTCTCATCATGAAGGTGATGGCATCATGATAGGGAAACTTAATGCAGGGTCAAAACACAGGTCCTGGCGAGATGACAAACTTCTTATCTAATAAGCTGCTCAACGTCAACCAAAAGAAATTGGAGTTTCTTGCTATTAGGAGGCTACTTGCCAGATGCCTTGTTGATTTAATTACACCTCAGCATGTAAAAAGAATTGTCACATAAGAGGTGCATACTTCGGAAAATTAATTGCTAGCTTTAGTTGTTTCTACATGAAGGTCACAATCCATGCTTGAGAGCATGTGGGCACACCATGTACAGCCCTTTGTCTCCTCAGTAACCACAGAATGTCATGGCAGTGTGGTTTTGTGCTTTTTTCCTCTCCTCTCCCCTCTCTTCTCTTCTGTTACCCTTTGTTCCTCCTTCCCCCCTACCTGTCTTCCTTCCCTTTCTCCTGTCCCTCCTTCTTTGAACAAGATCTCATATAGTTGAGGCTAGTCCTGAACTTACCATACAGCCAAGATTAGACTAGAACTCTTTTTTTTTTGAGATTATAATTTAAATACAACATCTCTCCCTTCCCTTTCCTCCCTCAAAACCTTCCAATATACCCCTTCCCCCACTCTATCAAATTTACGGCTTCTATTATCACTAATTGTTATTGTATGCATATATATGTATACATATATAGTCTTAAATGTAACCAGTTCAGTTCATACAATGTTATTTATATGATTTTTTTATCCTTGAATTCTTTATCCTCTTGTTTTCACCTCCCAAGCACTGGGTTCTAGGCATCAAGTACCATGCCTAGCTGTGATCTTTACCCCATTAAAATCAACAGGATAGGCAAGGGAAGGAGTGTAGCTTAGTGGGAGAGCACTTGTCCAGCATGTCTGAGGGCCTGAATTCAGTCCCTAGGACTCTCATCCTCCATCCCAAACAACGATATAATCTCAAGACTTACTGAAGAATATTAATATTTTGTGAGCATTTCCAATTCGGATAAACACACAGGTCTCTCCCTCCATGTCTGCATATTTCTGAAAGTTGAATAGCTTTCTTATAAAAAAAAAAGTGTTAGCTGGAAGCTTTGGCAGGCATGTGTTCATTGTCTAACTTATAGGACTTGATGGATCTATTTGTAAGGCCCACTCTAGAGCATTCTCTGATTTATTTGAAGAGACTGGGTGGTTTTTACTGCCAGTAACTCCACTGACAGGCAGGTGACAGGCTGTCTCCTGCACAAACAGAAACCTGATTTTTACATCAAATTAACTATTTCTGAAGATAATGAAAGCAGTAATTAGGGGTCCAAATTTGATGGTCAGCTCTGGGTCCTATTGTAGGTCTCGCAGCCGAAGACACACCGCACACACTGCAGTTCCTGAGTGCTTGCTTTTCATCTTGGGGGCTGACTTGTGACTGTGATATACATGCTGATTTCATAAGACTAAGGTGAAGAACAGATCTACAAAGTGCCCTGGCCAAGAAAAATGGAACTAGGAGCTGTAGAAATGGCCCAGAGCAGTTAAGAAAGAGTGCTTGCTGCTCTCCCAGAGCAGCAGAGTATGGTTCCCAGGACCCATATCAGGTGACTCACAATAAGCGATAAAACCAATTGTTTGGTAAAGATTCTATTATGTCTAATATATTAAAACATTTTATTTATTTACTTATTTATTATTTATTTATTTTACATCCAACATCAGCACCCTCTTCTCTTCCCAGTACTCACCTCACATAGCTTCTCCCCCAATTCCCTTCTCCCCTTTTCCTCTGACCCCTGGGTATCACATGACCCTAGCACATCAAGTCTCTGCAGGACTAGGCACATCCTCTCCCTCTGACACCAGACAAGGCAGCCCAGTTAGGGGAACATGGTACACAGGCAGGCAACAGATTCAGGGACAGTCCCCACTTCAGTCATTGGGGGAGCTGCATGAAGACCAAGCTGAACAACTGCTACATATTTGTGGCATAGTGTGGGGAGAGAAGGGGGTTAGGTCCAGCCCATGCTTGCTTTTTGGTTGGTAGTTTAGTTTTTGGGAGCTCCCCAAGGGTCTAGGCTAATTGACTGACTCTGTTGGTCTTCCTATGGAGTCCTTATCCTCTTCGGGTTCCTCAATTCTTCCCCCAAATCTTCCACAAGACTCCACAAGTTCCATATAATGTTTGGTTGTGGGTCTCTGCAACTCTTTTTATTGGCTACTGGGTGGAGCCTTTCAAAGGACAGTTATGGCAGGATCCTGTCTGCAAGAATAACAGAGTATCATTAATAGTGTCAGGGATTGCCCATGGGATGGGTCTCAATTTGGTCATTCCCCTGTCTCTATTCCATCTTTGTCTTTCCATCTGCACATCTTGAAAGCAGGACACATTTTGAGTAGAAGGTCTTGTGGTTGGATTGCTGTCCTTATCCACTGGGAGTCCTGCCTTGATGGCTCCTTAAATTAGCAGGCAGGTCCAGGTGGGAGGAGAGAGAGATCCCCGTCCCACTGGGTCTCTCCAGGGCTGAGCGGGATGGTGAGTGTCAACGACCCAAAAGAAACACACTAGGTCGGGAGTCTAGTTGAAGCAGGAACTCAATTTTAATGTAACAATCTCTTGTTTATATAAACTTGGAGCATAGGGAGGAGGGGTTTTGGTGGGGTGAGATGATGTAGGGGGCAGGGAAGGGTGACAGACAGGGCCAATGGCAAAGCGCTACATCAGCAACAGCTGAGCAGAAGCAGGGCTAAACAGGCCCTGTTGAGTCACTCCAGTACAGGAGTGACTAAGACAGATCTCAAACTCGAGCCAGGCTTAGACTTTCCCACAAGGCTGCAGAAACTCAAGCCAGGCTTGGGTTTGTCCACAAGGTCCAAAACAGGGCTGACATAGGGCCCAACACTGCCTGGCCACAAGAGGTGGCCACTTTAGGCTCCATACTATCCCACTGCTAGGGGTCTCTGCTAGAGTCACCCCATAGACTCCCTGGGGCCTCTTCTCATCCCAGGTCTTCAGCATGTCCCAGAGATGCACACACCCTGCCCACCATCAATTTCTCTCTTGTCTGCTCTCCCTACACTCAATTCCCTTCTGCGTCCCCATCCCCAACCCACTCCTCTCTCCATCTCCTCTCCCACCCAGAGAATCTAAATCAAAACAACTCTGAGATTCTACCTTACACCCACTAGAATGGCTAAGATAAAAACCTCAAGGGACAGCATATGCTGGCAAGGATGTGGAGCAAGGGGAACACTCCTACACGGTTGGTAATAATGCAAACTTGTACAACCACTCTGGAAATCAATTTGGGGGTTTCTCAGAAAATTGGGACGAGTTCTACCTCAAGGCCCAGCTATATCACTCTGGGCATGTACCCAAAAAATCCCCAACCATTCCACAAGGACACTCACTCAGCTGTGTTCATAGCAGCTTTGTTTTTAATAGTCCGAAACTGGAAACATCCCAGATGCCCCTCAGCTGAAGAATGGATAAAGAAAATGTGGTTCTTTTACACAATGGACTACGTAACTCAGCTATTAAAAACAAGGCCATCATGACTTTTGCAGGCAAATGGATGGAACTAGAAAATACCATCCTGAGTGAGGTAACCCAGACCCAAAAGGACATGCATAGCATGTACTTACTTATAAGTGGATATTAGCCATAAAGTACAGGATAACCATGCTATAATCTGCAGACCCAAAGAAGCCAAATAACAAGAATGGCCCATGGGAGGAAGCTTGAATCTTTCTCAGAAGGGGAGATAAAATATCTATTTTGGAGGTGGATGGAGGGAGGGAACTGGGTATTAAAACAATTCTAAGTTGACTCATGAGCTTCTTTGCCTCTGTTGAGTCTATCCCTGTAAGAACCACTGCTGTAACTAGGAGAGGCACTAAGTTCCATAGCCTGCAAGTTTGAACTTGGTCTTCATGTGAACAGGTATTAAAGATTTTTTTTTACAGGTATCTAGTCAATTATTCCCCTTCTAGTTAGTTCCACTAATTAAAAATATAGATTAAGCAATATAGTTACATTACAGCTCTCAGCCTAGTTTGAGCCATGATTCTGACTAGCTAGTAAGTAGGCTTTCTTACTCAAGGCAAGGTAGATAGCATTAGAGCCTTCTCAGACTATAGTTGGGTGTTTGAGAACACTTTTAGCCTCTCCAAGAGCCCTCTGGATGCACATGCAGGTCCATCCATGTCCTGGAATGAGATTATCCTTTCCGTTTAACTGTGAGAAGTGCAAGTCATACAACGCCATTTATCACTAGACTAACCCTATCCATTGGAACATTTACCAACCCACACTCACACAACTGTAGCAATCACTGTTTAATCAGGAGGTACTCAGCATCCATGTCAACAGGAACCCTCAGGACTCATTCATTTCAACCCTTACAGCAACCCCATGAGGCCTACATCATTATTGTGACCATTGATTAGAGGAGGAAGCCCTAAGAACGTAGGAAGAGCAACCAAGTTCACATGTAAAACTCACAGCCCTGTGCTGGGACCCAGAGAGGACTCATTAAGTGATTATTTGCAAAAGAGGAAATAACCATTCCAAGGGTTGTCTGGAGAGACAGGATTGTCTGAAAGGCATGAAGAAGCAACCTATAGAGGGCGGAGGAGACACATAATGGGGGTAGCCACTTCCTCGAGGGAAGTTATGCAGGAAGCCTCTCCTGAGGAGGCAGCACAGAGTGGCAGGACTCACTGCTCATTTCTCTGACTCAGTGCTTCTCTTCCTTTTCTTAGTAGAGATGTTTCCCCCAGGTTGCACAGGACACACTGCCACCCCGCTTGATATTGAAGTTACATCACTCCCAGTGGCTTCATGAAGGTGCCAGTCTGAATTTCCACACTAAATGCGAATGGAGGTAAAGTTGCTTGCTACCAGGGCCCTACGCTGAGCATGGCTTGTAGTGTAGAGAAACACGTTTTGGCTATGAGGATGTGAAGGAACCTCAAAACACAAAACAGTAGGAAGCTGGGCCCTGGCTAAGCACAGCTGTCCTGTTTTCTTATTTTGTTTTTTGTGGGCCACATGACACGACTAAAGCTGTGAGAAGGGCCAAACGTCTTTCCTGTTTGAACCACTGTGCTGTGGGCTCTTCTATCTGAAGCCCACAGAAGCCTAAGTAGTGCCTCGGGTAAAGACAGGAGACACGTAGGGCTGAAGGAACAGCAAGTCCAAAGACACGGAGAGTGAAAGGCAGGAGAGTTTCAAGAAGATTCTCATATAGTCATTCTGAGGACCAGGCAGGATGCCAATGTACAACAGGGCCATGCAGTACCCGCCACATACTAACTTCACAGCAGCTAAAAGCCTCATGTGCTATACTAATGGCTTTCCTGATCTGGGTCTGTAGGGTGGGGGTGGGGTGAGGGTACCAGTGCAATCAAAACAGAGGTCTAGACTTTTTAAAAAGTTACTTATTTAATGTACATGAGTACACTGTAGTAGCTGTCTTCACACACCCATTACAGATGGTTGTGAGCCACCATGTAGTTGCTGGGAATTGAACTCAGGATCTCTGGAAGAGCAGCCAGTGCTCTTAACAGCTGAGCCATCTCTTCAGCTGCTAGACTTTTCTATTTTAGGGCGGTATGAAGGGTCTGAGGAAATCCTATTGGGGACAAGATGATAGAAACGTAACTATGGAGAGACGAATGAGTACCCTGTTTCCTGCTTGGAGTAGTTTAAGTTCACACATCCTCTGCCGTTCTCCTGTCCCTCAGCCCTGGTTGGCACTTGTTGGCTCAGCAATAGCAGTTTCTAGATGAGTCCTGGGGATACCCTCCTCCAAATTTTCCAGGGTAGGCTTAGCGCTTATCTAAGATGGCTGCTCTTAAGCCTGCAAGACTGTGGAAACATTGACTGCTGCTGAAGCCTCCTGGCCTGAGTGGACTGACAGACAGATGCCTGCTCTCGATCTTCACTGACTTGGCTGTTGTCACCCCTACCAGAGAGGGAGCTTTTCCAGGGCGGGAATGTTCCGTTTCTACTAGGCTAGGCCAAGTGGGAGGGACCTCAGTTCACAAGGCTCTATCCCTGTGACCTCAGGAGTGTCTCTCTCTGAATTGTATTTCTGGCTGTTGCCTTTTGATCTTCCAGGAAGTCCTCTGGCTCTCACCCATGCAAAGAACTATTGGGGCTTGCAGTGACCTGTGTGGTCCTTCTCCTCCTTTCCCCTCCTTCTCTTCCTCCTCTCCCCATTTCATCTCCCTCTTCCCTTAGTCCTCTGCCCACCTCCTGGTTCACCCTCCTCCCTGTGCTCCTCCCTCCATTCTCTTTTCACTCCTCCTTGTGTTCCACTCCTCCCTCCAACCTTTTCCCTCTTCCCCTGCGCCCCTTCCTCCTCCACGTGTGCGCCTCCCTCCCCTCCACACATCACTCCTCTCGCCTCCCCCGCGCTCCTCCCTGCTCCCTCCTCCCGCCTGCGCTCCTCCGCCAGGCCGGGGCGCAGGCCGGGCGCACGCTGGGTGGTCCGGCGGCCGGGGGCGGGCGGTAGCCTGCAGGCGTAATTGGCATGCACGCCGTTGTAGCCGAGACCGCTTAATAAAGCATTACATATCTCACCGCTTCCATATTTCATTACCTCACGCGGAGCCTGTGAGAGGGCCCTAATGGGAGTCAGCTGTGTTTTTACTTTCTGTTGTCGGCCGGGGACGGGCTTCTCAGTGGATTCTTTGAAATGAAATAATGCGATGCACGCCGCGATAAGGGCCGGCCATAATGAGGCCCAGGCCGCCGGGCGGCTGCGATTGCTCCAGGTGTCGCGTTTTTGGGGCTCTGAGGACCTGGAGGAGGAGGGGGCGGCGCCGTAGGAGGACGACGAGGGGAAGGCGCTGGCCTGGGAGCCGCAGAGGGGAAGCAAGCAGAAGAGGGAGGAAACAGAGGCGAGACAGCGGCCGCTTGCCAGTCCTGGGACCCGGGTTCAAACCCTGCCTGGCCCAGGCCTGTCGGTGCATCAGGCAACACCATTCACAGTGCTGCTACACTGATGATGGGAGTCCACAGAACGGCGAAAAGTCACCGTTTACAGAGAGAGAGGAGCTGGCATCTTCCAGAGCTGAGATTTCTCCTACTCTCTGCAAGGATTCCTTTCAGACCCTAAGTTCTCTGGGGATGGGTTTGTGTGTAGAAGGGGCCGTGGGATGGGAGTCCCTGTTCTGAGTCCCATAGCTGAAGTGCCTTGATTGAAGGTGACTGTGCTACAGATGTGAAAATCCTCCAGTGTTTCCTCAGAGCCAGCGCTGGCTCTGTCACTCTGCTCCTTGGAGGGGCTTTTGTCTTCTGGTGCCTCGTGAATAGGCCCACTTTCCACCCTCTTCCGGAGCAGATGTGTCACATGCCTGCAGCCCTGTGTGCATCTCACACTGAAGGAACCTCTCTAAAGTACTTACCCAATACCATGGCTCTTTTTATCTGTGCCTTTTGGAGGGCTCCCTTGAAGCACACGACTCCCAGTCAGCCTCATGATATTGCCCTGTCTTGCATGCCAGCACTTCCTCAGCTGTGTCACCCACAGCCTCATCACTAGCTCTGACAGGCTAAGAAACTCAGCTCTCCCCAAGGCCATCAGGGATTTCACTAGGTGATCGCTCATGTTGTTCTCTTGATGCAGAATGCCTTTCCCCACATGGCCATTCCCACATGGAGTGCTGCTGGCTCTCTAGTCAATGCCAGGACTCTGCTTTCTGGAAGACTTCTTCCCATAGGCCCCATTATGTCAAAGCTGGATGTACTTCCTTCCTTCTCTGAGCCTCAGTTTTCCTGTATGTACAGTGAGAACTCTGGCGGCTGACCTCTAGGATACACACGCTCATAAACCGGCCTGGGGCGGGGATAGTTTCTTCTTAAAGGAGAAACCGGCAGTTTGAGTTTATGAGCTCACCATATTGCACTGGCTACACTTGCTGGGCTCACACTGGAGCTTTCCATGCACTGCACAGGGTCAGGTGCCATGTGTGCACATGTGCATGACTGTGTGTGTGTGCACGGACCTGTAACCCAGGGGTGCCAGTGTTGGTGGAGCATGCTAATCTTTTTGCAGCTCTCTAACTTACCGCTTGGAGCCCCTTGAGACAGGCTAGGCAGAGAGATACAGAGAAAGAGAGATACAGAGAGAGAGCCAAAGTCTTAGCCACCCAGCTGTGAGGAAAGGAATGGTGGGGGAGCAGAGGAAGGTGAGATTCTGCCTTAGCCTGGGGAACCAAGCTGGGCCCTCCCAGTACAGGACCCTCCTCTTTCACCTCAGTCTGTTTCTCTAATGACTCTTCATTGCTTAGTAACTGTTAGTATTCTGTCTAAACTCCACCTCCACAGTTACCTGGCAACAGCCAGGTATGCTCCTCCCCACAGTTACCTGGCAACCGCCAGGTAGGCCTAGCCCACTATAAAAGGGGCTGCTTGCCCCGTCCGTCCTTACTCTCTTGATCTCTTACTCTCTTACCCTCTTGCCTCTCTGTCCCCTCCACCCTCTTCCTCTCTCTCCACGTGGTCATGACTGGCCTCTACTTCTCTTCTCTCTTATCCTTCCACCTTCTTTCCCCCACCTTCGCCCTATCTCCTGAATAAACCTCCACCCCCTTGGAACCATGTGGTCTGGAGTGGTCTGTTCTGAACTGCAGTCGGACTTCTAACAACTAACAGTAACTGCATTCAGGTCTGTTTTGGAGGTCCTCCCATCTGGAGAATTCTCCCCAGGGTCTATCTTCCTCACCCTTCCACACCAGCTCTGCTCTGCTCTCCCATCTTCCCAGAGGCAGGCATCCCCAAGGCCCTCTCCATGTTCCATACCATGGAGTATCCAAGTACCCATATCTGTATTCCAGCTCTGGGCTTCTTTACTTCAAGGTCTTGAGGCCCGAGGTCAGGAGCCGAGACCCTCTCTAGGCCAGTGTGGACCTAGCAGGCAAGAGATGCAGAGGCTGTGTTGATAGTGTTACATGGGTTTTGAGGCTCACTGAAATCATATTTAAGTCCTTGCTTAGAGAAAATGTCCCAGGAACAGCAGCCAACCTCCCTGCCGTGGCTTCAGTGCTCTTGCGTTGGACCAGGATTTTTGTTGCCACCTGTGTTTTATTGTTGCAATGTCTGTGTAAGATTGATTTGGCAAGCCCATTTTGCCTGTGAGAAAACTGAGGCTGTTTGATGTCAAACAACTGATTCCGGACTGCAGAACTATCAGAGGCATAGCCAGGGCTGAAATCCAGTTCTGTGCCTGCAAGTCCAGTCCTTTCTGTATGCATCACACCAGCTCTTTGCCAGTGAGCACTGGAGCTCTCTGCTCTCCTGTCTGTCAAGCCCGCTGCTCTATTGATTAACATGCAAATGATTTTTTGAGAGAGGGCTTAAGTGTAGTTTGGTCTCAGCCACAACTGAGATTTGCAACCCAAGCTCTGGTCCTCGCCAACCGCTTTGCTATCAGCTTTTCATCTCTAGAGTGATTGACGGGGTATTTTTTTCCCCTCTCTGACCCAGAACACCAGGCCTCCAATACTACTGAAATGTTTGCACAATCTTGAAGCATTTATTTAAAAGTTGCTTTTCCCCAAAGGGCCTGGCCTCAGCCAGATCCTGAGCCAGATCCAAGAAAACAAACAAATCCTGTCTTTACAAGTTCTTCAGCTGGGCTGTGTGGGGTGGGTGGGGGCAGGGGTCCCCTGGGTCCTACCTTTCCCCTGGCTGGTTGACAGGCCCGCCCCCAGGGCAAAGAGCCCGCCTGCCTGTTTACAGCCCTTTCCAATTCAAAGGCCAAACAGGAAAGGGGGAAGGGTCTTGGGGGGGGGGCAATGTCAGAACACACAAATAACACAGATGGATATTCCTCAACACAATAGGCAGTGAAGATGCTATGTGGGTGTCACTAAATTGTGCTTCTTGAGTGTACTGCATTCAATGAGACCATGCATTTCATTTTGCAGGTCCCGCAACTGCTGAGGCTTCCAAGATCCTAGTGCTCTGCTGTCTGGGTCTGTACCATGCTTTGTGAACCTGGAAAAGTCCCGTCTCCTCACTGGCCTTAGTCATTCTGATTCAACCAGGGACTGAGCTCTAGCCCTGACACCATCTGTTCTGAGTGATGTTTGCTCCTGGCTCTTCTCTTGGACAAACAGGTGGGAAGAGAAGGGAGCCGCTATTTACAGAGGGCATTGTATATGCCTACCAATGTGTTTCGAGTTCTGTGGGGGTGTACTAGAGTTGGCTGGTACTTTGTCCTGCCCCTACTGAGGAGCCTAGTGTCAGCCCTGGATCTCATAGTTCATTTGAACCCCTCCTCTTTTTCTCCTGGTCCCCACAGGACAGCACTGTCACTAGACTGGCTGGGCCAGGTCTGAAACATATCTAGTGTGCACTGTCGTGTGGTCTGCTTCATTACCCTAGTGACAAGACCAAGTTGAAAGAGGATTCTGCGGGAGTGGGTTCTGAGACCCATGAGTAGTGGTCTTTCACCTTGTTTTTTCCATCCTTTTAGGGAGGGACTAGCTCCCAGATGAGTATGCCAAGGCCTATAGCTGGGGTGGGTGTGAGCTCAAGTCTGTCCTCTGCCTAAGGGCTGCTACAGATGCAGGGATGGAGCCTTCTTTATTTTAATATACTAGAAATTTATTTTGTTTTCAGTTATGTGTATATCCGTGTGCACATAAGTACAGGTGACTGCAGAGTCCAGAAGAAGGTGTGGAATCTCCTGGGGCTGGAGATGGTTGTGAGTTGCTGATGTCAGTGATAGGCACTAAATCCAGGACTTTGTGGAAGCAGTACTAGTTTTAAGTACTGAGCCCTTTTTCTAGCCCACTTGGTGGTGGTGGTGGGGGGCTGTTAAGCATTTTGATTGATTGTTGCAAATCCCCCTAACATGTGGTCCCTGGTGAGCCATCAGTGGCTCTGTATCTCTGTTCCTACAGAAGACACAGAGATCTCTAATCGCCTTTGTACCACCTCTTTGTCCTGGACCAAGACCACCTGAACCTCAGGCTAAGTGGTCACCTCTGTCTTTCCTCTGGTGGTGCTCTCTACAAGGTCTGCCTCCAGTACTTTTTGGGTCATCTTTGGTTCATGAATCCTAGGACTTTTGACCCGAGGTAAAATGGCTTTATAAGCACTTGGTGACTGACCATGAGGTGGAGCCTGGTGTTCGTGGGGGTCACTGTTGTTGCATAAGCTGGCCACATTCTTGCAGAGTTGACTATTCAGTTGAGAACTGGCTTCTCTCCCTCCTGCTAGGTAGACCCCTGTATGAGTAAATTAAATGGAGCTTGGGTTGGAACAAAACTCTCAAATAGCTGTTGTGGGCACAGGCTGGGCTCTTTGGAAAAACAAAAGGACACTTAGCTATTCTTTCTCCAAACTGGGCTCCTGAGCCCTTATGCTAGTGTGATGGGGGTCAGTCTGGCAGAGTGGAGGAGCAGGCCAGCCATCATCTTCCCATCTAGGAGCGCTGGCAGGGCTGAGGTCATGGATTACTTTGCTTGTGTCCTCAGAGCTCAACACAGAGCATGGCACAGAGCAGGCACTCATTAATCATGTTTAAGTTAACAAATAAACATAGCCCTGGGAAAAGAATTTCTGTTCCCAGCCTCAGCTTCCTTGTCTACAAAATGAGGATGAGAGTATTTGACTCATATTCATTGTGAGACTAAAACTAGCAGTTCAGAGTCGATGAAATAGACCAGGTAAGGGTACATGCTGCCAAGCCTGAGGATCTGAATTCAATACTCAGAACCCATGCAGTAGAGAATTGACTCCTGTAATTTGCCTACACACACACACACACACACACACACACACTCATATAAAGAAAAAAGAATCAGATTTTTCCATGTCCTTGGGTTTTCCCAAGAGGTAGAGGGTTAACTTTGTATTGCTGAAGACACCATGCACTTCAGATATAGGGCTCAGAGGCTCCTGAGTTGAAACTGACCTGAAAGTCTTCCACTCTGAAGACTAGCTTTCATGGTGACACATGGCACCTGCAAGCTTCCAAAGGAAGGAAGTAACCAACAGTACTACTCAGCTATGGCACCTATAAACCACCAGAAAGGAAATAACCAACAGTACTACTCAGCTATGGCACCTATAAACCACCAGAACAAACAACATTGCATCGTAATCCTAATGGCGCATTAGTGGTACTTATACATGGGTGGTAACCAAAAGGATCTCTCATTGGACTAAAGACCCATTCAACAATTGGAAAATCATACCTAGTACTGGAAAACTAGCCAACTACCCAGACTAGTGAAGTCATGCGTCTTGGAGTAGAACCTACAATCTCTACTTTACTAAACTAGCACAATCCATAACTACATTCTAAATATTTGTCCTTATACTCACAGATTAATGTGATCCTCACCCCTCATCAAGGGAACATCTCTTTGCCACAGACAGACAGTTATAGAAGCCCACAACCAACCAAAGTGCAGGGTTGTAGAGCGCAGTCCCAGTGAATACATCTGTAATACAACTGCTACACTGAAGGCTCTGGGATCACTGCAGAAGAGGGGACAGAAAGACTGTAAGAGCCAGAGCATCAGGGAGTTTGATGTGAGGTTGTTATATTGTGAGATCACTTTAGAATGTCAGAAATTGCACCCATACAGTTTCACCAACATGGCTGCCTAAAACACAAGCTGAACAAGGACAACAGGAGAATGGTGACAAGAACAGGGAGTAGGGAGCCCAGGAGACCTCAACACTATAGGAAGAACTACAGGCAACTGAGGAATGCTGGGAGTGAAATAACCAGTCTTTTCCAGGGAAGAGCAAACCAATTGGTTATCTAACACCAAGTGGTTGTCCTGAAAACATACATTATATCTATAACATTATGCAGACTGAGCAAGTTATATGTGTGTGTATGTGCGTGTGTATGTGTGTATTTCATATACATCCATATATAGACATATTCATGTGTATGTAACAACAATTAATGAGAAATGGGGTTATGAATCTGAAACAGTGAGGAGGCATATACGGGAGGGCTTGGATTGAGGAAAAGGTAGGGGAAAATGAAAATTATAATCTTAAAGCTTAAAATAATGTAAAGAGAAAGGAAAAGGAAAAATAGCAGCACATGAAAAGTATTTCGAAGAGTGCCTGAGTTGTAATGCGCAAGCTCTCATGTGCCGCGGACATAGATGGTAGGAGGAGGCGCTTGCTTTGCTCAGCAGCTAGGAGTAGAAGTAGGAATGGAATTCTGGGTCGTCTGACTCCTGAGTCTGGGATATTGACTGCTATTGTCTATTGCCTGTATGGTTGTATAAGAACTATTAGTTGCCTCACACAATTCTTTCTCTTTTTTACAAAGTGATATAAATGTGCATTCTTTAGTTGTGTACCTAGCCATCTTAAGACTGTCTTCTTGCTTTCCCTGCAGCTGTGTGGGACCTTGGTTCTGGACAGTTCACTGAAGCTTCTAGAGCATGTCCTTAAAGTGAGAGGATAGAACATCCCTGTCTCCCTTCCTCCCTCCTGAACTGAGGGTTGGGATACTGATCTAATGGATACAGCACCAATCAGTAGACAACGCAGGTCTTAAGGAGATGGCAGTTCTGTAGGCAGAAGGGGCCTGGGTCCATGATCCCACAGGATCACACTATTTTTGGTGAGCAACTCTTGCCTGTTTCAGCCACTGTGACATTGAGTGTAAATATAACCCTAACTCCCTGTTGCTCAATGGTAAGCCATAAATAACTGAAAGTGTCCTACTATTATTTTTAAAATGCCTTTGTTACAGTCAAAGCCCAGTGATAGTAGAAACCTTGGTTTTTCTTCAGTGCATCTTCACTGATTATTAGTCTTGTGCCAAGCACGTAGTAGACTTACTCGTGTTCTATGGGAGCACCATAGCTGGGACTCAATTCCCAGAATCCTCTTCCATGCTCCCTGCTAGGTTGCAGAAGGGCTGCAGAGATACCTTGTCTGAGGACTGAGGGCAGCACTGACCAGCAGCTGGGAAGGGTGTGGCCTGAGCTCAGCTTCCATGGCCTCTCTCATTCATTTTCCTCATGCTACTGTTTTCTGGAGAGATCTGGACAAACATCAGTAATGATTCCATACAAGTCCAGCTTGTTTTGTGGGCTTTCTTACAGAGGCATAAATGACTCCTCTAGTAGCTGCATCTGCCCCATCACTGGTGACAACCTCCTGAAAGCTGCATAGATGGCGTTCTCCCTGCAGTTAACCCTCCCTTTCCCTATGTTCTAACAGTTTCTGAGACAACATGCATCTTAGGCAGGATTATTTGCAGCTGATGTGTATGCGTGTGCACGCATGTGCAAGAAGGAGTGACTGGAATCTCAGATGAAGATTTGATGACATCACATTGTCTTTATATGAGGGAATAGACCTGATTTTGTGAAGGTCTTTGTGTGTGGGTAACCACAGCTGCTTTGATTAAAAAATAACTTTCACTATTAAATTTTGTGTGTGTGTGTGTGTGTGTGTGTTGGGAGTTTAGGTAATTATGAGTCACCCAACATGGGCTCTAGGAATCGAACTTGGGTCCTTTAGAAGAGTGATAAGTATTCTTAACTGATGACTGATTTTGAGATGAGAATGGACGTATCCGAGGACAGCGTCATACAACACTGCACTCCACCTTTGACCTCCTTTCCACCCTTTCTTCCATGATGCTCCTTAGGCTTTGATGTCTGATGATTTTCTCCCATTTGAGAGAGAATTGGGTTATTTTACCAAAACAATAGTCACTTTGACTGGTGTGCTGGTTAGTTTTTCTCCACTTCACATAATCTAGAGTCATCTGGTAAGAAAGAACCAGAACTGAGATAATGTTCCCATCAGATTGGCCTGTAAGCAAGCCAGCCCATGGGGTTTTTTCTTGATTGACAATTGATGCGGAAGGGCACAATCCACTGTGGGCAGTTCCATCCTTGGGCAGGAAGTCATGGGGTATGTAAGAAGACAAACAGAGAAAGCCAGTGAGTGTCATTCATTCATGGCCTCTGCTTCAGTTGCCTCTAGGTTCCTGTCTTTTTTTCTTGCCTTGCAGTCCTCCGGTGATTGACTGTAACCTGTAAGCCAAATAAACCCTTTCTTCCCCAAATTGCTTTTGTTCACGATGTTTTATCACAGCAATAGAAATACTAAGACAACCAGTTCTTCGTGTGCACAGTAACCACTGCCCGTTGTAAAAAGACTCACCCTGATCATAGCTGACAGCACAATCTTTGGATATAAAAATATGAGTTTGGAGAGCAATTTGACAGCTGAGGCTTCCCCACTTGAGTCTATTTTTTAGCCACAGGCTTTTGTTGTACAGTGCAGTGGTGGTTTGAATAGAATGGCCCCCTTAGACTCATGTGTTTAAATGCTTGGCCCATAGAGAGTGGCACTATTAGGAGGGTGGCCTTGCTGGAGTAGATGTGGACTTGTTGGAGAAAGTGTGTCACTGTGGAGCAAGCTTTGAGGTCTCATATATGTTAAAACCAGGCCTACTGTGGCATTTACTTACTGATACCTGCAGATCAAGATGTAGACGTTTCAGCTCCTTCTCCAGCACCTTGACTGCCTTCACGCCACCATCTTTCCCACCATGATGATAATGGACTAAACCTCTGAAACTGTATGCCAGCCCCAATAAAATGGTTTTTCTTTATAAGAATTGCTGTGGTCATGGTGTCTCTTCACAACAATAAAAACCCTAACTACGACAGAAGTTGGTACCAGGAGTGAGGTAGTGCTGTGATAGACTGACCATGTTTTTGTTTGGAGGAATGTGGACTCTGGAACTTTGGATTAGAAAAGCAGTTGGATGCTTCAAGTGGGGCTTAATTGGCCATCCTAGTAGAAATATGAAAGACAGTGGTGTTGAGGGTGATTTAAACTGTGGGGGCCTGGATCAAGAGGTTTCAGAAGAGAAGAATTTTACTGTGTGGCCTAGAGACTATGTGATATTTTGACAAGGTATGTGGCTGCTTTTTGTCTGCTGGAGGCTAAAGTGAAGAGTTGTAGATTAGTTGCATTGACAAAGGAAATTTCAGAACAGCCTAGTAGTACTGACTCCATTTTGTGACTATTAGTATTCGCTTTTATGAAGAGCTAGAATGAAAGGGAACATGCAGAACAAGGAAAACATAAACTGTGGAGCTCAAGGGGCACCAGGAAGTAGACTGGAGCTGAATCCTGTATTCAAGGAAATGAACAGATTCACGAAAAGCCTGGTGTAAAATGAAATAAAGAGAATGGTGTCCTCAGAGCAAGATCCTACCCAGCTGAACTTCCAACCTGTGAAAGGAATTAAAGACAAGCTCAGAGCTGGGTGTGGTGGTGGCAGGACTTTAATCCCAGCACTCCAGAGGCAGGAGCAGGTGGATATCTGAGTGCAAGGTTATCCTGGTCTACAGATCAAGTTCCAGGACAGACAAGTGTAGGCAGTTAAGGACACCATTGAAAACAGAAAGCTAGTGAAGATGTGGTAGAACAAGGGGCCGTGTTTCATCCCCAGCAGGCAGCAGAACTTGGCAGCTTCTGGCACATGGTTCTGGCTTTAAAGTTAAGGACAGAAGAAAAGGGGTTTTCAAATCTCCCTCTGAGACTAAGGAAAGCTGCTGAGGCCAGGATGTGTCAGGGGTGTCCCTACACGGAGGCCTAGAGAGGCCATTGTGTGAAATTGTGAAGATGAAGTTTAGATTGCCTTGGAGTCCCAGAATTTTGAAGATGCCAGAGCTGTGGGATACCTGCCAGAGAGAGCTGCTAACAGGGAGTAGGAGGAGAGAGCAGAAACAGCCCAAGTGGAAGGAGTGTGTTGCATTTAACAAAACTGAAGGGAGTTGGAGATCTAAAGAGTGCTTTGACATCAAACATGGAGAAGCAGAGTTTGGAGTTTGCCCAGCTGGTTTTCCGTCTTGTTTTGGTCCAGTATTTCCTCACTATGCCCCCTTTCCTCCCCTTTGGAATGGTAATGTATATCCTGTTCCATTTTATATTGTAAGTATGTAATCTGCTTTTTGATTTAGATTTTATAGGGGGCATTACATGGGTCTCAGAAGAGACTTTGATATTTGGACTTTTAAATAGGATTGAGACTGTTATAAACTATGGGGACTTCTGAAGCTGGAGTGAATGCATTTCTGTATTATGTTATGGCTACAAGCCTATGGGAGTCAGGGAGTGGAATGTGGTGCTTTGAATAGGAATGGCTCCCATAGACTCATGTGTTTGAATGTCTGGCCCACAGGGAGTGGCACTAGTAGGAGGCATGGCCTTGTTGGAGTAGGTGTGGCCTTGTTAGAGAAAGTGTGTCAGTGGGGGATGGGACAGGCTTTGAGATTTCATATGCTCAAACTATGTCTAGTGCGGCATTCAGTTCTTGCTACTTGAAGATCAAGATGTAGAAATCTTAGCTCCTTCTCCAGCACCATTCTTGACTGCTACCATGCTTTCTACCGTAATGATAATGAACTAAACTTCTGACTGAAACTGTAAGCCAGCACTAATGAAATGTTTTCCTATATAAGAATTGCTGTGGTCATGGCATCTTTTCACAGCAATGAAGATTTGACTAAGACAAGTACCAAACATGAGATTCTATATGTGGCTTGTTGTTTGGGAGCCTCAGGGCTTCTTAGGCCAATCTATTACTTGTAGTCAGATAGCCTATCCCTTGCACTGGGATTTTCATTCCTTATTTATTATATTATATTATATTATATTATATTATATTATATTATATTATATTATATTATATTATATTTTTTACTGGCCTTGAACTCAAAGAGATCCACCTGCCTCTGCTTCCTGAGTGCTGAGATTAAAGGCATGAGCCACCATGCCTGGCTCATAAAAAAAAAATTATGTCCTGGCTGAAGAGAGGGCTCAGAGATTAAGAACACTGGCTGCTCTCCCAGGGGTCCTAAGTTCAGTTTTCAGCAACCACATGGTGACCCATCTGTAATGGGATCTGATGTCCTTTTCTGGTGTGCATGAAGACAGAACACACACACACACACACACACACACACACACACACACATGCACACGCACACGCACACGTGTGTGTGTGTGTGTGTGTGTGTGTGTGTGTAAAATAAATAGATAAATTAAAAAAAAAACCAACAAAATGTATGTCCTCTGGGTGTTCCTTCTCCTAATTATTCAGGTTGCCTTCTGTATGTAACTCCTTACCTGATGCCTTCACATTCACAAGTTGGCTGTTTTAGGATATTCTAGGTCACCTTGTTGGTAGCTGCCTCTGCCTTTCTCAACCCAAAGATTCCCAAGAATTTCCCAGCTGTGCCAGCCTCTGCACCCTGCAAGAACTGAGTTCTTTTCCTCATTTCTTCAAGTGTATTTCCATGCTTTCCAGATGCTTTTCTAAATCTGTAAGATAGCCAATGAGATGGCCATTATGGGATTAACATTATACTGTGGAAGCTTTTTACAGAAGACACAATGCCATCTACTCCAGGTAAGCCAATCAGTCTTGGGGTCCAACAGCTAAAGGAACAAAAAGTTGCCAAGGTCCAACGTAGCATGAAACATATCCCATCCGTCTTGCCAATTATTACTTCTTCAAAGCAGCCATGCTGAGTCTTGAGGCATAGATGAGAGGCACTATTTCATTTAGTTCTGTGTAAGCCACGATCATCTCCCCTGCGTCTTTCTGCTTCTTTTTCCTGGCAGAGCTGTTTGGCTCTTGCACATCTTCCTATACCCCTGCACTAGGCAGGCAGGCTCAGGTTGCTTACCCATCTGAGTGCCAAGTGGGAAGAGAGCCATGTTCTCTCCAATTCTGTCTTCTGTGTGCTCCAGTCTGGTTCTACAGCTGAGGCATGTCAGTAGGCTAGGTCTAACAGTGCAACGGGGAAACAATCTCCAGCTCTAGGAGATATTAATACACAGCACACACTGGGGAGATAACTGCCCACCCTAGGGCAAGTTTAATCCTTTTTACTGTACCACTGTATCTCCAGCTCTACCCTCTGATGCCCATTGCCCATGGATGCTCCTGGAAGCTGTCAGGAGACACTGAATCCACACAGATGGGAATGCTCTGCAACGAGTCTACAGTTCCATGCGAGGCCTCTCGTTACCCTGCATGGTTCTAGCAGGCAGCTGTGGCCACCCCATCAAGGAAGCAGTTGGGAGAGTTCCCATTCAGCGAGAGCACCTTCCTTCCCAGCAGGGTTACAGTGGGGTGCACCTGCATCTTCTCTATCCTACTGATGAACTTTCAGTTTATAAAGTCTAGAAACTCTCACGTGCAGCGTTTGGTTGTCATTATTCTCCCTATGAACAACAGCTTGACACAAATGTTGTGACGCGGACAGTCCCCACCCCCCCATTGTCATTTTTCCGTTTCTCATTCCCCCTGTTAATTGCCTTAGCACTTTACAAAACTGATTTACACGCCACACTGTCACTCGGGTTTTCTGGAGCCTCTCTTGCATCACCACGGGGCTCAGCAAAGCTACAGAAACCCCACCAGTCTTGATGTCCCTACTGAATTAACTTTCTTCTTAACCCAGTGGCACAATCCTATTTCACCCAGCCAACTGGAAATTAAACAACATTTCATTTGTGCCTGGTTCCCTCACTATCATTTGTACCTTATTTATCCCGTCTTCACTGTTTCTTTCCACAGATTCCAGGTTTTGGATCCCAGGAAGGGCTGGCTATTCAGTACAGATGTGGTTTGTACTCACTCTTTGTCCTTCTCATACATAAGAAATGGCAAAGCTGCATTTTATTGCATCCTCTCCCTTATCCAGTTTGCTTACCAAATCAGCTGCTAATGTTGAGGACTTAACCTGCACTTCTTCTAGTTGTAACTCCTTCCTTATGTGAGGTCTTTTTGTCCAGACAGCTGAGGCTCAGTTGCATAGTTCACCACCCACAGCAGAGGCAAGGCAAACGCAGCCACAGCCCCCTTCCAGCCCTGTTTCATATATGTTACGTATTCTTTGGTCTTTCATCGGCTCTTTTGAGGCACCTCCATTCTCCCCTGCCGATCACATTCATCAGGAAGGAACACTTCTGTGTAAGACGTAGAGGACGACAGCTCTCCTGAGATTCCCACCATGGACTTTTCCCTGAAGCAAACATCTCCACCTTTGCTGCATGTCTCGTCACCCATAGCAGGGACACTGGAACTGCTGCTACAGCAAGAAGACACACCATTCCATAGTGTGACAGGGAATGTCATCAGATTGTTCTCTGGATGCCTCAAATGCCTTCGTGTTGGTCACATGTCTCATTCTCCACAGCAGGGGTGAGGCTGCTCTCCAACTCATCGTTGATTCTAGTTAGGTTTCCTGGGAAGAAGTTAACAGGTATATATATTCACCTCACATGAGTCATCAGTGATAGATGAAAGTAACAGTCGGATCCACGTCTGGCTTGGTAAACAATGCATTTATTGGACTTACAAAAACACCCATATCACTGAAAAGTCCCAGGCCAGAATGGGTGACAACTCTTGACAGTTCTCTAGATGGAGTACCACCCTCCCTGCCCTCTGTAATTGTCTAGCACTTCTTGAGACTGTGTGCAGCTAAGGCAAGAATCTTGGGATGGTGGGGATGGAAGTGTCTGGAATTTCCCTACCTCCCTATACAGTCTTTCTATGAAGGGATGTTGACAAGTCTGATCTGTGACTGAATGATCACAGCCGCTCTCACTTTGAAACAGCGATGGCATGTCATGTAGAATGACAGTGTCCCATCAACAGTACCAGGAAATAGCCAAGGCCTGCTAGCTCATTCTCCATTCCCTTCTCCAGCACTCCCAAGCCCTGGGCCAAGTGTGTGTGTGTGTGTGTGTGTGTGTGTGTGTGTGTGTGCTCCATGGCACAGGTCCTAGCTTCTCCCAGAGGAAATGGGATTGGAGGCCTAGATGGGATGAGCATGCCCAGATCCTTTTGACCTTGTTCTCACATCTCACCAGTCCCTTCAGCTGCTTCACGACACAGACCATGCCTCTTACTGAGGCTGTGCTAAGCACTGTCTGTGACCTTGGACTCCTGCCTGCATGATGGTGTTCTGTATCACCTAGCTTTGCTCACTCATGTGGATCAGTCTCAGGCCTGTGACTCCATTAATTATTATGGTGAGTATCACCGTCACACCTTCAGTTTGTAAGACTGATTTTTCCTTTCCTTCACCTTCTCTCCTCTTCTCCCTCTCTCTCTCTCTCTCTCTCTCTTTCTTTCTTTCTTTCTTTCTTTCTTTTAAAACTCTACTTGGAGGAGCCAAGCTTCAAATTTGTTTCCCATCATAGAAAATCTGTCTGTCCGTCCATCCATCCATCCATCCATCCATCCATCCATCCATCCATCCACCCACCATTCTATGTACTTATTCATCCATCCATTATCTAGTCTATCTATCTATCTATCTATCTATCTATCTATCTATCTATCTATCTATCTATCTATCTATCTATCTATCTGCTCATTTACCTGCCCATCTATTCATCCATCCACCCACCTACCTATTCATTTCCTCTACTTATCTATTCATCCATCTGTCTATTTATTCCCCCATCAATTCACATATCCATCCATCCATCCATCCATCCATCCATCCATCCATCCATCCACCTAATCATCTATAATCTTCCAACAGTTTCTGACTCTACTCTGGGCCAGGTCCAGTGCTGTGAGTGGAAGACAAATACTTCCTTTGTTCTTCATCAGCTCATGATGGGATAGAGAAAGATGACGTAAGTAGGCCACAAAAATGTAAAAACCTAAGTGCCATGCTGAGACAAGTCAGCAGCCATGGGGGCACAAGGAAGTCCTCATGGAGGAGACATATGAGTTGTCCTGAAAAGACAAGAAGCAATATCTAGACAAAACATAAATCAGAGAGAAAATCACATACAAATGTGCTGGTATGTGCTGGTGTGTGTATGTACTAGAATGTGTCTGGTAGCATTTTGCATTGTTTTGCAAATAGGGTGTGGTAGAAAAGCATGAAGAGAGAGCAGGGTGGGAAGGGAGGTCAAAGCTAGAGCTTAGCATAGATTTCTTGATCTATGAATTAGTTCCAGAATTTTTTTTTTTTTTTTTTTTTGGAAGCAGGCATGGAGGAGGAGGAGATCAGAGTTGCCTGAGTCATACCCTTGACCCCAAAAGCTGAGTAAACACACACTGAGACTGGGCTTCTTGGGTGTGATGCTGAAGAGGCCTCATTAGGCCATCTCATTAACTTTGTGTGCCACCTGATGGTTCTGACAGACAAGTGACCACAGACAAATCCCTTCTCCAAGCCTAAGGCTCTCAAGGCTTAGCTGCAGATCAACCCCAGCAGTGCAGCAGATGCTCTGAGGTGTTGCTTTATCTTGCCTCCCTCCCCAACAAAGTGGCTCTATTCCTACTGAGTGTGAAGTGTTCCCCCAGGCACCTAGACTCATCCCTTCCAGTTCACAGTGGGCAAGTGGGTCTTAGTTATGGTTTCTATTGCTGTGAACAAACACTATGACCAAAGCAACTTGGGAAGGAAAGGGTTTATTTGGCTTACATATCCTGGTGACAGTCTATTGGGAGAAGCCGAGGCAGGAACACAGGGCAGGAACCTGGAGGCAGGAACTGAAGAGGATGTCATAGAAGAGAACTGCTTACTGGCTTGTTCCTCATGGTTTGCTCAGCCTGCTGTCTTATACCATCCAAGACCATTGGCCCAGGGGTGGTATTACACACAATGGCCTGGACCTTCCCACTTCAATCGTTAATCAAGAAAGTATCCTACAGACTCGTCTGCAGGCGAATCTGATGAAGGCATTTTCTTAATTGAGGTTCATCTTCTCTATTGACTTTAACTAATGTCAAGTTGACAAAACAACAACAACAACAACAACAACAACAACAACAACTACTACTACTACTACTACTACCCCCCAGGACAATGTAAGATGCAGTTTTCTCTGCTTGGGGAGAGAAAGCACACTTTTTTTCTAGTAAGGCATTTCCGTCCATCCATCCATCCATCCATCCATCCATCCATCCACTAACACATAACTCTCCTGTCTACCTGTCTGGTCTTCCATCCCTCCATCCAGTCACGCATCTGCTCAGTAAACATTCATTTCTTTTTTTTTTCTTTTTGGTTTTTCAAGACAAGATTTCTCTGTGCATCCCTGGACATCCTGGAACTTGCTCTGTAGACCAGTCTGGTCTTGAATTCAGAGACTCGTCTACCTCTGCCTCCTGAGTACTGGGATTAAAGGTGTGCACCACCACTGCTGGCAAATGAACATTCATTTCTTGTCTCACTTTCCCTTACTTCCTTCTCATGGCCAATCTGTTCAAATGGCAGCTTCCTTGTCTTACGTCTGGGGTCAGGCTCTTCTTTGTGTCCATGAGGATGAAAATTGCCTCCCTCCTCTGCCTATCACTCACCTATATTTTCTCAAAGGTATCTTCCTCCATGAAGAACTCTACATTATTAGCTCCCCACACTATGCTTTGATTCCTAATAGCTTGTCTCTTTATGGGACATGTATGTCAAAGCATTGCTTCTGTGCCTGTGGTTAATGAGCTCTGCTCTCATTCCAGCAAGGTGACCTTCTTTGGACACTTGCTTGGGTCACACACTGCAAAAGAATATGTCCAAATTGGAGCCAGCATCTGCTTAAAGGCAAAAACCCTTTGCTTTTAATTTACACAAAGGGTATATCATTGCTGTTCTCCAATGAAGGGCTCAACTAGCAGATCCCACCCAGAGGGGTTAATTTTTCCATTTCTCACATTAATGCTTTCTGAGCTAGTGTTGGCCCTTGCTCTGATTTGGAGTTCTTAAAGGCCAGGACTATGGTGGGTTTGTTAATACTCATCACAGAACCACTGGGGCCTAGAACCCTATGCACATTCTTGGAGCTGAGAGGAACCAGCTGTGCCCAACAATTCCCCATTCTCTGGGTGGTGAAGGGATAGGACTCTCCCAGCCTGTAGGGATCATACTTCTGGGCTGCTACAGTGGTGGTGGCAGGTTTGTTTGGAAATTCTGCAGTAAGTGGTGTTTGGGAGCCTGTCTCCTGGGGACTTTGAGAGCTTGGTGGAGGACCTGAAGATTAGGGCTCCTCCAAATATTGTTTTAAACTGATTGATGCTATGTCAGGCAGAGGAAGGACAGGCATTTTTCATACATGAAAAACAATACGTTCTGGGGCCAAGTTGAAATTATTTTACATTTCTATGATAAGAGGTAGTGGTGAGGGGACAAAGACAATGTTTGAGGACGTTTCAACCTCAAAATCATTAGTCACTGTCCTGGTGGGCAACACAAATAAATGATCAATGCACAGAGAAACATGGCCTCCAAGGTGTTTGCCCAAGACCACTTATGTGTCAAACAGACTTATTAGATGTGAAGGGAATGGTTATTTGGACAAAGTGAAAAGAACATGTGCAATAATATTGTAAAATGTTTATTAGTCTAGAGTGTGCTGAACGTTCCTAAAATATATCAGCTTCTCAGCTTGCATTTAATGTACTGCTATAAATGATATCACATCCTTTCGAGCCGATTTTCTGCTTAACGCTAAGCTGCTTTGCTGGGGAAAACTGTGTTTTCAGATTCCAAGAATAAAAACATAATGGGGTTAAACTCTCTCGGTGCTCTTTGCCCCCCACCCAATCCACTCCCTTACCTGTGAAATGTGTCCTATGTCCAGCAAGAGGTGTGGGGCAGTTGGTTGGGCCAGGTGGTGGTTGAAGAAGGAAAAGGCGGTGAGCCAGCCTTTGTGGCAGGAATTCTAGCCAGAGAGTCTGATTTTGGGATCTGCCTATAGATTCTCTGCTGGGTAGCCTCTGAAAGTCCTCTTCCCTCTCTGAGCCTCAGCCCTTCCAATTGGAAAATGGAAATAATGGATGGAGAGGGCCTCAGAGTTTACTGTTTACATATTTTTAGTCTCAGTTTTCTAAAACTGTAGTCTGGAAGAGATAAAGTGATTTCAAAAGTGAAGAAATAAAATATGAAGAAATATTATCATTTAAAGTAAGTGATTTTTGGTCAATTCCAGCTCATCCTCTAAGGTCCGACTTAAATGTCCCCTGCTCTGGGAAGTCTTATCTGATACCCTAGATAGTTTGCCTTTTATCTGATAGTACATCCTCTAGCCAATCACACAGTTGGTGATTAGGAAAACGTGAGTGTAGGCTGGGGAGGAGCAGAGCTGGCAGAACCTCTAGAAGCTATCCAGCACCTGTTGGTGTGTAAGGATGGGACAGACTCTGTCTGGGTTTGCCCATTGACTCCTGTAGATTTGCAGGGCTGAAGGGGGCTTCATGGAGGGGCCTGGCTAATCCCTATAGCCTTGGCCCTTAATAGAGGTGGCTATTCATATCATGGTCTGGGGCACATAGTTATGGGGCATGCAGGTGGATGGAGTGGGGCGGGGTCTGGCTTCCTGGCTGAGTTACTTTCCCTCCAAGGTTTGCTTCAAAGACCCCTGGGGTGACATCTGAAACCTAACTCTTATGTTATTTGGGGATCTCTGTTGAGAGTGTGGGCAGCTTCACTGAATGTCCTTGAGGTCTTCAGTTTAGGCAGCCAGTGGTTGCCTGACTTCAGAGTCACCCTCTAAGGTTGGCAGTGGTCAGGGCAGGATGCATGACCTCTAGTTCTGCCCTGAACAATCTCCACCTTCGTCCCTTGGATATATGCCCTTGAGACCTATTTTTGGGTCTCTCAGCCCCAAAGAGACAGAGGCTCCATTGGTACCTGCATTCCTCAGTCTAGGATAGAGCCTCAACTTTAGCACCTGAATCAACTCTTGGATGGCTGTGGGTGGGCTAGGCTGGGTGGTGGGTGGGTCAGCATGTGGCAGAATGTTCTCTAGCTTCCAGCTCTCTTATTATAGTAGAATCTAGACTCAGTACCTCACTCACCTTGTTGCTGACCCCCTGGCTCTATTTTCTCTCCCCCCTGTAGCACTTGGCATCCCTCACAGGACACAGCCGCCTGTCCCAGTTTCACGTTTGCAGAGGCTTCTTGGTTATGTGGCTCAGCTCAGGCCTGAACTTCTTGTTTCAGTTGAGTCTAACTCATGGTGTTCTGTTTGGTGACTCTTATCTTGTGGAGTTTTGGCCATATGTTAGTAGGTGGCCGCTGAAAGTGAGGATGTCAAGAGGCTTCTAGGGTGGCACTTCCAACTTACCCTCTTGAATCTAGTCATGTGGCCCCAATTAATTGTACAGACGGTTGGGAGCAAACTTCAGCTACGTGTCCAGGATTCATGGGAGCAAGTGTAGAGAGTAGCTACTCTGCCTCTATTGCAGCAGCCAAAGCCTCTTCCTTTGCCTTCCATACTCTGATGAATAGGCAGCAGGATTAACACACATGACCCTTTTTAAGATGAGAAACAAGGCTCAGAGAGGCTACCCACTTCCCTCAAAGTCACACAGCAAGTTGGCGTTAGGTCTATCTATTTGGTGAAAGCCCATATTTCCCAGCTGAATGTGGCTACCCTCTCCTCCCTGCATCCACCACTGGCCCTTTTGGCCCTTTAGGCTCTTTCTAATCCCTGATCACTGTCAGAGGTCTCCAAGGTCCTGAGTAGATGGTCTCTTGGAGGGCCAGTGTGGTTTGTCCCACCTCTGCATCTGGCTTGTCCACTTGGGGTTAGGTAGGGGCTCAACATAAGGCACTGAGAAATGATTCCTTTAAATTCTGGGGCAGAAAGAGGCTATTTGAGAGGAAGGCAGGAGGGAACCTGCCAGCAAGGGCCACGCAGGAGGACCTGAGAGAACCATGAGCACACACATTCTTGTACTAACCAGTCTTCTGAAAGATGGCCAACACTTGGCCTCCTGCCCTCCAGGAGATACAAACCCTACCTACCCTGTCCTGTCCCTGTGAGTTGGGTCTCCCTGACGGCCAATGATCTTCCTTCCCTCTGAAGTGAGCACTCCCACCCCAGCATACCCAGCATAGAACCATGGTAGCTGTGGCCACTACAGGACCACTGCCTAGGCCGCACCATCACTGACCTGGGTGGTCATCAGAAGGCTTCCTGGAATCTGAACCCAGTAGGGTTGGTCCCTGGGAGGCACACACACAGATGATAAGAAAAACACAGGTGATAAGAAGAAGCCCTCTCCCTGGAGACATCATAGGCTAGCCATGTCCTTGCTCCTGATGCCAACATTCCCTCGAGGAAATGGACAGTGAATTCCAGCAGGTGTCTCAGCTTCTCTTCACACAGAAGCTTCATTACTGCTGGCTCAAGGTTATGAGTCACTCCCCTTGTTTCCTTGCACACCAGAAAGGATCCCCCCTTGAGGCTCCCTATTTCTTGTAAGGATGATGGTTACCCAGCCGATAATCTCTATTCCTTTTGTTCCTTTTGTTCTTGCTGCCCAAATGCTTTTCCCTTGCGTCATTCATTACTTGGGCAGTGACTCTTCAGGCTTAAAACTGCAGCATGATAACTTATCTAAAAGGTTTTTGCAGAAAGGGATCACCTCCAGTCACAGGGATCCCCCTTAACCCATGGGTCTTGGTGTATGATCTCTACTGCTTGTGTCTATGTCTGACTTTGGAAAGGAGTGTGTGTGTGTGTGTGTGTGTGTGTGTGTGTGTGTGTGTGTGTGTGCAATCTCACCCACGCACATACTCGTCAAGTTCCTGCATGCGTGCATGTTCTTATGTGCTGCATGTGCTCCTATATACATTCCTGTGCTGTATGTGCTCCATGTGTGCACATATTTCAGTGTGTGGGCATTTGTTTGTGTATGTGACAAGGTTGAAGGAGCTGTTCCTTCAAACCCTGGCCTGGGCTCTAGCAGTGTGAGTCCAGAGAATGTTCACTGTCTCCCAGATGGTGGCATCTGGCTTGGGATCCTTGCTTCCATGCCTTAAGAGTAACAAGATGCCTACTGCAAAGTTCTCCTGAGAAGGCCACGTGTGTCAGTGCAGGCTCTTAAGGACTGCCTGGCGGGCAGAGAACAGGAAGAAAGTATATAGGAGTGCCTAGCAGAGGTACCTGACCTTGTCAGAGAGGTGCTGGGGACCTGTCTCTGGGACTGAGGGAAGTATACCACATGGCTCACAGGCTCCAAAAAGGAGTGTAACTATCCTCAGAGGATCAAGAAGGCCTGTGCAGTAAGAATTTTGGAATTTTGGTTTCTTTTAAAGACACACTATGAGTGATACCCAGTGTGGGACTAGGCAGAATGGGAAATTTGATTTTAAATGTTATAGAGAAAATGGCAGGGAACAAAGAGATGGATTTTTTTTTTTAAGACACCAGCAAAACTTTGATTGCAGCTGCTACCTTAGGGATAGTCTTTGCTTTGCTCCGAGGGGGGGATTTTTCATTTTTTTCTTCTTTCTTTCTCTTTCTCTCTCTTCTTTCTTTCTTTCTTTCTTTCTTTCTTTCTTTCTTTCTTTCTTTCTTCTTTCTTTCTCTTCTTCCTGTATTCTGTTTCAAAAACGGTTGCAGAGTTGGCTGTGCAACTGGAAAAATTTCAGGTGGAGGTGGAAGCACTGGGGAGGCGAGGACCATGGACGAAAACAAGAAGGCTCAGACCCAGTGACTGAGCAAGAGAGCACGAGGAAGGAAGGAAAGGAACTGTTCAGGAGGGTGGTTGGGTCAAAGAAAAGCTGACAAAGCAGGAGGCCAATCTGTTACGTGTGTGTGTGTGTGTGTGTGTGTGTGTGTGTGTGTGTGTGTAGTGTGAGTGTGTGCATGTGTGGTGTGAGTGTGTGCATGTGTGTGTATTTGTATGTGTGTGTGAGTGTGTATATGTGTGATATGTGAGTGTATGTGTGTGTTTCTGTGTGTGTGTGTGGCCTGTGAGGTACCATAGAGTCTCTGTAATGGGCTTGATCAGTCCCTCTCCAAATCTATAGGCTATTGTGCCCTCCCCAGGACCTACAGTCTGCACTTACTTCAAAGTTGACTCATGAAGGAAATAAAGTTAAAACCAGGCTGCCAAGTGGGTGCTCACTCAGGATTGCTGGTGTCAGTATAAAAATGGGGAGTCAAAGAGATGCTGAATGAAAGGGGTTGCTGAGGCTGGGACGCTGGTTCCACATCCCAAGGAACCCCAAGGATGCCAGATAATCCCTAGAACCTAAAGAAGGCATGTGGAACAGGTTCTTATAAGCCATGGAAGGAACCAACCCTACCACTACCTGGGTCTCGGACTTCTGGCCTCCAGAATCACCATTCTGGGTGTGTTCACTGTAGCAACACAGGCAAATAAAAGTGCTCACTTCAGAATTCAGGCTGTCCAAACTGTTGTGATGATGGTCTA
The DNA here is from genome assembly GCA_030674055.1 of Rhabdomys pumilio. NCBI lineage: Eukaryota > Metazoa > Chordata > Mammalia > Rodentia > Muridae > Rhabdomys > Rhabdomys pumilio. The sequence continues at coordinate 35,364,265 of JANHMN010000004.1, forward strand.
TAGGGTTCGGAGAACAGCTGGCCTGGTGGGAAATGTAGACTGGGCTGGTCTGGGGATCAGAGTTCAAGTCCACGTGAGTACTGCTGCCTTACTGGGCCATCTTCCTCTCTGTAAACTGAGAATGGAACACCAGGATTTCTGGGCCTCCTCCATATTGGGAAGATGAGGCTAGCAAGCTCTGGTAGTCTGACTCAAGTTAGTCAGCAGGACGGTGCTAAGTGATTCTGAGTTGACCCTGAAGGAGGCTTCAGCTCCTTAATCAGGGATTTCCTATTTGAACCTTTCTATGCTGAAAAAGTTGATAACCCAGAATGTCTCCTACCATCTCATAAGGCATTTTCTCCCTTGATGGGATGGTACATATCTGTGATCCCATCAAAGGCTGTCAGGAGAGCTACAAGTTTGAGGTTAGCCTGGGCTATAGTGTGGATTTTGAAAGCAACAACTGGAAAAACAACATGGAAAGAAAATGAAAAGTGGCATGTCCCATTTCCTCTTCTCCCCCATCTCCCCAACCTGTCCTGTGTCTGTGTCATGTCCCACCTCCCCCATTCCAGGACTTAGTTTCCTCATATAAAATAAGGGGTCAGTCTAGCTCTCCTGGAGAGACCCTTAATCTCTGCTCTCTGGAGCACTACGTAATCTGCTCTGCTTCAGTGACTGTCCTGTGAGTGGGTGGGGGCTTTGCTGTCTCTATTCATACACATCTCACATGGGTAGCCTCCCACCAGAGCCTTCCTATGAGGAAGGGAAGAAGGGCCTGTCCTTACCTCCCATGGCATCTAGAGAGTGAGCCAATCCATGGAGAGGACAGACCTTAGCACAGTGTTGTCACCGATTGCCACACATATCAGGCTTCTCAGAGGGGAGGGATATTCGGTGGGCAAGGACCTGGGTAGGCAGCCAGCTCCAGCTTGACGGGTGGAGAGCTCTCTTGATCAGGCTGTGCTCAATGACCGACTATAAATTCTCAGTGAAACAGCCCCACTGGGCCTAATTTCAACCACTTAACCCAGAGGTTGCATTCTTGAAGCGTTCTGCCAAATGCATTCGTCTCTGGGTTGGGAAAGCACATCCGAGAGCCTGCAGGCAGCACTGCTGCTGGACTTTCTCACCTGCTGGGTCCATGTAGAAGGTGCATGGTCTTTTCTCTGTCCTAGCAGCCCAGCTGGGTTCAGGAGCGGCATGTCGTAAATGTAGGGTTGGGCCGGGCATGACTGTACCTGCTGGCAGGAGACCAGAACCTAAACAACCTGGACAGACCTGGTCAGCCCTGGAAACCCTGTAGAAATGATGAGTAAATTCAGCTAAGTCCTATTGGCCAAACAGCAGAAATGAATGAAACCGAAGAGACCAAGGTCACAGTTGGTGGGTCCCAGCAATGCCTGAAGAGCCTATCAGCAGAGCTCCCCAAAGCAGGTGCCTGTAATCAGCTAGCAGACTGCAGTAACAGGTCACCACAGGTTGAATCCATCAGCAGTCAGGTAATACTAGAGCAATTGTTCAGCACAATCAAACCACCAATCCCCTTGATCCAGCAACTCGCAAACAGCCTGCCTTTAGAGCTCAACAAAACTCAACCAGCACAGCAACTCAACAACCAGCCTGCAAGGTCAGACAGTGCCAGAGCAATGGGCTCACTGGGTCAAATAATAGCAGCACACCCAGCCTCCCGTAAACAGCCAATCAACAGCCACAAACAATGTCCAAATATTTGGATTAATTCACCCAAACATCCAGTCAGTTCAATCAAACCCAGGCAACTGATCTAATGAGTGCCAAAACACCTATTCAACTTAAACAGCCACTCGAACTGTGACAAAACAACTGGTCGACTTGGTGAAACCACCCATCACCACAGCCAAACAAGCAGTCAACCCAGTCATACCTCGAAAAAGTCACAGGTCACAATGGTCACCAGGCAGTAACAAAACACCCACTCCATCCTGTCAAACAACCACTCAGGCAGGAGAGGCTGTGTCTAAACATCCAGTCAACTTCACGATTTGCTGCTTGCCTTCATGCAGTGAAACCCAAACAGCCACTTAACTTGGTTAAAGGAACAGACCATGTCTGGATATCTGGACACACCTCTCCTGCCCAGTATTCTTCAACAAAGACTCAGAGGAGGTGGCCCACACAGCCAACAGAATGGTCTCTCACCAAAATGCCCACATCAGTGTACCCCTCCCACCCCCCGCCTCTAGCAATGAGGAAGAAATAAACCCTGTCACTCATCTGGTGAATAATTTTCAGTGGAAGATGGAGGTTTTCTGGTCAGAGCAGCTGCAAGTGGCTGGGGTGACTTGGCAGAATGGTTTCTGTGCCTGCTCCCTGTGCTGTTGTGGGGAGGGAGCCTCTTAGAGTCCCTTGCTGCAAAGCACCTGAGAGGGACATTTGTCCCATGGAGTGTGCACTGCTCTGCATCTTGCAGGAAGTGGCAAGCCTGCTTAGTGTGCTGGCTGAGTTAGTTCTCGGTGTCAGACACCAGCACTAGCCTGCTGTCTAAGGTCCCAGGTCATCACAGGGACCAGAACTCGTTCATCAAATCTCGATCCCTGAAATGCCCATCACCTCTGAGCATCTCTGTCCAGAGCACTTACTGTGTGACACTGGGTAAGAAGCCCATTATGTGCTCCACAACAAGTCTACGACATCTGATTGCCCCACATTCCTGGAGGTTCACAGAGGCCACAAGGCTACTAAGTGGTGGCATTTGAAACCAGCTGTAAATTGAGGAGCCAGTTGGATCTTTGAAATACTAATGAAGGGAGAGTCAAGGGAGTGATTTGGCCTGGCCTGTACTACATTGAAGATGTAGGTGAGATGGCACATTAAGGAGACTATCTGAGTGTGTGTGCATGTGCCTGTGCGTATTTGTGTGCGAGAGAGAGAGAGAGAGAGAGAGAGAGAGAGAGAGAGAGAGAAAGAACATGGCCTCATGAGAAGAGACACTCTGTACCTGTTGTAGACAGGTCAGAGTCCTGAAGAGCACCCTCTCAATTTAGCGCTAACCCCAGTTCTGAGATCTGCTCAGGTATGCTGGGCAGGGACCAACGTCTCCAGAGGCCAGCAGTTCCTGGGCTACATGGACCTACATACAGGTAGCCTTCAGGGTTGGCTTCTAAGACAGGGAAAGACTTCCTGACCTTGGTGTACCCTCACTGCAAAGCTTAGTTGGCCTCTCATCCCTGGGCACAGGTGTGAGTCCACTACTGACCGTAGTTGACCCACCCACCTTCTTAGTCCAGGGAGAGGCATGTCGACCCACCTCCCTGCATTAGTCACAGAGCATTTTGTTGAAGCCTAGCACAAATCACAAGGGCAGGAAATGTCGTAAAGAGAAAAATAATCTTCTGACGGAAAAATAAATTATCAGCCGTGTTCTGAAGGAAAAGAAACATTCTTAAATAATTTCTCTTGCTGTTGGTATTGGCTGGCAGTGTGGGCCAGCCAAGCAAATGGTAATTTCCAAATTAGATTATACATTATGTCATATTAGTTTTATATTAGAAAAACAAACGGGATCAAGGAAGAAGTGCCAAGGTTGGCGGCCGTGCTGGCCACGTGACAGCTGTGTTTCCACTGCAGTTTGTTTAATGATTTCGGGGGGAGGGGAGGCAAGGAACAAACTTTCAGCCCACCATGGCTCAGCACAGATTGGTGGCCTAGAGATCGGCTCTCCATTGAGGGAGGAAAGGATAACACTGAGGCCAGGCCTCTGTGACTATGAGTACAGCTATATGAGGGAGACAAGGGCGCCCTCAGAATGTGCTCTTCCTACCTTCCTATGGGGATTTGTTCTCTCCATAGGGGCTGGCTTAGAGTCCAGCCACCATGATTGGTAAGTGTCCAAAAGAGGCAGCAGGTGGAGATGTCCACATAGCACTCTCAGGGAGGAGATGCTGGTGCAGCCCTGTGGCATCCCTGCTTCTGTATTGTGCTTTCCCATTGGAACACCAGATGTCTGTGTCTCCCTTAAGTGCAAAGCCAGAGATGACTCTATGAGGAGATGGACTCAGGGTGGGAAATCACCTGTCCTAAGGCTCTGAGCCAGACTGATGGCTGTGCTTACTTCTTTCTTCCTCAGAACAGTCCCACCAGACATTGGGGCAGAGGGAGAAACAGAGAGACGGGGTAGATACATGAGGGATTTGTGACCATGTTGGGGGACCTGGCTCAGCTTATAATGGAACTACCAGGACTTGTGATCATAACTACCATGTGGAGTATAATGCTTATGCTGTCATGAAACACACAGTGGGCTTTAGTGATGACATTCCTAAGAGGTACTGGGGAGCAGGAGACACTGAGTTGTTGGTTAGGAGGGTTCCTTTAGTTGTTGAAGCATCAGACTTCTGGCCCTAAAGTCTCTTTGTCTCTCAGACTAGGCTCATCCAGCTGCAGTTGTTTGCATGTGGATTTGGGTCGGTGTTTTTGGACCAACTGTGTCTCTCCAGAACAGAGGAGCCAGGTTGGCTGGGTTATCTCTAAAGGGGGGTCACACTTGGCACACTGCTTCAAACTACTCCGGATAGTCACAGAAAAGGCAAGAGAAATGAGAAATACTAATGTTTAGATGAGGAAAAGGTACAGGGGCTTCCAGGTCTAGGGATATCCTATTATTTATTTGCAAATAAATAATATTGCCTCCTGGCCCCAGGACAGGCATCAGTAATCACCCACAGCACCTTACCTCATAGATCTCAGGTGACTAATACTAGTCAATCCAAGGTGGCTCATCCAGGAAACCTATCATCTGCCACTCAGGGTCCAGCTCATTCTCTAGGTGTGATTGGGAGTAGGTAAAGAGAGGGAGGTGGTGGAACTCACATTCTGGTTATGGGGATTTAGATCCCATCTTCACCAAAAGGCAGTGCGATGGGAAGAGATTTCTTGGAACCACTCAATCAGCAGGTATCTGACCTGCCACAGCATGTGCCCAGCTCTGGGTACATGGCTGGATGAAGACAGAACAGTCAGGCTGGTTGGCCCATTGCTGCAGACACTCTTGTCCTTCTTCTGTTCCCCAGAATTGCTGGGCTCTGCTCCTTAGACATCTGTGTCTTCTCTGTGAACCTCACATTTTCTACCTGGTTAGTGGGGACAGGAGTGGTGTTCAAGCTTGTCGAGATGTAAAAACTCACCTGGTGTGGCCAACTCAGGATCCTGTGGACTCAGACCCTAGTTCAGATTCTCTTTGGAGTGTCACACAGTCAGTGTGCAGGCCTGGGAAGCCACAGCAGTAATTCCTGTGAGCCACCAGGGGGAGAGGAGGACATTCAGTCTAATTCCAGTTTAATTTCTTTTTCAGCCCCTGGTGGCCTGGAGGGTAACTGCAGCTCCTGGCTTGCTTCCTGTCAGTGAAAGACCCAGCTCCTGAGATCACTATCCATGCAAACTCTCAAGGGGCACTAACTTTTAGCCAGGTTCCTTGCTGAATGTCAGGAACCCTCTTTCTATCCTGGATGGTGCTCACGGTCTAGTCAAGGGAGAAGAGATAGGAATACACAAGAGCCCCTCAATGTAGCCTGCCTGGTAATATCTTTAATGGTGAAGGCTGAGAGGGTGTGGGGTAGTGGTACCTTGCTGGGAAAAGTGATGTCAAAGAAGAGTTCAATAGGGCTTATGGGTGTGTGTGTGTTTGTGTGTGGGGGGAATGTGGATGGGTGGGTTGTAGTGAGGGGTTAGAGGGCAGAGTAGAGGCAGAGTAAGCAACAAGGGAGTACATTCATTTGCTTAGAAGTATGTATTGAACAATTATTGAGCATCAGGTTGTGAAATATCATCAATGACAGCTTCAAACCCCAAGTCAGCTCTCCTGGACCCTAGCCTGAGCACTTGTAACATTTTGAGTACAGGTTTGCTTCTAAGCATAACTTCTCTCTATGGGGATCCTCCATCACTCTACAGGACAGCTGCAAGGGAGGGACTTGAGGGGATGTCACTGGGGGTGTTGTAGCACAGGTGAGATGAGGTGACAGTGTTGAGAGTAAGGGCAGCATGACCTCTCTACTCCCCTTCAGCTGCCCACTTCTCCGGAAATCCCATTTTACCCAGAACCACCCCCTCTCCTTATGTTCATGCTTGGTCTCCTGTCTGCAGAGTCTGTTCCTGAGGGCAGGATTTTGCAGCTGTGCAGTGTTAGGAGAGTTCTGGGCTGACTGGAGCATGTAGAACAACCAAGCACAACTGTGGAGTAACATGGTTGAGGAGATGTGTCTGTGTCACTGTTCTATTGTGAAGGAATATCATGGCCATAGAAACTCTTATAAAAGAAAGCATTTAATTGGAGGCTTGCTTACAGTTTCAGAGGTTTAGTCTATTATATATATACTATGGAGGGGACCATGGTAACACACAAGGCACTGGAGCAGTAGCTGAGAGCTACATTCTGATCTACAGGTCAAGAGAGAGGCCTGGCATGGCTTTTTGAAACTTCAAAGCCCACCCCCAGTGACACACTCCCTCCAACAAGGTCACATCTCCCAATCCTTCTAATCCTTTCAAACCATGCTATTCCCTGGTGACTAAGCATCTGAATATATGAGCCTCAGGGGGTCCTTCCTACTCAAACCACCACATAGTGAGAGTGCGAGAGAGGGCAGAGAGAGCCTGAGGGGCAAGAACCTTGTGAAGAACATTCTAGAGCCGAAGAAGTAGGTAGTGGTGATCTCAGATAGAAGGCAGAGTTCCATCACTGCAGGCTAACTCTGAGCAAACTGATCCTGTGAGAAGCAGTGGGAGGCCATCAGTGATTGCATAATTATAGTGTGTACAAGAAACTCTTTTTTACATTACCTCACTAAACCTCCTTCATCACTGGGTAGGTTATGCAGTTGGGTCTAATTACAGTGACAGAAGCACAGAGGGGTGAAGGGTCTTGCCCCAGGTAACTCTCCAGAGCGAACTGGCCCTATTCATTGCATCGTCTTCCCTCCTCCCTAGATGTAGCTTCCATCTTCTGGCTGTTGTTTGGTTTGGAGCCATCTTTCCTCCCATTTGAACTCTTAACACAGTGAGATTCCTATTTTTCAGGTCTGGTTCAGATATTCCTTGTGAAAGGTTCTCTGACTCTTCTAAGTGCATTTGACTTTTCTTCCCTCTTATCTCTCTCTCCCACCATCTCTTACCACCTCTTACCATTACCCATCAGCCATCTCTCCATCCTTCCTTTCCCTTAAGGCAGTTGCCAGTCCCTGTCAGCCCCACAGTCTTGTGTGAATGCACGAGTGAGTGCTACACTCATTACACAGATTTGAGCTTTGTCCTGGGGGTCCCCAGTCCACAAGCTTCCAAGGTCATGGCAGAACTGGCCTTCCCTGTTCTCAGGCAGGGCCCAGTACAGTGTCTGCTTCCTGTCCTCTTACCTTCCTTCTTCACCTTTTGCTCAGTAGGTTCCTTGCCATCCGTTTGATTCTTTCCCTGGCTGTCCTGGAACTCACTCTGTAGACCAGGCTGGCCTTGAACTCAGAAATCTGCCTGCCTCTGCCTCCCAAGTGCTGGGATTAAAGGCGTGTGCCACCACCGCCCTGCTGTTTGATTCTTAAAGAAGGGACGTTTCTATGTCTGAAGTGAATAGGGTTTGTATTAAGAGCGTTTTAGTTGGTGTCAGAAGAAACAATTACTGCCATATTGGGGGGAGGGGCAGGAGCTGAAGCCACCATCAGGGGCTTTCCTCAGATCCATGTGACTCAGGAGGAGTGACAAGAGCCTCAGGAGCAGGGCCTGTAGGTGCATCAGGAAATGGCTGTGAAGTTACAGAGGAGGTCGGGCACTTGAATCACAAAGGGAGGGTACAAAGGGCATCTCAGGAATAGCTCATGGATAAATACTTGGGACAGTGTCGTTCCTTGCCTCCATCCCCAGTCTTGGTTTCATCAGGAACATCATTTTGGCTGTGTGCACAGCCCCACAATTTAGTGCAGGGAATTGCATTTTAGGGAACTAAGAAGGTGATATTTCTTGTGTCCACATGTTCTATGCCAGTTTCTAAGATGGAGACCTGATATTGCTCTTTCATCTAGGAGTGAAGCAGATCAGAGAATGGTAGATGCTGTCCATAAAGGAAGCCATCCTTCTCTGTGGATCATATGATCTCTGTTGCAACTATCCAACTCTGTGGCTGTTGCACAAAAGCAGCCAAAAGCCAAAACAAAACAAACTAAAACAAAAAAACCAAAAACAGAAAAACAAACAAACAAACAAAAAACTCCAAAAGACATGTGTCTGAATAAGTGCAGTTGTGTTCTAATAAAACTTTATGTGTGAATACTGACATTTGGCATTCACATAATTCTTATATCTTACCTTCCTTATGTTTTCCCCAAACATAAAAAAGCATAGAGTATACTCTCAGCCTGCTAGCAGGGCTGTCTAGCTTATTGGTCCTCATCCAAATGACTGAGTGAGAGTTGGCAAGGCAGGAAGGTCCACCCAGAAGGGAAGAGATCAGCCCTCTGAGAAAGTCCTCTGTGTCTCTGCACCCCATTCATCCAACTCTGGGGGGCCTCTCACCACTACCAACATCAGGGTGCCTGCCCACAAGGAACTGGCTTCTCTGTGAGTGGATGGCTAGCAGCTGGACTTCTCGAGGTGGGCGGGCCGGCCATGTTCAGCCTCCGGGAAATGAGTGTGGACATGGCGGGCCCAGTGGGGCTGCCCACCCTTCTCTGCCCGGATCAGGTTCCCTGGCTCATCTGAGCATTGTAAACACAGCGGCTGGACAGGCCACCTCTCCTGAGCTCCACTGTAGGCGGCTCTGCCTGGGAGGGAAACAGGATTGGGCCTGACAATTTGACATAAACCATGGGGCAGTGTCCGCAGCTGGGGGAAGTCTGGTGACCCACTCTTGGAGACCTCCATGCTCACCCCAGTGATGGCTGCTGCCAGTTACCTTTCTCTGTGGATCCAGGAGTCTATGGGATAAGAAGCACCTCAGGGGTCCCCCTAAGCTGGTCCCATTTTGATACAGTTAGAGAAACTGAGGCCCAGAGGAGAGCAAACTCTTACTGACTAACAGGGCTCTGGACCCTTCCCAGGGAATATGAATAAACACGGGTGTCATTTATTACACAAGACGATCAGTGTATATGAGACACTTGGAACAGTGTCCCGTGCTCAGCAAGTGGTGCTGTCTGTGGTCACTGCCAAATAAAAATGAATACGTAGATGGGGTGGTCTATGTGAGGAGCTGCATCCAAGGACCCTGTCCCTTAGCCATCAGCTGCCCATGGGAGGGCTTACCTTTGGAGCCAGCCAGGAACATTCTGGTGGGAGTCAGCCAAGCCATCTTCAGAGCAAGTGTGTTTGTTTCCTTTACACAATGTAGGGCATTCCAGCAGATGGGTACCTGCTGCGTCAGGTTAACACACAGCCTCTTGGGTCTCTTGCAGCCCAAGTGCTGCTTGTGGACAAACATAGGTGTGTACACTGATCATATGTGTGAGCCACACGTGCATGTGTAGCTTCCTTCCAGCATACAAGTTAGCATTCTGTCTGTTCAGGATTACCTGTGGCATACACACACACATGCACACACACACACACACACACACACACACACACACACACACACCACACCACACTCATGTGTGCATACATGCATTTGTATGCATGCAGCACCTTACCTTTGTGCTGTCAGCTCAGTAGCATGCTATCTTCTGAACAAACTGTCATCTTTGGGGTTTTTAGACATTTATCTTATTGTTCCTGAGATAGTATGGTATTCTAAAGACCCGAGAATGAAGGCTCTGGGCCTGGAAGTGGAAAGAGTTAATGACTTTAAAGATCCACACCATTTCTGAGCACTTTCTGAAGATGCCCACCAGCCCTCAATGAGGCTTGACATGTCCAGACTTAGACTTGCCCTCCCGCCGTGGAGCAGGGGCCTTACTGGGCCTGTTCACCCTCATCAGGTCCACCACACCCTGATGCCCTTGCCCTCCATCGGTGGGTCCGTTTGGAGTCTGCTGGGCCTGCTCAGCCCCCAGCCCCTCACATAGACCACGTCATCTACACATACTTACTTTTATCTGGCAGTGACCACAGATAGCACTACCTGCTGAACACTGGACACTGTTCTAAGGGCCTCATATACACTGATCCATTCTCAACAATCCTGTATTATAAATGACACCCATGTCTATCTTATAGGCAGGGAAACCAAGGCACAGTCAGACAAAGCAACTGAATCCAAGCTACATAGCCAGGAAGTTAAAAAAGCAGAATTTACATACAGGTCTGTGATCTGTCTCCATGAGATAGGGCATATGGTTCATGCAGGTACCTGGACCTTAGACCCCAGAGGGAGGACAACAGGTGGCAAATTGTATTCCAATAGGCCTATTGTGTGCTAGACCCTTCGTTAGGAGGGCTCACTGGCCTTCGTGCCACTAGATTCTAGCCTACATGTTCCCCCTTCTCCCCCTCCCTTCCTTTTCCTCCAGCCCAGATGGGGCTTTACTGCTTAACACCCAGGTCAGGAACAGCCTCCTCTAGGGACCTGGGCTCTTCTTATAACAGTTCCCCGTGTGTGTGGCTGGAGCTGTGGTTAGGAACTGGGCATCAAGAGGCTGGGCCCTTCCCTACTTAAGAGCACAAAGGAGACATGCTTCCCAAACCCATATTCCTGCCTCTTCTCTTCTTCCTCATATGGTTTGAACATCCTGTTTTCTATATTCTACCATTCAACTGGGTGCATGCCCTCCACCCCCATCACTTTCTAGTAGTCTGCAGATTGTGACCACAGCTACTGTCTCTTCTGGGAAGCCTCCACAGGTCACATGGCAGCTGGTGGCATGCTCTTTGCTTGGGCCCTGTGGCTCCATGTCTGCTTCTTCATGTGTCCCCTCAGTCTGTCTGGGGCCAGGTATACACAAGTAATTCCACGGATGCCCATCAAGTGCTGTCTGTTGCAGGACCCCAATCCCTTCCCACAGGAACTGGACTCTTTGCCAACCAGACATTATTTAACTTACGAATTTTGTTCTCAGCACCTTACATAGAAATGGAGCATGGTTGGATTCATCTAGGTTCTAGAATATTACCTTTGTGATACTCTAAAAATATGAATTAAAAGTAGAAAAATGAATGACAATTTTGCTATTCTGACTCAGTTTGGCTTAGGAACAAAAGAGGTTCCAAGGGGCAGGACACACATAGGCTGGGTTGGCTAGTGGCTGCAGAGCAGATACTTTGTCTCTGGCCTGGGTCTGGCTGCCCATCCGCAGCCCTCCTTGCTATCTACATTGGGGAGAGGCTGGTAAACAAGGGCCTTCCTGTCTTTCTCTGCTCTCCCCTATTTCTAAAAATAAACTGGAATCTTCTCCTCATCTGCCCCCAATTTTCTCCTGCTTGACCCCTGATGACCCATGTCCTCACATGAGGCCACATGTGTGCCCACTGCTGGACAGATGGGCCGGCCCTGGGGTGCAGATGGTGGGAGTTTTGAGACCGCTATGGCCTCTGTTCCTCCAGCTACGCCCTGCAGGGAACAAAGCCCTCAGCAACTCCCAGACTGCAGTGGGGTGGGGGCCTTGTTTACAACAGGACCCTCTGCCCTGCTGTCAGGAGCTGTCCCTACAATGACAGCCACTGCCCACTTTTGGTACATGGAGCATAGTCACATCTGCTGTCTTCTTGAGTCTGTTCTCAAGTTCTCCAGGTCAGTGTTGAACAGACAAGGAAAACAGGGAGGCTAATTTACTTCTTCAGGATTGTGGAGCTAGCAAAGAACAGAACCAACTTTCTAAACCAGATCTCTCTGCTCTAAAATCCTGCCTTTTAACATTGTCCTTCCTGGTGTCTGACATCAGAATCAGGGTATGGTCTTACAACTTTGCACCCGAAGGATTTTATAGTGTTCTTTTAGCTTGTGTTTAATGAGTAGTTACACTGCCTGAAACTCCATCCAAGCTCAGTCCTGGAAAGGAAAGAATATCAGGCTCATGTGGAGGATAGAACTAAGGATACAGGATGTTATCATGCCACTTGCCATAGCCATTCTGCAGTGTGAGGGCACCAAGCTCTCAGGTTCCAAAGTCTTTCTTTAGCGTAACTGTTCATCCAGTTGGCATGGTGTGTTTTGCTTTTGATTAATTACTTAGCTGGGCAAATCATCTCTGTGTCTGCTCAGCCCAGTACAGGGCACAGGTACCTAGAAGATGAATGGATCTAGCTTTATGAGTATTATAAAGGTGTGTATATGAATGGCAGTTCTGGTACAGGGTGACAAAGTATTGTGATAACAGGACTGCCTAGTAGTTATGGATCATGGGGGTCCAGGTAAAAACATGGCTGGCTGGCTCTGTGTCCTGTTATGGGCAGCTCAATGGCTTTCTTCCTGCTCCAGTGACCTGTTTGTTTCTCTAGACTAGTATTCAAGGGCACAGCAGTGTGATAGAACCCATCTCTTCTTCTCCTGCTAAGCCCCTGGCTCTCTTTGTACCTTAAGATCACCAAACTGCTCTAGGGTCCTCCTCAAACAAGGGACTTTTTTTCTTTTATGTCAGCCATGTTATCATGCCTTCTGGCCTGTATTGTGTCCCTTATTACACTCCACTTTCTCCTGGTTGCCTCTTACCCTGAAAATTGCACCCAGAGATGCCATGTTCCTAGGATAGGTGGCAGCTGGGCATGAGAGGTTCCTACAATGGATACATGTTGGTTAAAGGAGAAGAATCACTTAATGTTAACAGATCTTGGTCTCCACTTCTGCGAATGGGCTCAAATATAGGAAGATAAAGGTCCTGTTAGAAGAAGGGACAGTTGCCTGGAGGGCTAAGGGGAAAGTGCAGCTCAGTTTTCGAGATCAGAGAATATTCCTGGGGCCGGGGGTCTCAACCCCAGGCCTGGGCCTCAGATGATGCTCTTATTTAGTTAGTAACTCATACTGTGCTTGTAATGTGTGTGGTACTGCCTGAAGCCCTTTCCATACATTAAGGTGTTTGATCTTTGCAAAACTCTGTTCTTATCCCCATTTTATGTATTTGGAAGTAGAAGCATGAAGAGGTTAGTTGACTTTCTTAAACCTACACAGCTAAGAACAATCCAAAGCTGAATTAATATCCAGGCTTTTGTCTCTAGTGATGCTTACACTCTAATTTCCTTGCTGTTACAAGAAGAGGAAGAAAAAGGCTGTGGAGTGGGGAGGATAAACATCATGCTACCTAACACAGTATGGGACAGTACATCCCTGCCTCCCACTATGCTCATACCAGATCCATATGAACTCCCTGTGGAGGACAGCCAGTACCATCTTTCTGTGGATTCCACATTCCAGTGTGGTACCCTCTCTACCTAGACAGTGGGGGTGCCACTTGGGCATCAATGGCTGGGCCAGAGCTTCCTCCTCTTATAATGGTCTCTGGAAGTAGGCAGAGGAGATGTTAGTTTCACTCACAAATGAAGGAACTGAAAGGAGAGGGAGATATTATGGTCTGTATATGAGATGCCTCCTAATGCTCATGTGTTGAAGGTTTTGCCCTGATTGATAGATCTGATTGTTGGGAGGTAACTAGATCTTAATGTCTCTGACCTTATCAATCGATCAGTCCATGGATGAGTTATTTGATGACACTACTAAAGGGTGACAGAAATGAGGATATGAGGTCTAGTTGGAGGTAGCAGGTCTGTCCTGGAAAGACAGACTTTGTCCCTTGCACCTTTCTGCTATGCTCTCTTCCTACCCACTGTAAGGTGAGCAGACTCCTGTAATTCATTTATCCACCACCAGGATGGCTGGCTTCATCTCAGGCCCAAAGCTATGGATCTTAGCTATCTTAGACTGAAAGCTTTGAAGCTAGGAACCTAAACCAAGTCTTTGTACTTTTTCACATATTTGTTGCAACAATAAAAATTCTGATTAATGTAGAAGGTAAAAGAGTGGGGATAGTCTCCAGGCTGCAGCTTGGATCTGAGATGACACACTCTGGAGTCAGAGCTTGTCCCTAGCCATCAATGCCTGAGGGGTCAGTCCCAGTGCACCACACATAGTGCCATGATGCCTGACACTTGCTCTGAGCATGGGTGTGCCCTCAGTGCACAAGTGGGGGAGCATGGGGATAGCCATGGATATCCTAGCCAGGGGTGGAAATGGTCTGGATTGCCTTGACCATCATCCTCATGCTGCCCTTGTGCAGATGGTTGTGGATGAGAGTCCAGGACCCACCCAGACTGATTTCTCTTCCCTTCCCCACCCTGTCTTCCTAACCTCTACAATGACCTAAGGGCCTAGGTACAACACCCTTGAGACTCTTCTGACCAAGAACTTAGACCCTTTTCTTTTGGAGAGTCTGAGGGGGTTACTTAGTGGGGAACCACAGAGATGAATTCTCCTTCCTTCAACTTGTAGTGACATTTTGGGTCTTTCAAAGCATATTTCCAGTTTGTGATCAACATTCATTTTTACCGAGAGAGAAAAAGACAGAGATAAGTGAACCAAGCCTGTGATCAGGGAACAGAAACCATACAAGCATGGTTTGTCTCGTCCCTGCTGCAAAACCTTCTTGCTCCTTTTCCCTTTCTTTGCTGCATCAGCAGGGGAACAGGACAGGAGTCTGGAATAGGCAGATTCAATGGAGTGGGAGGATTAATGGTTTCGAATTTACAGTTCACTTATTAAGTGGCCTTAAGCAAGTCATGTTCCCTCTCTTGGGCTCAAGTGTTTAATTATGAATTATTTTTATATCTTTAAATACTTCAAAATTAGTTAATTATTAATTAATTAGGGAAGGAAGCTACCATACCATCCTTTTACTTGGCTGGAGGTTTATAGAAATTGATCCAATGTTTTTCTTTCCTTCCTTCTTTCCTTCCTTCCTTCCTTCCTTCCTTCCTTCCTTCCCTTTATTTGTCTCTTCTATCTATCCACATATCCAATCATACAACAACACATTCACTCAATTCTGTATGCCTCTATCCGTTTATCCATCAATCTTTCCCTTCCCCATTCCTCCTGCCCAGCTACCTACTCATCCACCCACCAACGGATGCTTTTCATCTATCCATGTGCCCATCCATCCTTGGGTCCATTCATCTGAGATCTGGCTTCCAAGTTTAACAGTGAAAGTCTTTTCTTATTTTTAAGCAGTTATCCCTTCATAGTCACTCACATTCAAACTGCCTCTTCTCACAATTAATCCTTAATTAAACTGGAAGGTCTTAAGGAGGAGGGAGAAGGCTGATTCAGCTCGGGATCCTCAGCATACTGCAGCACTCACCACGCTTACCGAATATCTTTGCAGTTCATAGCTCCCTGAGCTGTTCCAGGTTCCAGTGCAGGTCCTGATTCACACCTCTAATCCCTCTTCTCTGCAGGCTCTAAGCTTCATTCTTAATGTCCTCACCTCAGAGATCTATAGAAGCTGAGTCCTACCTGGGATCACACAGCAAGTCCTTAGGAAACCTGGAATAGAATTTAAGTCTTCTCTGGTAGTGAATGGTCCCCATAGCCTCCCTTATCTGGGACACTGCCCAGAGACCTACCAAGAGGGCCACCAGAAGAGGGAGCAACTCTGAGTCACCCACACCCTCTCCATTCTTCAGTCTGTGGACCTGCACAGCCAGCCCAGGCAGCCACAGCAAGGCCCTCTGGCTATCCTGGCAACATACTGGGTTGGGTGGGGATTGGCGCTTGCTGCTTTCAAACTTAGGCTGCTCCAGAGCTGCCAGGCCTCTGCTGGTTCACTAGACTCACCCAGGCTGTTCTGGTTCTGGCCAGCTGGGGTGGTCCTCAGTGCCATTCCCAGTGATAGAGGTCAGGCCTCCCCTAGTGCCTGCAGTGTGTTACTGGTAGCTCCCAAGGGTTCTCCCAACTGGTTTGTACACTTGATGGGCGGGCTGTAAACAAGCCATCAGCAGAGGTGGTCTTGGCCCTCCCTTCCCTTCTAGCCTCCCAGACTTGATAGCTCTCAGCCACATTGGAAGAATTAGGGGGCGGCTGGTAGAGGGAGGTGGCTGGCTCCCATGGCGGGCACGGGGAACCATGCATAAGTCCTACCATATTGGCTGTGTGTGTGTGTGTGTGTGTGTATGTGTGCGTGTGCGGGTGCGTGTGTGTGTGTGTGTATGTGTGTGTATGTGTGTGTATGTGTGTGTGTACTTGTGCACATGAAAGTGGGAGAAGTGGGTCTTATTTCTGTGATGCTGTCCTGGGGGATCTGAGGTCAGGACTTGCCTAGAAATCCTTCTCTGCTAGATTCATAGCCTTTCTAGAGCAGGGAGAGGCCTCCAGTATTCTTCTCACTTGTTATGGATGCTGTTCACTGGGCCTGGGTCAGCAGAAGCTAGGATCTCAGTGGCCTGGAGGAGCCCTCTCTTCTCCATGTCTCTGTCTCCTGTGAGAGCTTCTGTGGTGGCTCAGAGCCATTCTGTCACTGTTTAAAAAACTCCTCATATCTCCTCTGTCTTGATCACTTGGGATTCCCAGGCTCTTTCTACATAAGAGGAGACAGAATCTGAGAGTGTGAGGGAATGTGCAATGGAAACTAGGCTTTGGGTCTGGCTTCTCTGGCTCCTTTGGGGAATCCAGTGCTCCTCATGCTTCCAGAACCTTCCAAACACACAACAAGCTGTGGGGAGGTGGAGTCTGGCTTCAGTTCCTGCGGGGAGCCATGGGTCAGGGAAACAGCCAGAATGAGAGGGGTCTCCTGTGTTTCCAGGGGTGATCATGTGGTTAGGTTGCAAGAACATTCAGAACCTTCAAGAATTGGCATGTTCTATTGTGATCTGGGTAGAGGTGGGGTGGGGGTAGGTTACTTCAGACAAAAACAATCCCAGGGATGGTGCTGAGAGGGCAAAGTATCCCTCCTCTTAATCCACGATTCCAGAAGTAATCTGCTGTCTTCCTCCCCTTTCTGTGGTATTCAAGAAGATTTAACTCTTTTATTAGTCATTAAGAAGTGACCAGGGTACCAGCTATTGCTGTGTCCTAGGAGAAACCTTTTACACATACTGTCAACAAACCTACAGAGTTTCCCTGTAGATGAGACCCTGTTCTTATTTACCCATCATTTGGGAGTGAACAGATATCAACTCTACAGGGTGGGGCACATGGCTCAAAGTGTCAGAGCAGAGACTTTGTCTGTCTGTGCAGGATTGTTTCTCCCCTGGCACTTGACCACCTGGGCAGAGTGGAAACTACTATTGTCTTTCCATTCAGCTCACTTGGCCCTGAGATGGCTTGACTGGGGAGGACTTGTGGCTGGGCATCAGGGCACACCCAGGCTTTCCCTGGCCTGCAGACTGCTTCTCTTTCTAGAGATGGCTTCCCTTTCTTTTTCCTTTGGCCCCTGGGGTTTCTGGAGGTCTGGAAGCATTGTAAGATGTGGGAATTCTGGTTCCTGGGAGCCCCACTGGAGTCTGGACCGTCAGGAAGGGCAAGACTGATAAGGCAGACAACCTTTGGTGGTACTGTGAGCATCCGCCATTCACCTCAGCCAGCGCCAGGCCTGGAACCGGTAACACGTGGATTTGATTGCTTGGGAAATCAGTGTGGGGGGTCTGAGAGGGAAGCAGGGTTGGAACAACTGATCCAGCTAAAAATAACAGAGCCCCGAATCCCAAGGGGCACACTGTCCCATTCCAGATTTGGAAGTCGCCTGTAGTGCTGTTTGTAGTAGGCAATCTCTGTGGGTGGCTTTTTGGTGACTTGGGGCAGCCTGATGACAATAGCAGTGAGAGGCTAGGGGGAGTCGGGGTTCAGGTCCTGTGTGACCTTTCTTTATCTGGGTGACCCGGCAGGAGAAGCCATCCCTGTTTCTTCAAGACACTCACGCTGAACTCACCTAGCCACCCGGCTCTGAGTGAATACAAACAAGAATTCACATACATTTGTTTGTCCTTGGCAAAAGGGAAGGTCCAGGGATCTGAGACAAACATAAGCTCCGTCTGATGAGATTACAGCTTCTAGTGGCTTCTTATGTGCTTCCCTTCCCCCAGCTCAGTCTCCTTGATGTTACCTGTTGTTTCCTCATCAAAAGTGTTTCCTTTGCCAAGCTAAACTCAGAACGGTTCTGCCATTGCTACACTGGTAGGTAATGTACTATATCTTTGGAGGCATTCAAAGCAAAGCTTGACGTGACCTGGCAGGGAAGTCATCTATAGCTTAGGCTAGCTGGTGAATATCTGACCACAGGTTTGGTCCTTTGTCTGTAGCTATGCCCCCCATTCTCTCCCACTTGAGGAGTGTCTTGACGGGAGCGGAGGCACATCCCTGAATGGCTGTGCTGTTCCAGGCATTCTGCGGTGCTCTGATTTTCCAGTCCCCAGGTTCACTTGCAAAGTAAAGATGGCCTTCTAGCTTTGCAGAGTGTGTCATGCAATTCTCAGCTTGCAGGCATGTTAGAAGTCACAGAGTTCCTCTGGCATGGCTGTCCTGGAGAGGGACTGCTCAGGGCCACAGGTGAGATCCCGGAGTCTGTGTCCAGGCCTACATTCCCAGCACATGTGAAAAGGGATCTGCTATGGAAGTCATGTGCTCAGTGGTGAGAGTCTCTGTTTCTAGGCTGTATGGCTTGGGGTAAATTAGGCTGCTCTTCTATGCATTAGGATTCTACATCTTCCTTGTGGAGTTGCTGAGGAGTCTGGATGAAACCCAATGGACACAGAGTCCAAGGCTGTGGACAGTTCAGAGTGGCTACGGGGAACTGCCCTAGTGTTGAGGCAGGGGCATGGAGGAGCTGCACAGCTAATAAGGCTTCTCCTTGACCAGTCTTCCTGTCAGGATCTTGTGAGCACTCAGTACCAGAGAGCCTTTTCCACAGGTCCTTCTTGTGCCTCTGCAGAGTTCTACTCCTCTCAGGCCTTGAGCTTTCAAACCTTTCAAGCTTTGAGTTTTCCACTGCAGAGGCATAATTTTGGCTGGCCTTGAATCCACAGAGATCTACCTGCTTCTGCCTGTTGAATGCTGAGACTGAAGGCATGTGTCACCACCCAGTCTTAGGTGAGTCAGGCTTGAAGCATCTCTTCTCTTCTCTTTTAAGCTGTGCTATTGCTGACCTCATGGATGTGCCGTGAAACAGCTACCTGGTAGCCTCTATCACGACAATGGTGACAGCAACGACATCAAATTGTTCATTGGTTGGGAATTCTCTGTGAGCTCTTCTCTAGTTCCCGTTACACTTCAGGGCCATTGCGAGGATGTGCCTGTGTAAGTCTAGGTGTTCATCCTGGAAGCCTACCATTCCAGCTAAGGCAGTGCAGGTTAAGGAGGAAGCGGGCCTCTTGCATCCAGGAGTCCACAAAGGGAGTCTGGGTGCCAGGAGAGGTCAGGGAGCCAAGTATTGGAGATGAGAGTTGGAAGAGTGGACCTCGGTCAGGTGGAGAAGCTGGGCCAAGCATATACTGTGGCCAATTGAGAGAAAGACGATGGAGACCCAGAAGCAGACTAGTATATGCTGGACCCAGCTTCTCCACCTGACCAAGGTCCACTCTTCCGACTCTCATCTCTCATTTGACACTAGAGTGGTCAAAGCACAGAACACTGAGATCCTAGCTTCCATAGCAGCCAGGATCCCAGTAACATCTTCCAGTGACTGTGGAGAGCTATGGCCAGGACTCTATCAAGAGGGGTGACAGTCACCTGCTATTACTGGTACACTATCTAGGCCTTAATCTCGGAGAAGTGCTGCCTGCAATAGGTTTGCAAAGACCCTTTTCAGTATGGGAGTCCACAGGCTTCTCTCCCCACCCCCCCCCCAGATGCAGAGCCTCTGGATGCTTGTACCTGAGAAAGCTCTCCAGTCAAGAACAGCTCCCCACATCCTGCCTGGGAAGTTCAGCAGTTGCCCAGTTAGGCTGGATCTTAGTCACTCTGCTTGAGGCTAGGTAGTCACAACTATCACAAGGCCAGTTTCTCTCCTGTCCCCACAGATAGAGAAGAACTCCCAGTGAAATGAGGGACAAGGTTACATAAGGAAACAAAGTGGCCTCAGTCTGCCCATACCGGCTAACCTTTCCACCTGCCCAGCCCTGACCCCTCTTCCCCTTCTGATGGACAGAGGTTTTTCAGTACTGCTCTGGCTATTAGGCTTCCCCAAGATTCTGGGCTCTACCTTGCCTCCTAGGACTGCCCAGGGGCAAGCAGTGACCTTCTAAGGACTCCTACAAGCCATTGCTGTCTGCTTGAGGAAAGGCATCTGTGGCCCACTGGCCCCCCTCCTCCGCCAGAGCGGGGAAACACAATACGCCGATAATGATCTAATATTTATACAACGCCTTTCTACCAGATGCATCCCAACAAAGTTTACAAGCTGTCCCCGCGGACGGCGCAATGTATTCCAGACTCTTTCCCTGCCTCCGCCCTGCCCCCTCCCTGGTGTGTGTGTGTGTGGGGGGGGGGGTGATGCCAGCAGATCTCATAAATTCACCTGAGGGACCAGCCTGTCCAGCTGCACACCAGGACCTAGCTGTGGCACGCCTCGATGGGCAATGCCCTGTACGGAGGTCACGTGCTTTTCTGAGTGGAAAAGAAAGCCTGGCGGTGGAGAATAAGGCTGTACCCAGGGTTGGGCCTGAAGTTTGGCCAAAACTCACAGCACCCAGCGAGCCTCTCCCCAGCCCTCCACATCCTCAGACCCGTGGGAGGGACATAGGGAGGGCCGGCTGGCTGGGCACAAATATTCCTCATAGTCACTTCCTCTGAGGCGGCTCCATGAATGAGGATTTGTGTTCCTTCCCTCCCTGTAAATTGCCCTTGGTCACCAGGGCCATGTTGTGTGTCAGAGTCCCTGACCACCAGCCTTGGACAAAACCTGCTTTGTGAAGTCCGGGTGGAAGACAAACAAATGATTATTACCTTTGAGTGTCCCCTCCCCCAGCCTTTTCTCTTGGCCTGGAGTTAAGACCCTTTTCTCTGTCAACAGTCTTGACTTTGTTCTGTGAGAAGGAAACAGCTCGCAGAGGGGTTGCCGAGATGCCTCTTGCAAGAAAACCGTTTGGGAGGCGGGTGGAACAAGACAGGGGTTACAGGAAATGGCAGGCATTTTTTGTTGAATTAAACCATTAGGAGTGACCCCCAAACCAGAGCCAGGCCGAGGGAACAACTGGATACATTTAGG
Organism: Rhabdomys pumilio; assembly: GCA_030674055.1. Classification (NCBI taxonomy): domain Eukaryota; kingdom Metazoa; phylum Chordata; class Mammalia; order Rodentia; family Muridae; genus Rhabdomys; species Rhabdomys pumilio. Next base: position 35,385,324 of record JANHMN010000004.1, read on the forward strand.
TCAGGACAAGCAGCCAAGAGAGGAGCTGAAACCAATTACCATAAATGAATGTTTCTCTTTTATTCACGACCACCGTGCCTGTTCCCAGGATGCTCTTGGGCCTCTTATAAAAACAGATGAACTCTCTGGTTTTGTTCGGGGAGTTATTAGCTAATGCAACTGTTGGGCAATTTATCAAACATTAACACATGCTGAGATTAATGGCCAGGAGATATCCTTGTCACTGTTGGTCTCTGAGGCCGCTGGACTTTGGGGCTGCTCTGGGTAGGCCCTTCTCTGTGGGAACCTTTAAGTAGGTTATTAGTATCCAGCCTGATCCAGATATTTTGCAAGGAATCAGTAGGTTCCTTGCGGCTGTGACTCCTCACTGCATTTGGGTGAAGCGATCCCTGGTCAGTCTGGAGCCCAGGTTCTGCTCTGAATCCACAAATTTCCTTAAGAGTCCCTGTTATTTACCATGGGCTGTGGTTTATGCTGTGTCTGAGCCTGTGATGGCCAACCCAGCATGCCCTCCTGACCCAGCTTCACTCCCCCTTTGACTCTTCATGTAGACTTCCTTTCCTGAGGGACTGGCAGCACAGGGCTCCCTCTCTGTGCCTCATGGCTCTGAGATTGCACCACATCTGGACCTCACTTAGGTTGAAAACCAAATGGTGGGTTTGCAGTTTTGGTTGTCTAAACTGATTGCCCTGGAGACAGTGTCTGATCCATTGCCTAGCCAGAGCTTAGAGCAGTGTGTGTGTGTGTGTGTGTGTGTGTGTGTGTGTGTGTGTGTATGTATGTTGTATGTGTGTGTGCATGTGTGTTTGTGTATGTGTATATGCATGTACATGTGTATATATGTGTGTGCATGTGTTCGTATGTGTTTATGTATGTGTGCATATGTGTTTGTGTGTGCATATGTGTTTGTGTGTGTGCATGTGTGTGTACATGTGTTTATGTGTATATGTGTGTATATGTATGTGCATGTGCAGGGTTTTAAATGAGAGTAACTGAACAGTGAGCAGCAGACCCATACACAGGTACACAGGGAGACTCTCTTTGACCCCTATAGGCTCAGCCTGTCTGTCTATCCACTAAAGAAAAGGAATTGTGTCTCTCCCACCAGGTTTCTCACTGCTGTAGTTTCTCAAGGATTGGCATCTGGTTGAGAGCGGCATAGGAGAGAAGAAGCTACTTGTTTCATCAGACCTCATTCTCCTCATCTGTGAAATGGGTAGAGGATATGTGGTCAAGGCTTAAGACCACGTATTGCTGAAGGCTGCATGGTTTGGGGGTATTTTTTAATCTTCCCAAAAGAGGGGGTAAGGAAGGAAGCTAAGTTCAAACTACCTTACTGATGGAACGAATTCAGCTTCCTGATAGACTTTTGGTTAACATTCCTTTGGTGTAGGGATGAAAAAGATCTGGTTTTCAGTCAGCAGGAGGAAGGCCTTCCCCTGCTCAGCTGGTGCCTATTTACACCATCTCTTGGAATTTACTGTCTGAAAAATGGGACGATAATGCTTCACGCCCTGGGGGTGTTAGTGTCTGAGAAGTGCTAAGTTCAGCTGTTGGCCCAGAGCTGGGACTCATTAAATAGTAGCTGCTATTATTACTATTGATTATATTAACAGCAGCCACAAGCAGGCGCAGAGCATGGCAGGAAGGCCTCTGCCCGTTGACTTCATTGTTTCTTGCTGAGGAAATTTCATGGGAGTCGGGTGTTCCAGAATTAAGATTCCTTTTCTCTGCTAGTCCACATGCTATGTTTGTCGCCTTGTAGCAGGCCTTCTGCCAGGCTCAGCAGCCTGCCTTTACCAGCCCAGCCACACCATTCAGGCCTGCTGCTGGAGGCTGACATCTGCCAGGAAAGCAGACCACCTTCCCGGATTTTCTGTTTGCAGATGCATGGGGCGGGGAAGCTGGCAGAGAAGGCATAAAGCAGGCTCTAGTGCAGGCTCTGCCTCCTTCCCATGTGCTGGGCGTTACTGCCAAGTAGTAGATGCACAGTGAGTCTGCAGCAGGAAGCAGCCTTTCACTGGGGCACACAGGGATGCCCTCCTCCTCTGTGTGTGTGTGTGTGTGTGTGTGTGTGTGTGTGTGTGTGTGTGTGTTGGTCCAGGAGCAGCAAGAGGAGCAGAGAAGGACCAGGCAAGGCTGTAGGGTATTCCTAGTTACAGGAAAGGCCTGAGACTTGTCTAGACTGTAGGACTTAAGTCCCTTAGACTCAGTTTACTCTGTAAAATGTGGACAAATATGGGTTCAAAGCCCTTTATCTGGGGGCGTTTAAAAGTCGATTGTTTGGATTTCTGGAGAGAAATGTCATACAGAGTATATTTTATAAAGCTCTGTAGCTGGGTAGGAATGCAGCCTCTGAGCAGATACTGACTTCTGCAGTGGAATACGTGAATGCAAATCTCATACGGAGCTGCTGCACATAGGGCTTTGTGTCATCCAAAAAAAAATCTTGCTCCAAATTTCTGCAAAAACACTTGATTTTGGATCTTCTTTGGTTTTGTAGTTGAAGATACTGTGGACCTGAACAGTCTGTTCCAGAGTCTAAGCTCCCCCTTGTAGCATGTCACTATTCTTTCCCATGACAGCAAAACTACATTTTACTATCCAGTCACCTGTTAGGAGACAATAGGGTTCTTTCCACCGTTGGCTGTTAGAAATATTGCTGCTGTGAACAACTGTAAACAAGTTGTGTGTGTGTGGACAGATGGTTCTTATTCTGCTGAGTATATTGCTAGGGGTGGAACTGCTGTGTCAAATGGTAACTTGGGGTTGGCTTTTTAAGGAAATGCTAGCCATCTCCGGCCCCCACAAACTGGCTGTATCATCCTATGTTTTCAGAAGCAGCATGTGAAGGTTTGATTTTTCTGTAGTATTCTGACTATCTGACCATAGCTGTCCTCCTGAGGGAGAAGTGGCATCTTATCAGGATTTTGATTTGCATTTCTCTGATGATTACTCTTTAAGTGTGCATTGGTCGTTTCTGCCTTTTTTTTTTTTTTTTTTTTTTTGTAAAAACGCAAGCGTCTTGAGATCCTTTACTAATTTTAATAACTGACTCGATTGCTCATTATTAGGTGCAAGTGTTCTGTGTTCTAGACAGAAGCCTCTTGTTATAGATGACTTACATGTTTCCTCTCGGGCCATGCATTGACCTTTCACTGCTTTTTAAGATTTATTTTTATTGTGTGTCTGTGTGTAGGTTTGTGCTTTGAGTGCAGTGCCTTCAGAGGCCAGAGAGGATGTTGGATCCCCAAGAGCTGGAGTTATGGACAGTTGTGAACTGTTAGACATAGGTACTGGGAACTAACTCGGGTCTTCTGTAAGAGCTACTCTCTTACTGAGCTATCTCTTCAGCCCCAACCTTTTACTTTTTGGATAACTCCCTTGGAAGCACAAGCACTCAACATTTTTGAATCTTGATAAAATTCAATTTATTGTATTACTTTTTCTGTTGCTTGTGTTTTGGGGCCCGTATCTGAGAACCCATTGTCAAAATCAGGGTGTTGAAGGTTCATCCAAATTATTTTCTCCTAGGAAGTTTATAGTCTTAGTTCCTACTTTAGATCTTACATCCATTTCTGTTTATGGTGTGACTTAAGGATTGCATTTATTCGTTTTGCATCTGGTGGTGTATGTGCAGTTTGAGGAGCTCTGCATTAGACTGCAAATTCCTAGGAAGACAGAATTCCTATGTGCTATACTCTTGGCACCAAGCACTGAAGCAGGGGGATGGCTTGGTGGATAAATGGAAAAGTGAGGAATCTTATAATCCCAAGTCTACGATGAGAGTGGATGTGTCCCAAGTCAGAGATCGGCATCAGATCACAGAGCAGACAGGTACTGATACAGACCAATTTTTTTTTTCTTGGCAGAGCCTGTGTTGCTACAGTGGGGCTTAACCTTGGACATATCTTTGATTCTGAGCAGTTCAGTTGAAAGAACTTTTTTTTGACTCCATGCAAGGTCTCCTTCAGGGCACATTTTTGCCTAGAAGGCCCCGCCAAGTTTTTCAATTTCCTCCCTGTAGCTTTTTCTGGTGCCGGATGAGCAGGTTTCATCTCTCACAGGTGGGTTTCCAGCCATTCACACCCTGGCTGCCTCCCTGAATCCACCCAGATGTCCCTGTCCACTCAGGGGAGGGATAGAACCTGGCAGCTCACCAACTGTCATGTCAGCAGCCAGTGTGAGCCCTTGACTTAAGGAAGAAATGTAAACATTAGTTATCTTTTTCTTGGCCTCAACACATTGCTTGTTCAGGTTGAGTTTACGCCACTTATTAACAATATAAGAGAATTAATGCATTGCTTTATTATAATATATTGATATTATTAATGATGTGTTAAGACATATTATTTATAACTGCTGTACATTTCTTACAGGCCAGAGTTATGCACTGTTCCTTGTACACATCTCCTTTCATTTTCCATAAGGCAGCTGTGATTGTTCCCACTATGGAGAAGCGTGTAGTTTAAGTAGCTAACTTAAGGCTAGAGCCTGTATCTGAACCTGTGCCATTTGGCTTCAGGGGTTCTGGTTTTGATTCTGCAGTCTCCTGCGCTGCCTGCCTTACACTAATCTTGACTAGCTGGCACCAGCCACCACACTTTCAGCATCCAGGCTGCTCTGTTCCTGGCCTTTGACAGCTGTTCCTTCAGTAAGGAATAGCCCTTATTCTGGGCTCCTCTGTGTTTCCACAGCTTGAGAAAACTCTAAGCCAGCTAGGAGGGACAGAGTTTGAATCCTCCATTTCTTCTGCTGGGCCAAGTTTGAATCCTCCAAGACAGGCCGAGTAGAAGCCCATCCGAATGTTTGTGTCTTGGTCTAGACGTTTGCCTGGAGACCAGAGATGTTCCCTCATCCATAGCATCTTCTTGTCCTTGCTGTGCAGTCTTTCCTGGGCACAGTGTGAAGGCCAGCTAGGGTCACCTGGGGCCTCTCTGCAGAAATGTCACACACCTTTCAGTGGCATTCCTATGCTACCAGCCCATGGCCATAGGAGTCAGCTATATTCTGCAGAGCCCTGGGAAGGGGCAGGTAAAGAGAAGAAAATCCAAGGAAGTGTTAAGGTCCCAAGGCACACTTGCAAGGCCTGGTAGGCTCTAGATTGCACAGTGGCTGGTGTCTGTTCTAATGCAGTTTGACCACTGAAATGCAATTCATTATAACGACCCATCCAGATTTAGTCTCTTGCTGTTTTGTTTATTAGCATTGGTTTGTTCATTCAGAGGTTCTCACATCTGCATGGGCCCTTCCTTACCTCCTTGAAAGGTTTTCTCAAATGGCACTATGTTTCTGAGATTCTCCATTCCATCCATCCCCATAGGAGAAGCCCTGGCCCCATTTAACTCTCTCTATGCCTCTTCCTAGTGCGCTCCCTAATTTACTGATCTGTTTTACTCAATTTTAGGCTCTGCTGGGTGTGGCAGAGGGCTCGTGTGATGCCTAGAATGGAAGGACAGACATGTACATGGAATTAATGAGCCCATTCACATGCACCAAATCTGGCTTTGAGAGTCTGTTGGAGACATATGCTTTGAGAAGAACTCAGGGTACAAGCTAGTTGCCTGGGGGCCTGAGGACTGGGTGTTGGTGTGCATGAGTATGGGGGTGGGGAGGTAGCTTATGTTAATAGATCTATTGACAGGTGATAGCCAGAACTTTCTTAAAGTAGTAGGACAGCTGGTACAAAGCAAGTAGGAAGGCACAAACTGTTTGCAGAGCTCTTGCTGCGGCCTGCTGGCTGGGACCTGGTGAATAATCACTGAAGCAGAGGGGAGGAAGTCAGGGAAGACTGAGGTTAGACACTGGGCAGTCTTGATGGAAAGTAATGTCATCTGCCAAGGGGCACCCTGGGAGCTTCAAAAGGAGAGGGAGAGATGATAGCTTCAAGAGCTCCCTTTTCAACCCCATTTCCAATTACAACTAGATCCACTGTTTTTTGGATTGCTGTTTTTCTTTTGATTTTCATTGTCTGCCCAGTGCTAGCAGAGAAGCCTTCTGGCTACCTCATCCATCTCTGCCATCTTACCTCTGGGTGTGTGTGAAATGTGGCTTTTCAGGCAGGCACACCAGGGTGTCACACAGTGGGAGACCCGCCCATGTGCATTCACCAGTCATGGCAGGCGTGGGCTGTGGTGAACCTGTGATGTGAGCTGAAAGGGTAGAGTCTGACACATGGACCTGGGCAACTCCACATGACTGCCTGCCTGTAGAACATTACAGATAAGCCTGCTTTGGAATTTTGAAGGAACATCAGACACAGTTCCACAGCTATGGAGCTTATGTGAAACCACAGCCCATGGAGGAGAGAGAGGGGGGGGCAGAGAGAGAGAGAGAGAGAGAGAGAGAGAGAGAGAGAGAGAGAGTCCTTTGGGGAGATTTACATGGGAGGAGCTTGAAGAACTGTTTCCTGTGAAAGATGTCTACTCTGAGGCTCTGAGGGAGGAGGTGTGGGCTAGCAGGAGGGCTCGAGGAAGGGCTCCAGAGCATAGGGAAGGATTGCTCTTAGCCACACAGCTCTGTAGCTTTGACTATGAGTTGCTTGTCCCAGCAGAGGGCTGAATGGCCAGTGCTAAGAGGCTCCAGGGAAGTTTCTTGTTCAGGGTGTGTAGCTGGAATAGACTTTACCTTGGAGATACGTTCAGGACTGCTAAGGGATTTCAGATATTAGGCCGATGACATTTCCTCTTTCCATATCCTCAGATAGCCTCTTTGTCCAGGGAACCAAACCCATAGCCTTGAATGGAAATGAAAGTTTCAAGAATAGGCTATAATTGGTGCTCAGTATTTAAGAGTGAATACTGCTCTTGCAGAGGACTAGAGATCAGTTCTTATAAGTTCTCATAGGTTTCCAGTTCTCACATCAATGACTGGCAACCACCTATAACTGCAGCTTTAGGGGGAGGGGGACAAACTGCTGTACAAGCACCTGCACTTACCTGCACATACATAGGCACCCAGGTATAATTAAAATAAATCTTTTAGAAAAAATCAGGCATAGTTAATAAAACTGTGCCAGCTAATGGATGAATAAGCAAACTGAAACTGAAATTCAGAGTTCACTTTTCTTGGTGAATGGATGTCTGCATCCAGAGGATGAGCAGCAAGGGCTGTCAGTAGTGCCAGAAAGAGGTGTAGGTAGGCACGATGTGTGTCTCTGATGGATGAGTATGGTTGCCCACCATCTTTCCAGTGCCTAATCTACACCAGGACATATCTCCCATGGAAGCTGGCACCACAACGGCCATCAGCACAGTCCAGACTTGGAACTGTGTACGGGTCTTGGAGCCCAAGAACTGATGAGGATACAGTGTCAGAAATACAAGGGATGGTGGTAGAGACCTGGGAGTGAAAGACATGAAAGGGAGAATGAAAGCATAAATGACAGGCTAGACAGGAGGCTGAGGCAGGTGGATCTCTGTGAGTTTGAGGCCAGCCTGGTCTAGAGTGAGTCCTAGGGCAGTAATAGTTACATTAGCTCACTGTCTTAAACAAACAAACAAACAAACAAACAAACCTAAGGACAACAGAAATGACACTATTGAACTATGGTATCTAGGGATCTGTGCTTGTGCAAAGTGTATAAGGAAAGGAAAAAAAAAGACAAATTCTAAGAGGACTTGGAATTATTTTGGGAAGGGGCATGTTTGTGGCTGGGGTGATGCTCCACTAGGGTCCTGGGATGGCTTCCATAGAGATTTTTCTTGACCTAAAAATGACTGCAAAGGTACATTTCTGTTCTTTTACAAGAGAACAAGTTTTGGTTGTGGTGGGGCTTTTGGGAGAGAGAAGCACCTTCTCTCAGTGTTTTTTTCACTCTGTTAGGTGTCCTCAATGAGGGGTAGTCTCTTTCTTCCAGATGTGGAAATGTCAAATAGAATGACAGCAACAGTAGAGAAAACAACTACTTATTTTTTTAAAAAACTAACACCAGCAAGCATGGTGCAGCAGTGAGCTGAGCTGAGTACCACGGACCACAGAGAGGATAGAGCTGGCAGTCTCAGAGGGAATCGGTGGAGGTGGGGACCTGGATATCCATTATTGGCTGAGACCACCTCATTCTTCCCCTGCCTGTGGCCCCCTGAGGCTTGACTGTGGAGGTCTGGGAAGGACTACATGGCCCTGGGGTTTCTCAGCCACCGGGGAGAGGGGTAATCAGTTTCCTGTGTGATAAGGCACCGGGATATATTTAGATAAAAGCAAAGTCATGTTTAACTCCCTTGTGAGGCTGTGTGCAGAGGCACTGGAGCCTGCCCAGTGTGGTGAAGGGGGAAAGTGGTTTTCATTTTGCGTTGGAGGCAGCCACTAGGCTGCCATTGGTGTGTGGGTTGAAGACCCTGGCAAGGGTGAACCTGACCCCAGACCTTTGAGTCTACAAGGGAGCAGTAGAGATGGTTGGCTGTAGGTGTTGGAAGCTCAAGATTGTCTTGAATCTTGTGGGACTTCAGGAAGCCCTTTGTTGCTCTGCTATGTCACCTCAAAAATGAGGGACAGATGAGGCGGGCTGGGGTACCTCCTAGCCATCACAGAAAGAGATTTCTATTGCGTCATTCCTTATGCAATAGAAATCCCTTTCTGTGTTACTTTCTACTCCCAAAGCCTGTAGCCTGCCTTGACCCCTCTACTCTCTCTTAAGAAGAGGCAGAGCTGCCCTATTGTCTAACCCGTCCATCTAGGATCTGGGGAAAGAAAGTATGCCACTAGCCTTCAGCCTGGTCTCATAGCCGGTGGTGCTCACACATGTAAGGATTAGATGAGCCTCGCTTTGGCAGATCCAGCATATGCAGAGTCTAACTAGCAGACAGCACAGAGTGCACATAGCTTGGGGAGCCCTTCTTACCCAAGAAGAAGGATGTTTTGGACAGTGAGCAACCTGTACAACTGGATATCTTGCTGCCTTGGGTTGCTGGAGGAAACAAACATCCATTTTCCTCCTATAGAAGAAAGCGAGTGGAAGGGAGCCTTCGGAGGATTCCTTTCCACATGCACATAGTGCTGAGTACAGGGCCCGGAGGAAAAAAGGAACCAGAGTTAGTGGATTAGTCTCCACCAACTCCCAACTTCAGAGGACACCACACATGTAGGACCGTTAAAAGGCAGGCTGGTTCCTAGTTGAGCTAAGGCTTGAAACCCTGGTGACCCTAAAGGGACGGTAGGCATTTCACCTGTTCCTGGACACCAGGCTCCTAACCCTAACCCTAACCCTCCATAGATTTGTGACCATCCGTTATGTAAGGGCAACACCCCAAGCTCTACCACATGAGGACCTGACCACAGGTCACATAGGTTCAAGACAGATCTCCATTTTAATGAGGTACCTAAAGGCCTGGAGGACTTAGCCAATAAACTCTTCTTCCCAGACACTCCTCCCTGCAAAAGGTATTTAACCTCAGGCTTGCCCTGAGAAACTGGGGTACGGTTTTACTCATCCACTTTCTGCCATGATAATAAATGCCTTAAAACCATGGACTGCCTCTTTTCATCAGCATCTGCCGTGGGGAGCCACGGAGAAGGCCTTTGCCTATAGAGTTGTCATCTCATCTCCTGTAGAAGGCCTCTCTGTGCTCTCAGCCACATCCAAACCCATTGCAGACAAGCCAGACTGTCTCCACAGGACCAGCTGGAGCTCTCTTCCGGTTTTCCCCTTTGTCCTGGGCCAGATGCAGCCGGCCGGGCCCCCACTCTGTTCTCAGCTCATCTGCAGCATCCAGCGGCTCCTGGGTTCCCGAGAGCCTGAGAACCAGACAGGCCCGGCCTCTTTGCAGGCCCGGGGACCCCTGAGGCAGCTTAGGCTGTCCTGAGGCTCAGACTGTGCTTCCCTACCCATGCAGTGGTATTCCCTGGACTGGCCTACTGCCCCATACCTGCATGGCAACAGCATCAGGTAAGCATGGTAGACTTCCTTAGTCTCGCCTCCCTGAGCTGTTGATCCCTGAATCGAAGCAGACACAAGACCCCGTAACCCTACACAGACACTGTATGTAGCTGCTTTGCAGACCATTCATGTATCACCTTGCTCCCCAAGCCCCACGGGAAGATGACTCCATATTGGTGGAGATGCACAAGCCAGGCCCAGGAGACTCCCTCAGCTCTGAGAGTAGGGCTGTTCCTCTCTGTCTGAAGCCACCTCCCTGTTTTCTTCATTTTTAACTCACTCAGGCCCCACTCAACTACTCAGGTCTCTCTCAGGCAGAACTTCTTCCTGGGCCTGACCTCCCCCGACAGCCCCCCCCCGTACCCCCCCCTCAGATTCTTGGAGAGTTTTCTTTGTGTTTTGTAACTGTTTCTGACACCAGCTCTCGGGCTCTTTTCTTCCCCTGAGGGGCTGTGGCTGAGCACGGTGGAGGCTGTTGCGAACAAGGCTGACTGGAGGAGACTGTTAGGAAGTGATGTTAAACAAGTCAATAACACAGCTCCATGTCTCAAGAGAAGAAGTGTCAGAGGCAGGGCTACACTGAGTGTTAGGCCTGCTTTGCTGCACACACTTCAGGAAGCTAAAAAGGAGAGAGGAAAGAAAGAAGGACCCCCATCTAAAGCCCTGGGATCCAATGAGGGCTTCTCTCTTTGGCCTATGGGCCAGAGAAGAGATTGCTCAGTGAACAAGTGCCACCAAGTAGGTGCCATCAAAGGCACAGACACCTTCACAGTGTAGCTCTTTACAGTTCCAAAGGACTCAGCCCACTTCCAATCTGTCAGTAGCCACAGGTGGCTGGCCATACCTGATTTGCCAGCAGAGAAGTTGAGCCCAGCATCTGCTCCCTGCAGCCCTGGGGAAGACTTCCTAAAAGACTGTGAAGGTGAAGGCCACCATCTTCATGCTGGCTTTGGTGTTCCGGAATCTTCCTGTATAGGGCATGGAGATTCAAGTAAAGGCATCTGAGACCCTTTGAGATTTATGAGAGCAGAAGGCTGGGGTATGAAGAGGAGCCATGCTTAGAACTGTGTGTAGCACACCATGGGACAGCGTGCGTGAAACCTTAGGTTCACAACAGTGAGAACGAATGGTAAGCACTGTGTGAATGTGTGTGTGTGTGTGTGTGTGTGTGTGTGTGTGTGTGTGTATGAGAGAGAGAGGGAGAGAGAGACAGAGAGAGGGAGAAGGAGAGAGAGACAGAGAGACAGAGACAGAGAGAGAGCGACAGAGAGAGGGGGAAGGAGAGACAGAGACAGAGACAGAGACAGAGAGAGACAGAGAGAGACAGAGAGAGAGACAGACAGACAGACAGAGAGAGACCAGCTGGATGTACACCTAGAAGCTTGGTAGAGGTAGGAGTTTTGGAAGAACAGATCTGCTTTCTGGTAAGCAGGACCTGTCTAGAGTCTTGCCCCTTTGCAGAGCTGGGGACATAAAGTTAGGGAGGTTGAGGCCTGGCAGTTGGGGGACAGCTTTGAACTCTGGAAGTACTCCTCAGGGTCAGAGCACAGGACTGCCAAGGCCCTCTCTCATCCACTGAAAGTCCACTGAAGGGCAGGACTGTGATACCCCCTGGACTACCCTACCCGCCTTCTACCTGGTGTACTGGCTGCCTCTCACCTGAGCTGCACACTTGTAGGGAGGACCCCAAGGCTAGGGCCAAGGACACCCAGCAAAATCTTGCCAAATGAGAGCCTTCAGACCTGGCAGCAGCTTAAATTGTAGTTGGACTCTAGTTTGGTGCTTGAAGGGAAATGGAATTAAACCAAACCCGGGCAAGAAACGGGACTTAGAGACCACTCTGTGACAGCTGCTCTGTGACCTTGAGCAAACACTTTGATCTTTCTGGGAAATGGGTAGATTAGCTTTACATCAACACCACTCCGTGGGAGTGGGGAGAGGCCCCCCCCCCCCCCCCAGTCCTTTACATGTCTTCTAGTGCTTTGGTTCCAAGCAGAATGCAACCTGCCAAGTTTTGGGAGCACCTGCTGGAGTTGGCCCTTGCGATCTTAGTTCTGTGTATCCCACTCAGCAGCTAGGTTGCAGGTTTCTACCTGAGTGTGGCCTGGGCTGTGGCGAGAGAGGAGCTTCGGTCACTAGCCTGGGGCTGACCTCTGAAGCAGGGAGGATTTCCACGGTGCAGCTTCCCGAGAGAGCAGGATTAAGAGAAACTGCTCCGGTGGGCCAAGTCAGGGGCCAGGGGGAAGCCGGGCGGAAACTCAAAACCTCCGCAGCTGTTTCCAGTTTGCTGCTGGTGCTGGACCGAGGAGCACTGGAGCTGGGAGCAGGAGGCAAAGCCTGCAGCGCCCTGGAGCGCCCTGCTTTGGCCTGGCCTCATCTAGCTCTTTGCCAGTCTGCCTTCGCCTCTGCTCGTCTCTCACCTCCGTTCTCTTTTTCTTTCTCTGATTTATTCTTAAAATTCTCATGGATATTGAAGGACCCACACAATATCAAGGATATTGTGGAGATCCGTGGTTCTCCTGCAATAACGGGACATTGGGCTCTCTTGACCACGCCCCTAGAGCTTTTCTGCACTGGATACTGCGCAGACTGCTCTGCTCTCCATCATATATAGACTGGAGCTCCATCATACGTAGATGTGAAGTTTGCCAAAGGCTCTGGGGATACGTGTTACTTCCCACCCTGGCTCTGTCTTTTGCTCCCACCCTCCTGGGTATCTTTTCTACCCGATTCTATTCCATGCAAAGTGATGCTCCATGCTGCGGCTGGAGACAGAAAGCCTCTGCTTGCTATGACTCTTATGCCAGGCTCCCACCCAGGAGCTGACTCCTGTGGTAACTCAGCAGGGGAAGGGAGGGCAGTGCAGGAGTCAGAGCTTATGTTTCAGAGTCACATAGGCCTGGTACCTGCCAATCCTGCTTCTCTGCCTCTTAACTGTGTCTTTTTGAGTGGACACCTTGGGCCTCAGCTCTAAGTGAGGCAGGCCTCAGTCAGGAGCCTATGTTTGAGCTTTATCTTGGTCTCCCCTGGCTTTAAAACCCTCTTGTGCAAACACCCAACCAAGCGCTTGAGCCTCAGGTGCTTTTGGAAGATGTAGACAAGATAGAATGGAGGGAGTCAGTTTCAGCATCCAAGTGCTTGGATGCCTAGAGCACTTGTCAGGGTTGACTGCCTGGTTCAATTTCTAGATCTGACTCTGCACTCTTTTCCTGCTCTGGTGGTGACTCGTGCTGTCCATCCATACACCGTGCAGCACCAGTTGGCACTGATGGAGGAAAAATGGGCTGACATTGTCATTGTTGTTATGTATCACATGACACATTTGGTACTCTCAGCTGGCTGGGCTCCAGGGTGCATGTGCTCTCCTAGCAGCAGAGCTTGAAATCTGGGTTAGGGTCAAGTTGATCTAAACCTAACAGGTATGTACGAGATGCACAGGAACGTCTGCAGCCTGCCTGGAACAAAGAGACAGAAGAGCTAGGTCCCTGGTAAGGGAGGACTGGCTAAGGACCAGGCTGACTAAGGACCAAGACCATCCTCCCTGAGGTCCTTCCTGGGCTCTGTAGTTACTGTCCAGACTCATGCTTGAAAGCATTTCAGGAAGTCACTTGAATGGTATCCTAAAATGACTTGTGTTGGATGTCACTAAGAACCAGCCATGAAGCCTCTGGGCAATACTTTCCATGCTTCAGTTATTTGGTTCTGGAAGCACACTACTACGCAGTCTTGACTTTTTCTCTGTGGGTGTAGATCTTAAGTGACTTGGCCAAGATTGCAGAGTGAGGTGATGGCATTGGTCCCACCATCAATTCTATGTAGGGCTAAGGCCAAGACCATGGTGCCCCCCCCCTTGTGGATGCTTTTTTCTCCCTGGACAGTGATCATGGTGGTGGAGGACTTGAGGTAGCAAAACCAAGTGTCACAAAGACAGAAGAGGCTGGTAGTTGTTATTTTTGTTGTTGATGGTTGTGATGTGTGTGTGTGTGTGTGTGTGTGTGTGTACACACTCACACACATGTACACGAGCAGGCGCAGTCTCTATAAAGTTCTGACATGGCATATACAGTTCTACACTGTTGTTTGAGATGAGGACTCCAAGAGCTGTCTCATGCAGCCTCCTCACCACACAGAATCCTATATTCACATATGACAAAGTCCTGGTGACCTGGGGAAGCTGCATCTCTCCCTTGGCCTCCTTCCCTAGATACATCTTTATTCTGTGAATCTATGAAATTATATTCACTTATAGTAGTAATAATAGTTACTATCATCTGTTTAGTTAGTATTTGAAAAATGAATTGTACTCTATTTTTTTTTAAATTAAAACACAAAAACAAAATGTCTATATTCTTCACCCTAGGGATGAAATGTTCAACATCCTTAGTCATCAGGGAAATGCAAATAAAAATGACCTGAGATTCTACTTTATACCAATCAGAATGGCTAAGATCAAAAACTCAGGTGACAGCAGATGCTGTCAAGGATGTGGAGAAAGAGGAACACTCTTCCATTGCTGGGATTGCAAGCTGGTACAACCACTATGGAAATCAACCTGGCGGTTCCTCAAAAAATTGGAAATAGTTCTACTTAAAGACCCATCCCACGGGAGAGAGCCAGCCTCTCACATTATTAATGATACTCCATTAAGCTTGCAGACAGGAGCCTAGCATAACTGTCTTCTGAGAGGCTCCATCCTGCAGTGAATGAAAACAGAGGTAAAGACCCACAGACAAACATCAGGAGGAGCTTGAGTAGTCACATGGAAGAGTGGGGGATAGGATAGGGCTGGAGGGGTCAAAAATACCACAAGAAGACCTATAGAGTTAACTAATCTGGGCCCATGGGGGCTCACAGAAGCTGAACTGCTAACCAAAGAGTATGTATGGGCTGGACCTAGGCCCCTACAAATTTGTAGCTGGTATTCAGCTTGGTCTTTATAAAGGTCCCCTAACAATTTGAGTAGGAGCTGTCTCTGACTGTGTTGTCTGCCACTAGATCCTCTTCCCCTAACTGGACTGACTGGTGGGGCCTCAGTGGGAGAGGATTAGTTTAATTCTGCAGCAATGTGATGTCCCAGGGTGGATGGGTACCCAAAGGGGGCTCCCCCTTTTCTAAGGACAAGAGAAAGGAATAATGGAGAGGGATTTGTGAAGGTGGGGCTTGGAGGGGGGCTGCTACCAGATGTAAAGTGAATAAATAAATCAATTAATGAAAAAGATGTCTATATCAAGACTTAGTGTAGAAGGCTTCTGACCTCAGAGGCAAAGTAGGAAACATGTGTCCACATGCTTTGAAAATAGTAGGCAAATCCTGCCTTCTCACACCCCTCCAGGGCTTCCAGGCAGTTCCAGGGCTCAGATCCAGGTCTGTGTAGTCAGGACCCTTGGCTTTGCCATCTGAACTTCATCACTCAGGTAAATGTATGCAATGGCATGTGTTGATTGTGTCAGTGAGAATTTGCTTGAGTGTGGGATTGTGTGTGTGTATGGCATGTTATGTGTTATAGGTGAGATAGGCTTCTTATAGCATGTGTGGGTGTGTCTGGTCTTTGTGTTTTGGGGTACGGGGTGGGCTGTAGGAGTCTGTGTGGGTTAGGTGACTTTAGAACTCTTGGAGTTGTGTGTGTGTGTGTATGTGTGTGTGTGTGTATGTGTGTGTGTATGTGTGTGTGTATGTGTTACTGGACACTGGGTTTTGCTGTGTGTTTGTAGAGAGCTGTGACATGTACTAGGACTGGGTATCAAAGCTGGCTGACTAGGTCTGATTAAGATATAAAGCAAACACAAGAAGTATATGATCTTAAAAATGGCTCCAGACTGAGGTTTGTGATAATAAAAAGGCATTGTTGGAAAACAGACCATCAAACAAGATTATTTCAGATCCACTTTTTCCTGTAATAAACCAACCCCAAACAATAGCACAAGTGTTGTGAAAGTTCCAGCTTTCCCAGGAGAAATAACCCAAGAGATCCAGAGCATGAGGCCTGTTCTGGAGATAGGCAGAGGTGTTCAGGGTTGTAGATGACATATAGAGGTATTCCTGGTTGTTGTGGATGACACATGCATGAGCCAGAGCATGAGGCTTGACCTGGAGACAGCAGAGGTGTTCCAGGTTGTTAATAACACATGCTTTGCCTTTATGGGATGAATGTTACCCCTGTTGTTGGTATGTCAGACAGTCAGCATCAGTGACAGTGATAACAACATATTAATGGTTATGAATATCAACCCTGAACACTCCATTCCTCCAAATCCCCCAGTTCTCACCCAACACAGACAATTGCACCCAAGGGGAACAGTTAGTAGATCAAGAGAAAGAAGAATGTAAAAGAAACAATTTCCTCAAAGGGATAAATAAGGAGGCTAAAGCGTGAAGCAAGTCCAAGCAATTGCAGAGAAATAACAAGAGCACCTCATACAGAGTTTATACCAAAGGCTTTCTCTACAGGGATGACTCAAGAACATATTTAAGAAAAACATATTTAAGCCATAAAGAAAGACTGTGATGCCTAAAGTGACAGGGAAGTGTGAAGAAAAGCAAATAAGGACATACACAGAAACAATGGTAATCAAGGAGTCATCTTTGGTAATAAGAGAGATGACTCTATGGGGTTGGGTGAAAACCAAGGTAGAGTGGAAATACTGAAAGGCAGTAGATGAAATGGGAAGAGTAATTTTAGTTAAAGTATGCTAAAGCCTTTGAAGGGAAAATACTATTCAATTTTAGATTTTAATAAGTATACATGCAAAAATAATAACTAGTAAAAAAGAAGAAATAAAGCAATTAAAGGAACACAGAAAAATGAGCTAAGGAGAAGTCTTGATAAATTCTAAAGAGGTAATAAAAAGGAAATTTAAAAAGGGAACAGAGGAAAAGGTAACAAAGCAGAAAATAAGATGACAGAAAGTTAAATATACTAGGAACCCCAGTAAATGATATAAAACTTCCAACTAAAAGGCATAGTTTGGTTTTTTGGTAGAAATAAACAAGTAACCATTTGTTCTTACTCTGGCTATATGATGTCTACCCAGGAGGCTATAAAATATAGAGGCTCAGGAGGCTGAAAATACAGGGTTTGAGAACAATATTCTGAAGATAAGATTGAGGGTGATCCCCAAATTGTCAAGCTCAGCCAAGTTAAGTAAAAGTGCTTTCAAACAAGACATACTTATTCTAGTAACATGTTGGTGCAATATATTGAGATATTCACTGCATCCTAATATTAATGAGTCAAAAGAATGAAACCTCATATGATCTCAGTAGAGTCAGAAAAAAAGTGGTAAAATGCCATGGTAAGTTTTTTTGTTTGCATGGTTATAAATCCAGTTACCCCACTGTGACACCATATGGAAATGGTGGAACTTTTAGGAAGTAGAGTCTAGTGGGAGTCATATGGGTCATTGGAAGTATGGTCTTGACCAGAATATTGAGTGTCCAGCTCTTACCCCTCTCTTTTTCATCCAATTGCTGTGAGGTGAGTGAATTGCTCCACCATGCTCTCCTGCCTCTGTGTACTATCATATTCCAGGCCCAAAACAATAACTCAGCTGATCATAGACAATAACAGCTAAATCTGTGAGCCCAAATAAATCTTTTTTGTTTTGTTTTTAGGTTGATCATTTGTTGATATTTTATGATAATAACAACAGAAAGCAGCTCCACCAATAACATAAGGATTATTCCTTAATCAGAGAAAGGGTCTCTACCTCTTACTTAACAGTAAGTGCAGAATGTGGTTGGAGATTGCTTTAATTTCTCTCTTTAAAATCAAGATTTGTTCAAGGATGTTTGCTATCACTGATTTAATCCAACAATCCAGCATAGTAAGGCTACAAAAATAAATGAGTGCAACTCTGATTGATCGTCACAGGATGTAACAGTCCATATGGACTCTGGAAGCATCTACAGATATGCTGTCAAAATATATAGAAGCCCAGAAGATTTCTGGGTTATAAATAAGGTAGATTTATAATTACATTAAATAAGTACATTTGAAACCAATTGTATTTCTACAGACCACAGTAGTATTGAAAATAAATTAGTATTTATAATATGAACAGAAACCCTAAGTTGCTTGGGAATAAATCTAACAGAAAAAAATTAAAAAAAAATTGTTTATGTATGTGTGTGTGTTACAGAAGATCCAAATAAATGAGGAGGTGAGGAAAACCAATGCCACAGGAAAACTCCATTTGGATTTTCTTCAAATTAATGATGCATTTATTAAATTACTCATTTATTAATGAATTCCAGTGCACTCATGTGTGTGTGTGTGTGTGTGTGTGTGTGTGTGTGTGCATTTTAAAGTTTAGATGGAATGATTTTGATTCAATAATGGTTAGGAAACCTTTGAAGAAAATAAACAAAAAAGATACATTTGTCCTGGTAAAACATAAGATTCACTTTAAAATCCAGTAATTATGGTATTGTGCATATTTGAATTAGTTATGGTTGTGTAAATCAGTATATTTTCCTCCTTTTAAAAATCATCAAAACCCAGCAACAGTAACAATAAAAATTTGAAATAAGAAAGAAAGATGAAAAGGGAAAGCGAAAAAAGACACATATTTGAGAAAACTGGAGCATTGTATTATTTAATACTGCTAATGTATAGAAATAGTTCAAAAAACTGAGAGAGGAAGAAAGTGAATAGAAGGTAATTATGACAAAGAACTTGAGAGTCAACTTTCTTTGATGAGACAACCTATCAAATATTCCGTTTAAAGGCAAAAGGGTGTGAAAAGTATGTACAGAAATGTAAATACTCCATCTCTCATTTCCAAAACTGGTACAGTAACTAGAGTTAAATGGGCTAAAGAAAGTAGCCTCTTGGACTAGATCTGATTGAGAAAAACTGAGGACACAGAGCTACAAAAAACTCCTAAGGACAAACTTGTTTGCAAGGGGTTTTGTTTTTATGGCAGCAGAGAAGAGACTTTGCTTAGAAACAGTAAAGTCTGAACTCCTTATTTTCCCAACCACATAATTCTTCTATCTATTAAAATTCAGGAAGCCAGAGCCCAACTTATTCAATGCTAGAAAGGATCTGTAGTGTTTTCATTCAGGCTCAAACAGTTCCAAAGATGTTGTAAGAAACACAGCAGCACAAAGCTAGGTTTGTATGCAAAGAGAAGAAAGAAGAAAGAATATGTTCACATGTTTACCACTACTCAAATATTCCCCCTCAGAGAAAAGCTTCCAAATACCAGATGAAAATTGGAACCACATATTTAATCACAAATTATAGTTTTTCTGAAGTCATTGCCTCTTTAATGTACTGAAGAAAATACAGAGGTCTTAGGAATTGCAAGAATTGATAATACAAGAATTTTGTGACTCCAAAAAGGAGTTAGAAAAAGAAATCACCCAGAGCTGAAGACAGATTAGAAAATTAGTGGAGAGAATGGACATTGAAAGAAACTCAGTATGTGACCTAAAGAATAAAACAAGGCATGCTTGAAAAATGAAATAGAAAGAGAAATTAGAGCAATATTTGAGAGAAAATAATTAATATAGAAAATAGACAATGAAGATCTATCTGTGTACTTCTGGAGTCCCCAAATTAGCCAACTAAACAACAATAAACAGTAAATATTAAAGAGCTAAATTCATGAAGACTTCAGGAGATAATAGTATTGATTCTAACATATTAATTTAAAGATTAAGAAAAAAATCTTTTGGCAGTGCAAGTAATTTTAGGTCATGTATAAGAGGAAAAATCATAGACTTAGATTTATTCAAATAAACTTTCAACACTATTGTAGTTTTATAAGTTCCTCACAGAATTATAGAGAACTGAGAATTTTTATACCCAGCCAAACTATCCATAGTCCTTTAGCTATATAGAGAAGCACTGATAAACATGTGTGGTTCCTGGTCTATAAGTCAATGGTTAATTGATTTTCGAATGGAGGTAAAAGCACCACAAGTCTAAAATCAGCATGATTATAATCAAGAACAATAAATAAATAAATGATCTAAATTATAGAATTGATATAACTTAAATAAACATTAAGTAAATAAAAGGTTAGAACATTTTCCATTTGTATAAAAGTTAACTGAAAGTAAAACACATATTTTAAAGTTGATAATTAAAGTAATTGAAGTGTTGGTTCATTTTGGTTGTCAACTTGGAAGGATCTGAGACATACTTCTGTTGGGTCTGTGAGAGTATTTCATGAAAAGGTTAACTGGAAAAGGAGACTTTTTGCCAGATTTGGCAGCACCTTCCTGTGGAGCTCCAGACACAAAGAGGCCTGAGAAAAAAGCAAGGGTGCTTTGGCATGACTGCCTTAACTCTCTGCTAGCGAATGCATCTACTATCCTGCCGCTGAAGTCATACTTCACCAATATCAGAACACAGCTTCTTCAGTCTCCCAATGTGGACTGAATACCAGTGGCTTCCCTGGAATATTTCAGTCCTTCAGTACCAGACTGAGACCACAGAAACCTCCAGCCTTGCAGGCTGAGCAAGCTACATTGTTTCCAACCTCTCCAGGGCACAGATAAGCATTTTTGGACAGCCAGCACATATGTGCTAATAATAAATACCCTTTATGATATTCATTTGTTCTATCAGTTCTGTTCCTCTGAAGAACCCTGAGTAATCACCACTAATCATGTGTTGGCTGGTTTTTGTCAACTTTACACAAACCTAGGCATATCTGGGAAGAGGGAGTCATAACTGAGAAAATGACTCCATAAGATCTGCCTGTAGTTAAGTCTATGCACATTGTTTTGATGAATGATTGATGTGGGAGGTCTCAGATCACTATGCTGGATGGCGCCACCCCTGGACAGGGGGTCCAGAGTTGCATAAGCAAGCAGGCTGAGCAAGACATGGGTAGCAACCCAGTAAGCAGTGTTTCTGCGTGGCCTCTGCATCAGTTTCTGCTTCTAGGTTCCTGCCCTGACTTTCCTCAGGAATGGACTATAATCTGTGAGGTAAAGTAACCCCTTTTTTCCTCAGTGCTTTTGTTCACAGTGTTTCAAAACAGCAATAGAAACCCTCACTATGACAAATATAATGCCTATTTTCTTCTGTCTTCTCCATCTTGGATGTTGCTTTTTAACAGCTGAGGGTTGTAAGCAAATAAGGCAATATGCCAGAGATAGAGGGTAGAAGAAAGGAGGGGGAAAGGAAAAACTCATATGGCTTTATTGATGTTTGTTAGAGGGGACTAATGATGCTGCTGATAATAAAAGTCTCATAAAGTTAATGATAAATATAACACCAAAACAAAACCACAATTTCCACATCAAACAGCTTCACAAGATTAGCATGACAAAGCAGAAGGCTAAATAACAGAAAATGACTGTAATAGAAGAGGACAGGCAGCAACCAAGGTCAAGCACATCGTTCATAGCAACAGCCATGAGGAGGCTAAAGCCAATATGTCAGGGCAAAATGCAGCCTAGCAAAGACAAAACTACAGAAAAGCCACTCACATAGGTTGAAATATAAGTTCTGGCAGGGGTCCATCAGTCCCAGCACAGGCACAAAGGGAGCAGAGGCCATTATCTGCAAGGAAGACTTCTGTTCTGAAGCCTCAGGTGAGCCAGAGGCAGGCATCTGCAATGAAAGCTGTAACTGCAATGGAGATATTTATGAGTTATCTCAAGCTGTCTATCACATCGTCCTCAAACTGAGCAGCTTTGGACAAGGAACCTTTGTTCTGGATTAGGATTCTTGCAGGAGGCAGCCTAGCTTTGGGGGTTCTGCTTTCTCAGGTGTTTTAAGGAAGCTGCTGGCCCAGGGCTATAGGAAACTAAGATTTTACTGAGACTGGCACATTTTCTTCTGTGCCTGATTGGCTGATGGGAGGGAAAATGGGTGGTGGTGAGGAGGAACTCATGGCGAAAGCTCTGGTGTCTTATATCACCTAATCTTGGAAGTGACATATCCAACATTGCTGCCCTGTTCTAGGGAGCATGCAGGTAGATGTTGAAGGAGTCACACAGGATTGTAAATAGCAGGCAGCAGGGGTCACCCCCTACATCAGTTATGGGCATTCATGGACAAAACAGCACAATATCATCGTCCACAAAACGGAAACCATTAGAGATACATGAGAAATGAAGGAGCAGCAAATAAACTAGTACTCATGAAACAGTAACAGAAGTATTGCTAATAGAAGTCGTGTATGGGAAGATAAATGGGTAAGAAAGAATCAAGGCTAGGAAAGCCGAAGTATAACTTTGAAATCTATATTCAAAAAAGGACAATCTACCTTTAAAAACAGCCATCTGTAAAAACAGTGTTTGTGGAAATTAATACTAGGGCCAACAAGATGGCTTAGTGGGCAAAATCCCTTGCCATGAGAGCCTCAGGACTTGAGTTTGACTACCTCTGACATCCACAGGCAGGCACACACACACACACACACACACACACACACACACACACACACTATGCCATGCACACATACACACTAAATTAAAACATTAATTTAAGACGATATAGAAAATCTGGTTATATCTCAAAATGTGAAAAACAGTAGGTGGATTATGTTTTCTGGTTACAAATTTAGAAAATAGCACCTAGATCAGAAAAAAAGATGGCTTTTGCCTGAAAATTAAAACACACATCAGCAGCAATGATAATGGATTTTGATGGCAGACAAACTCTTACGTTGAAATGAGGAGCATCTTGATAATGAATTTACTGAGCATGGCTCATCAGAGCCAGGCTGCTGTCAGTGACTGCAGGAGTAGATAGAGACCAGGCTTTATAAGACTTAGATGGTCTCTGTAATCAAGTGTGCTTGGGTGTCCCTCTGTTTGGTGCTCAGTGGGTGTAGAATTTCATCAAAGAACTGTTAGTTGCTGGGCTGCCCTTACACTGCTAAAATGCACAAGTAGACAAAGAAAAATATCAGAAGAATGCAAACTAAGGGGTAAGATGCAAAGTTCTCAGGTGAGTGTGTTCCTAGAAAAACTGAAGAATGTGGGCTGGGGAGATGACTTTGTGGGTAAGAGGCCTGTCGATAGCAGGACGACCTGAGTTTTAATACTAAGAACCAATGTAAAAAGTAAGGCATGTGCCTGTACCACAGCATTACGATCTGGGCTCACTGCCCAGTCACCCTAGCTGAACTGATGGACTTCAGGTTCAGTAAAAGACAATGTTTCAATAAATGGACAATCAAGCAGTAAGTAAGGTGGGGGCGGGGCGGGGGGGGGGCTGAGATGGCCTTACTGTTCAGAGCACTTGCTGCTCTTGCAGAAGACCTCAGTTCATTTCCCAACTCCTACTTCCGGAGGCTGACAACCACCTGTAACTCTAGGGGATCTGACATCCTCTTTTGACCTTCTGAGCAACTGCATATATGTGCACATTTGTGTACACACACACACACACACACACACACACACACACACACACACACACAAGAAAAAAAAGCTGGAGAGTATTAGAGGAGGACACTCAATGACCTCATTTCCTCTTCTGGTTCCTGTCTAGGCATGTGCACACACATGCAATGCCCCTCTCCCATCAGCCCACACACATATCAACACACACACATCAGCATACACACACATCAATGCACACAGATTAGCACACACACAGCTCACAACCACGCACATACATACACACATACATATTTAAAACATAAGACCCTAAGAATCTACAGCAAAATAATTGGCAAGCATAATCTCAACTTAGTGAGATGACTAAAATTAATAAGAAATGAATAATTATTTTGTGTACAAGTATTACGACTTTGGAAGACATAATGATAAAAACCATTTTGTTTACAGGAGCAATGGTAGTCTGCAGTAACAGAGCAGCTAAGGGCAAAGTTACACACTGGAGTAAGGCCTATGCGAAGAAAATGCTGAAACCCTCCTCACAGACACAAAGGAAAACCTGCAGAAATGGAAAGACCATGTTTTTGGCCAGGAAGACTCAACATCATAAAGCTGTCAATTCTCCCTAAGTACATTTCTAAATTTAATGTGATCCCAATAAAATACCAACAGTTTTTTTTTAAGCCAGACAAGCTGAATTCTAAAGTTCATGTGAAAAAAATAAAGAAATAAAAACATTCAGAAAAACTCTGAAAAGAAGAGTAATATCAGTGGATTCACTCAAGCAGATACTAAAACATATTAAAAGTCTCAATAATTGAAACCATGAGGAATTGATGCATAAGAGCGACACTGGCCAATCAACCATAATAGAAAGCCCAGGAATGGGAGTAAATACGCACATGGGAGATTATTGCACAAAAGAGTGGCCTCTAAAATCAGTGAGAGAAATGATTAACTGTTCAATAAATGTGGTTGAGGTCACTGGTTGGCCATGTGGAAAAAAGATAAAGTTAGCGTCAAACTTATTATTGTCTACCAGGACAAATTCCAAATGGATCGAAGGCCGAAAAGCAAAACACTATGTCGCAAACATGCCAGAAGAAAACATAAGAAATGCGTTTTATAAACTCAAAGTAGGGATACTCTTTCAAAATGTGACTCGAGAAGAGAGGGCATTAGAGGGGGAAAATAGAGAAATTAAGCTACATAAAGGAAGGCTTTATACCAAAACAGAACTGAGATGTAAACAATTGGGAGATAATCTCACACTCAAATTTTGTCAAATGCTTGATTTTCTTGATTTATGAAGTGGTTTTAGAATCAGCAAGATAAAGGAGCAAGAATCCTAAATAGAAAAGTGAGCAAAGGAGAGTCACAAGAACCCAGAAAAGGATCCACTGGCTTGTGATCATAGGAATGCAGATTAAGGCTGTTCAGAGATCCACATTTCATTCGACAATGATTAAAAAACATTCCAAGAGTCTGAGGATGTATCCTTTTTGCAAGGCTGAGGGAACAATGCCAGGAGGATGTGGTGATGGCGAATATTGCTTGTCAACCTGACAGGATCTTGAATTACCTTAAAGACAAACTTCTGGACACAAAGGGTAGTTTCTAGGCTGAGTTCTGTAAAGTGGGAAGAATCGGTTTGAATGGGAATGGCCCCCATAGGGTCATATGTTTGAATGCTTAGTCCCCAGCGAGTGGAACTGTTTAGGAAGGATTAGGAGGTGTGGCTTTTGGAAGAGGTGTGGCCTTGTTAGAGAAGGTGTGGACTTGTTGGAGATGTGTCACTGTGGGTAGTAGACTTTAGGCTTACAAAAGCCCAGGCCAGACCCAGTCTTACTCTTTGCTTATAATTTATGGATCAGCTACTGCTCTAGTGTTATGCTTGCCTGTTTGACACTGTCCTCCTAGGCACAATGTTCATGGATTAATCCTCTCTACTGGAAGCAAGCCTCCAGTTTCATACCTTCCTTTATAAGTTGCCTTAATCATGTTATCTTATAGCAATAGAATAGTAACTAAGACAATTTCTACCTTTTTATTTGGCTGTGTATGAATGCATTGCCTCACTTGTTCAGTAATTACTTTACTTATTTATCTATTTATTTAAATTGAAAAAAATTTATACAGTGTTTTCTGATCACACTTTTTCCTACCCTCAATTCCTCCTAGATCCTCCTCAGGTCCTCATCCTATTCCATGCCCTCTCTTCCTCTCTATTTAAAATCAATTACTTTATTTTTAAAAAATATTATCATTATAGTACATATGTGAATTGTGCACTCTGTATGTGTGTGTGTGTGTGTGTGTGTGTGTGTGTGTGTGTGTGTGTGAGTGTGTGTGTGTGTTTTGCTGGGGCAGTGCATGTGTGAAAGTCACAGGACAACTTTCAGGAGCTAATTCTCTCTTTCCACTATGTGGGTTCTGGACATCAAATTCAAATGCTGGCCTTGCAAGGTAAGCTGAGCCATGCCAACATTTCCAGTAAATTCTTTAATACATACTTCTTTGGAAACTTTAAACATGACAGATGACATGACAAAGCAAGGTAAAGGAACGGATGATGCAATCAGTTCAACTGGGATACTGTAATCAGAATGGAAAGTAAAACTGTGCTAGTCACTCTGCACACACCTAAGCATTCTTTACAACTAATTAGAAAACGCATATAATTGTCTCTTTTAGTTTCTACAGCAGCAACAGAAATAAAATTATCAAGCTATTAATTTATAAAAATGAAGCCTGGGGGTAGAGCACTTATTTAGCATTTGGGGGGCCCTGGGTTTGACCCCTAACACTACCCCTACCTCAAAGCATAAGAACTTTATGAGGAAAGATTTAAAACTTCTACAGAAAGACCTAAAGACTTAACCAAAGAATAGAAACCACATTCGATGCACAGGTGTTAAATTAATTCCCAAATTAGTTTGTGAAGTCAAAGTGTTATGGACTCATATATTCTCCTCCAAGCTTTGATGGGGACACCTGGTGCTTACTTAGCTTTAGGAGCTGAAGTGTCTCATGTACTGAGCATATCTTGTCACCTGCCTTCTAAGGATCTCACGTCTCTTCAGTGATGTCCCAGCTCCCCTGTAGACTACACCTGCCCATAGCCTCTTGCTGTGTCTAATGATAACCCCTTTTTCTTCCTCTCCCCAAATGATTGTCATGCAGAGAACAACCCCACCCATTTAACTCTGATGCTCTTTCTCCTGCTCCTGCCTGGACAGTGAGGCAAAAGTGACCACGTCCTTCAAAAAGCACCCAGAATCTCACCACACTGGGTTACCCATGCTTACATCCACATGGCTCTTTCTCACACACATCCCTACCCTGCCACCCTTTATCCATGTCTACATCTCTTACTCCTCTGTAAACTGTGACTTCCTTGGGAAAAGTGGATCTAATATATCGGGGTGTTTCTAAAGGGCTCTTCCCAGGGCCAGGCAAGATGTTGGTGTCCTATCACTGATGAATGACTGGCACAATGTCAGGGTCCTGGTGCTGGGGTTGAAATCCCAGTTACTGCATTTGCTTTATGTAACAAAGCACAAAAGTGGTTTTCTTCCACGTTTCTCATGTGTGAAATGAGGCTGAGTAAGAGAGCCTGCTGCACAGTATCATCCTGAAGACTCGGAGTCAATACACCAAGTGCTTAACTTGGCACAGAGATTATGCTAAGTTATGCAGGAAATATTATTTACTACTGCAGCTAAATCATTTATTCATGAATCCCATGTATTACACATTTTTCCTCTTGTAAATGTTTTTATCTAGTGCCTTTTCTGTGCCAGGTTTTGGGTTGGGTATTGGAGCCACAGATGTAAACTAGACAAAATCTGTCCTTAATGTGGGTAGGCACCAGGAAGCAGGTGTCCAGGAAGAGTGGTATTGCAAGGGTCTTGGCTCAGAGCTGGTAGACAGGGACCCCTGAGTGAGAACACACACCTCTTCTCTCAGAATACATTGGGAACAAAGCCAGTTAAGGGTAGAGGCCTGTGTAAACAGGGGCTGGGCTGTGAGACTCTTCTCAGCCTTCATTGACAGCTGAGTCTTGAAATTCAGGGACTTTGGTTTTTCATTGACTAATGCTGCATTTCATTGAGCAGAAGCTTCCTGGTAAATCAAAACAGATGAGGTTTTAAAAATAATTCTAATTGATTCCATCTTTAGAGTGCAAATCGGTAGCCCCCAGGCCCAGCTAAGATGGGAGAGTTGCATGCAGGTGGATCCATGTATTCCTGAAAGTGAACATGTGCTACTGCAAGTGTGTGTGTGTGTGTGTGTGTGTGTGTGTGTGTGTGTGTACAGGTAGTCACCCTATTTACTGACCAGACTCTGACACTGCACTTGTCCCAGTACTGAAGACTTTCCCTAAGGGACACATTAATCTTCAGGATGCCTTAAGGTTAAGCCCTCATTGGAATTATTTCAGAACAAAGCTGGGTTCTAAGTAGCAAAAGCTTAGCATCTGAGAGAGCCATAAGTGGCAGAGCTGGGCTCCATTGCTGTCTGTCCTCACTGCAGAGCCTCAGTTACCAACAGTGCAAAGTGAGGGATTGGGAGGAGAACAGGCCAGGGCAGAGTCACAGGGCCCCTTTGATCACCAGCCAAGGGACCTAAGAAGCTGCAACAAATAAGAACAGTGACAGATGCCACCCAGTGAACCAGTCTCCAAGCTTGGGGCCACCAGTGACTGATATTAAATCCTCACACTGTTTAAATGAGATAAGTATTCTTCCCAGGTTTGAACGAGGAAATTGAGGTCTTCCAGGTCTATCACTAATAAAAAAAATAAATATTTCCAATTCCTAACCCCTCGATTCTTTAGAGATATTTATACATCATATATATATGGTGTAGGCAGGGAGGTGGCAGGGTAGTGTTGCTTCAGAAGATTGGATTTAGTTCTTGAGATGTGAACTGACAGCAGATCCATCCATCTGTCCATCCATCCATCCATCCATCCATCCATCCATCCATCCATTCGTCCATCTGTTCATCCATCTATTCATTTGTTCCCTCAACGCCTGCCCTAGGAACAACCTTATTTCAAAGTGCTGGGGCACTTGGACAGAACATCAGAGTAGATAAAAATATCATCTCTGTGATTCCTACCAGAGGTAGGTATTGTGCCCTGGACAGCAGGAGGGTTCTGATGGGTGGAACAGCAACTATCTTGGCAATGGGGTTAGAAAAAGTGAGTCTTTTCCAAGCTAAAAGCGCTGGTCATATTATAGTCTCCAGAAAAAGTCCTGGGGCTGGGACAGCCTTGATGTGTTTGAAATCTAGAAGGTGAGGGTGGTTAGTGTGTGTGGGAAAGGGCACAGATGAGAGATGAGCTCCATAGTGTTGGTGCCTGGGCTTGCAAGGCCTTCAAGACCAGAGAAAGAATTCAATTCACTTTCATTGCAGTGGAGTCAGTGGAAGGTGTCAGTGCAAACTGATCTGTTCTATATTGTAAGACTTGCTCTAGCTACAGAGTGGAGACATTGTAGGTGGACGTGGGACAAAATGCAGAACACTCTGATGGAGTGATGGCAGAGTCCCAGAGGATGGCGTGGCCTGAGTTAAAATATGAGCAGGGGATGGGCTGTATGGACATGTTTCTGGTGGGTTTTTTTTCTTTTCTTTTTTTTTTTTGTTGTTGTTTTGTTTTTAGAATTAGTGCTTTTTAGTGTACTAGAAGAGAGGCTTGAGAAACAGGGAGGATGAAAGATAAAGCACCACTGGAACTCAGAAGACAAAAAAGGTGTGTGTGTGTGTGTGTGTGTGTGTGTGTGTGTGAGTGTGTGCACGTGCAAGTGTGTGCACGTGCGCTAAATCTAGAGGTGGGGAGGGACATAGACGACACCAGCAAGATGTCTGTGGTTTTGGACGTCAGAGTCAATGATATGGAGAGAACAGGGAAAGCCAAAGACGAACTGAGGACATTTAAAGGAGCGTAGGGTACAAGATGAAAATAAACAAAACCCAGGCCTTTTCAGAACTCTGAAGTCCAAAGTCCATGCCCAGGTAGATTTTTTTTTTTTTTTTGCAACCATAGGGAAAGTAGCAGGACACTAGGGACACTGGCATTGATCTTAGCCCATCTCTCTCTACTATTTATCTTCAGTGACTGCTAGCCTTCACACAATTGAACAGCAATTCAATTTTTCTATGGAGTTTTAGGACAGCTAGGGTTTCTCTGTGTAGCCCTGAAACTCACTCCATAGAACAGACTGGCCTCAAACACAGAGATCTACCTGCCTCTGCTGGGATTAAAGGTGTATACCACCACCACTCAGTGAAACAAGGAGTTTTATTGAGATTTTTTAGAGTTGTAAAAATGACTCAAAAACAGCTTCGTTACTAAGGCCTATCCTGGTACCCGTGACAGCTCACAAAATCTGGGAAACCTAGAGCACACAGCACAGCTTTGTGACAGCTCAGTAGGTAAGAGAGTATTCTTTCCAAGTGACTCTATTCGAAACCTCTTTCAGGCAGCTCAGCTGGTTTCTGCTTCTCCCAGGTAGTTGATCTGGTCTCAGAGTCTTCCTTGCAACTTGGGTCTGTCTGCTCTTCTGAGAGAGATTCTCAGCTTATATTGCTTACTCTGATGATAGGGGACCTAGGTGAATCTGGTTGGTTTCAGGGACTTCCTGAATCTATTTTTAGTTGTTTACTTTTCTTAAGGAGCTTTCTTGTAGGCTGGAATGTTTATCATTCCTGGGAGGAAACAAGTGCTCATCACAGAACGAGATTGTGTGATGGTTAATCTTGATTATCAACTTAATAGGTTCTAGAATCATACAGGAAACAAGCCTCTGGGTATATCCACAAAAGACTATCTAGATTAGGTTAGCCTCTGGGCATGCCTGTAAGTGATTCTCTAGGTTAATTGAAGTGAAAACCTCCCTAGAGGTGGGTGGCACCACTGCACTCACTGGGGCCACCAGCTGTATAATAAGGGAGGAAAATAGCTGAGTGGAAGCATTCACTGTGTTCTGCTTCCTGACTTCAAATGCAGTGTGACCAGTGACCTAACACTCCTATCACCATGGCTTTCCTGCTACGATGGACTGTAACTGCAAACTGTGAGCCAAAATGATCTCTTCCTTCCTTAATTTGATTTATTAGTATATTTTTATCACAGCAACAGAAAAAGTAATTACAGGCCAAGAGCTGATTTTGGATCTAGTGCAAGTGTGCTTTTAAGATGTCTTGGGGGGAAGGAACAAGTCAATTCAGATCATTTGATGATCTGCTCCAAAATCTTTTTCTCCCACAATTTTTACTCATTGGAGATACCAACATCCATAAGTCACCTCCTAGAGAGACTCTGGTACCAGGGTCTGCCAGCAGTGCACCGCCTCCTACTGCTCCCTGGATGGAGGGCAGGATGCTCATCTGATTACACAGGGTGGAAAGGAGGTGGTCCAGAGGAGTGTGATGCCTCTTTTCTCTAGGGACCAGGCTGCCAGAGAGCAAGTGTCTGGTGTACCAGGCACACACATTCATCTTTCACACAGGAATGCCAAACCTCCAGTCTAAGCTTGTCCTTTCTTCCCTCTTTTGTCTTCCTCCCTGGAGATGTGAATGAACTGTCTAGAGAGACATGTTTAGAATTTCTATTGTCCTGTGCTTTTTGGAGGGCAGACCCCAGAATAGGCTTTGGGAAGTGAAACTGCAGGAACAAATCTGAGAGAATGTTGAGCCCAATGTGGAGTGTGGACCAGGATGCTTTCCGTGGTCGGGGAAGGTAAATAGGAGACTGGTCCATGTAGGTAGAAACCGACCTCCACCTTGATATACACATACATCTGGGCCCTAAGCCCTCACATCCTTGATGCAGAGCAAGTATCTCCACCAGGGACTCCAAGTCAACACAGCCCTAGCTAAGTGCTGCTGTTTCTCACTGACTACTCACAGCAAGAACAGTGATGTCACTTCAGCCTCTTCCAAGAGAGGAAGTGCAATGAAGGCAACACGAATGCCAACTCTACTGTTTTCCATGTTGGATGATATAAAGCAAACATAGATTTGGACTATAAGAGAGACTGAAGGATGACTGGCTTTGTAGGCCCTGAAGTAGCCAGGCCTATGGAACAAAAGTAAGCTGTCAAGCCCCCTTAGAGCACCCGGAACTGCTCAGTTTGCTTCCAGTCCTACTGGGTCTGGTCTTTCCAAATGGTACCAGGGTTTGTAAGAAGCCTGGGAGGTCTGCTTACCTAGTTGTCCCGAATTCCAGCCTCAAGTTAGAAATCCAAGGGGGCTGAAGCCATTGGCCGTTTACATGGGGAAATTGTAAAGGGGAAAGATAAACGTTGGAAAATTAGCCACTGACCCGTGGGCTGAGCAGTGGGACAGGGAAATCTGAGCCGAGCTCATGGAAAATCTATAACCAGAGCAGACTGAGCCGCACCGTCCCAGAAAAGCAGATGGGGGCAGCCATAAAACGTGACCCCTCCGCGTCAGCCAGGCCAAGCCGAGCACTATTTTTAGATGGCAGTATTATTTTAAAGCATTCCTTCTCTTTTATACGTTGCCCTTTGCCCTCGTGTGCAGATGGGCCATTGGTCTAGCTTCCCCAGCTCCTACCTCCCCACTGTGGAGTGGGGTTATCTCTCTCTCCTTGTCAACCAGTATGCCTACTTGGCTCACGGAGAGAGCACGTTTTGTTAGGACAAACTAGAACTCTTGAGAAATTGACTCCACCTTCCCTTTTTACCCCAAGAAGGAGCTGAGGAGGAGCAAGCAGTGGAGGGCACAGGCTGGGAAGGGGAGAGCCACCTGCAAACAGCCAGTTACAGTTCCAGGCCAGCATGGGCTGGGGAGGGTAGAGATGCCAGTCTAGAGCCTGAAAAGGGAGCAAGGGCTCCCTAGAGGAGAAAGTGGGAGCCAGTGTGTTACAGTCCAGAGAGGGGCCTGCATGCAAATACCACCAGGAGCAGAAACTGCACTGTGGGAAGTGGGTGGAAGGGCTTTAGCAAACGCAACGGAGTTAGCTCTTATTCTGCCTGAGGGGAGAGGTCTTATGTAGACCAACGACTGCAGTATGTGACCAAGGATCACATCCAGTTTTCTTCTGTCTTCCACAGTCCTTCCAGTGCCTACTTAGAAGGTAATTCATTATTACACCTATGCTGCCTCTTGTTCCAAGCATCGTGTCTTCTAGAGTAGAGAAAGACCTTAAAGATCATCTAGTGCAACTTTCCTTCTCTGTCCTTGGTGAGAGACAGAGAGCCACAGAAGGGCTGAGGAGGACTCTGTCCTGCTGACACTTACCTTCAAAAGCCTGGCGTCCCAGCAGGGAGAAGGCAGAGAGTCCTGGTGGCCCCTGCTCTATGTCTTGGTATTCAGCCTCCTGAAGGACTGTTTGCATCCTATTTCCTTACACTGATTTTAAGGGCACAGTGCTTGTAAAACAGCTAAAATTTAGGTCACTTATGGCCTGGGGTGTGTGTGTGTTTGGAAATGGGTTCTAAGATTGTGTGATAAGGGGAGACTGGGTGATAAAGGGTAGGGGAAGTGATACTCTTTTTCCATTTTTTTTTCTTGAGTTTGTCCTCTGAGACAATGATTTGTGCCTTGCAAACTCAAGAAGTGAAGGCCAGCAAGGGGCCACCGTGGAAAGGTGAGGGGCAAGCTGACATGAATCCAGGACAGGAAGGAGAGAGAATAGCACAGGTGGGCTGGACAAGGGGAACACTGTGACTTGGAAGGAGGGCTTTGAGCAGCCATGGGGACACCTGGTCTAGGGCCCTGCAGCCACCTGTAAGGACTGGGGGCAGCTCCAAACACCACACGTCCTTACAGATAGACTGCCAGGCGTCTGTTAGTCCATGAAGATGAACTAACAGGATCTTACAAAGGCCTGACAAAAGATGTTCATCACTGCCATCCTACAAGGACAATGGTATTCATCTCTTGACATGCCGTGACACAAGAACTGACATAAAGAACTCGATGGCAGAAGATTGATTTTAGCTCAAGGTTTCATTAGTTTTGACCTAGAATTGTTGCTTCTATTGATCTGGGCCCTGGCAAATCAGGAGAATGGCTGCTTTGTGAACAGGAACACACATACACTCCTCACCACATGGTAGACAGGGAGCAGAGAGACAGAGAAGGACCCAGGACAAAATACCCATAAGTGCAGCAGGATATTTATTCTGCTACATTGTATTCACAGTGGAGCTTTGTGATTAGGCAGTAGAAGAGATAGAGCTGGGAGACAAAGAGAGGAAGGCAGAGAAAAAGAGAAAGGGGAGGGGAGAAATAAAGGAAGGAGAGGAGAAGAAGGAGGCTAGCAGCCATGGAGAACCACGGATGGGTCAAAAGCTGTCCTGGGTAGCAACTTCTATCAAAGGTTAGATATTGGGTAACAACTCAAATTGTGTGGGCATCTTGTTGATTGAGCATTTCAACATATATAAATCCTCTAGATAATCATTAAGCTTTAAGAGTCTCATTTCTACCAGGTACTGAGAAGATGGCAGATATTGTCTGGGGTTCAGCTGAGCTTTGTGGATCATGCTGGTGTCTCGTGGGTGCCAGGGCCTTGCATCTAGCTAACCGGAGCCCTGGTCAGAGCTGAGGAGCAGTGGGAACATGGTGGCTGCCTGGGAACAAGCTGGACCAGGCAACATTTTCTTTTTTTTTTTCTTTCTTTATTTTTTTGATATTTTATTTACATTTCAGATGCCAAACCCTTTCCCCATTTCCCCTCCCTAGAAAACCCCTATCCCGTGCCCCTTTTTACATTTGGCTTTTATACAATTTTTTTTAAATGTTAATCAAAGGCTTTATAAGTATGGTAATGCTCAATCAGAAGTGTAACCTAATACCCAACCTAGCTATGTAAACTATCTTTGACTGGTGGAGACACGTGAACTTCTGGCTCTATGCCCCCTCTCTCTTTCTCTCTCTTTCTCTCTCTCATCACCTAACTTCTCATCTACTTCATCTTCTCTTTTTACTCCATCTTTTCCTCTCGGTGCTCCTTCCCCCTTAGCTACATATTACCCTTCCTGTTAAAATAAAGCTTTTCTCTCAAAATACAATTAGAGCATAATTATTCCTATTTGTACCAGTGAGGTACAAGATAGTCTTAATACCCAGTCAATTCTTTTGTCGACCAACCAGAACCTCTGTCATCTCTCTTGACTAAAACACTTAGTTTTGAACCTGGCTTTTTCTTGGCTTTAGAATGAATGTCAGCTGAGAACCCTCCACTCAGATCTTTTCTCTCAAGGCAAATAGCCAGGATTGGCTATGAGTCTATAGGTCTTCAATGCCGTCAGAAATCCAGAATGACTAAATTAACCGAAGTTATGGGAAGCACTAAACATAGCTTCTAAAACTTAGCCAATTTATAGAGACCACTGAACACTTGGATAACCCCTATACTACCGAACGTTGGAGCATCAAATCTTCAGCCTTCTGGCCCAAACTCATCTGACAGACTTTAGTGCTGCAGAATTATTAAGGGCTGATTACTCTGTCTAGGCAGATATAATCAGTCGACTATTCTGCAAGTGTGCCCTTTTCTGGACAGTAATTTGTCTGTAGATGGAGAGAGGCAATTCTTGCCCGGTGGCTGTCTCACCACAACTGGAGTAACTCCAAGGATGCACAATTTCTTCTTAGAATCCAAGACGGGAAGCTGTCAGGAGCAGACAGGTCTCTAATCAAAATGAACATTAATGTAGAAATATTTGTGATGTCAATTCTATGGATTTCTGACGTTTTGAAATCCAACTATCCATGTAAGGTAACCTGGACTGTTGTCTGTTAACTCCTCTCAGCTATTTCTAAATAAAATATAGAAAACACCTTAAAAATAAACTCAAAGTCATGAATTTGCTATAGTCCCTTAACTCACAGGCTAATCATCCCAAATCAGTTTAAAAAAAGTTAAAGAAGGACTGGGTCTAAGCCTTGTATTTCTAAATGTGTTATACAGGCACAATGCCCACGAGAGTATCAATGTTCATTTCACTTTCATATCAATAAGAAGCTTATACCAATGAAAACCTTAAATTTGAAATCCAAGTGAGTTTTGTACTATTTAAGAAATTATAACTTCATCTTGATACTAAATTATACAGATTTCTATCAATAGGTTATGGCTATGCCATAAATCCTAGCTAATCCTCCCTGTTCCAACAAAACCACTACTTTTCCCCAGAGAGACAGCCCAATATTAACCACCTTAGTCCCCAAGCCCAGGGAATAGGGTTGCTGACTCTTCTTTAACTTCTTCAAGCTGATTACGGGCATTTAGATATTAGAAAAGGGGTCGGGGGGAAGGGTAAATTGATAAGCTTCTGACACTGTGTCTTCACTGCATCCAGATGGAATTTCCAGACACCGGAGGTTTGAATAGGTCTGCTCATTTTGCTTGATGAGTAGATACACCAAGGCTGTGTATTCTGCAATATACAATTCTCTGGACAAGTTTTAGTATCAAGAAAAAAAATTTTTTTTTCCTAGAGGGCTGACATTTTTTTTAAAAAGATGTTGGTTCTAACAACTTTTTTCCCCCTTTTATGTAATTGGTTATAATATTTATATTTCAAGTTTTATCCTCTTATCCCACTTCTCCCACCACCCAGGAACCCCTTATCCCGTCCCCCCTTCTTATATCCCTTCTATGAGGCTGTACCCGCACCTGCCCCCCACCCCTACTACCCCCTCCTCACCCTCACATTCCCCCCCAATTCTGTGTTCGTTTTCCATGGGACCAAGAATCTCCTCTCCCACCTATGCCCAACAAGGCCGTCCTCCCCTACGTATACTGCTAGAGTCGTAGGTCCCTCCCTATGTGCTCCCAGGCTGGTGGTTTAGACCCTGGGGAGCTCTGGTTGTTTGGTATTGTTGCTTTCCTCTTGGGGTCACAAACCCTTTCTGCTTCTTCAGTCTTCTAAGTTCTCCATTGGGAAACCCTTGATCATATCAGTGGTTAGCTGTGAGCATCGTCCTCTGAATGTGTCAGTCTCTGGCAGATCTCTAAGGAGACAGCTATAACACGTTCTTGACAGCATGCATTTCCAGTCATCCACATCAACGTCTAGCTTAGGTGACAGTACATGGGATGGATGCCCAGGTGGAATGGTCTCCTGATGGCTGCTCCTTCAGTTTCTGTCCCATGTTTTGTTTCCATAATTGCTCCCTTGAGTATTTTTGTTACTGGTTCTAAGTAGAACTGAGGCATCCCCTCTTGGTCTTTCTTCTTCATGAGCTTCATGTGGTCTGTGGGTTGAGTCTTTGATATTCTAAGTTTTTGGGCTAACATCCGCTTAACAGTGAGTAAATATGATGTGTGTTCTTTTGTGATTGGGTTAACTCACTCAGGATGATAATTTTTAGATCCATCCATTTAACTATAAGTTTCTCGAATTCATTATTTTTAATAGCTGAGTAATACTCCATTGTGTAGATGTACCACATTTTTTGTATCCATTCCTCTGTTGAGGGACATCTTGGTTCTTTCCAGCTTCTGGCTATTATAAATAAGGTTGCTATGAACATAGTGGAGCGTATGTCCTTATATGTTGGAGCGTCTTCTGGGTATATCAGGCAACATTTTCTAAATGTCACCCGTATACATAAGGACACATCCCAAGTCACCTTGCTTCTTCCAGTGAGCCCCACCTCCTGAAGTCAAATGGCACCACTGGCTGGGATCCAATTCTTTAATACTTTATATTCAAATGTAACAATAATCAAGCTTGGTCCTGCCCCTGGGATCAATCCTAACAGGAGATCCTGGCCTCAAATACCATGGCTCCCAGGGCCTCTTGGCTCTGAGACCAGTCCTGTGGATTCTGCCCAGGGCAGGTTAGTCCTCTGTCTTCTCTGAGTAGAACCACTTGACAGAATCCCTGTGTCGCATGGAGGGCCCTACCAGGAAAGAGATAATTTTGGCCTCTGTGTGGTAACTGATTGACAGCTATATGGTTACTAAGTGAAGGAGAAAGTTCTGGAAGGCAAAGGTTATGACATCAGGGAGGCAGCTGCAGCCACAAACAGAGTGGGCAGTGAGTGGGTGCTCACATTTCTCAGTCCCTCCTTCATGCCAGGTACTTGATGAGCACAGCATAGCATGCATCCTAGAAAGGGCATGCTGCTCTTGTGCCAGGCTTGTAGGGGAGCCAGAAGCTCAATAACTAAATAACTAAATAACTAGCTTAGGAACACACAGCTAGGAAGCAGTCCACTGAGTTTGAGCCCAGGCAATCTGACTTCAGATCCCATGTTTTTAAACACTGACTGCAAATTCCCTGGAAGAATTTTTTAGAAAGAAGTGGCATGTGAAGCCTATCCTAACTTCCTGGAGGTGCACTATTGGCCCGTGGGAGGAGAGGTAGCAGTGTTGGGTACCTAGCATAAAACTTGTATATGTTACTCTTGCTTCTGGGAAATCTCAAGTTGTAATGAGCCAGGCTCTCTGCCGCCTCCTCAGGCCTCATCCCATGTCCCTGTGCTCGTCTCCTTTCCATTGCCCACCTGCCTGAGACCATTGGGCTTGCTTTAGAAGAGCTCTTAACTCTGCCCACCTCACCTGCCTCTCCTCTCTCCCTCCCACTTCCTGGATTAAGAGCCTTCTAGTAGGTCTTCCCCTTCTGCTCACCCCCACCATCCATCTCTGCACAGCTGTCAGAGGGATTTCTTAAAATATAAATCAGACCACATCCCTCCTTAGCCACAGACCTCTTCACTGCACTTGAATAAAATCTGGATTTCTGATCAAGGCATCTGTTGACCCCTATACCTTCATCTGTGACACTATGCCTCTTGCTTTCCATGTCCCAGACAGACAAGCCACTCTGCAGCTCCTGAGCATTCCAGGTGACTTTTCTTTGCCTGTGTCCTCTCCTCATCCTACCCAAGAGCAATGCCATCTCCTGAGAGGTCTTCTTTGGCCACCCATTTGTTCCCCTTGATGGTTTCTATTATATCACCTGTTAGGAGTCAGAATTATTTTTAGTTATTTGGTCATTTACAAAACCTTTCTCTCTAGAAATGCAAACTGAGAGAAGGACAGTGCCCGAGGAAACTGGGCTTGTGTTGCATACCTGGCAGATAGCACTGGTATGGGGAAGATATGCAGTGAATATTGGTGGAGGAGACGATGGAAAAGTTGGCCATTTTGGATAGCCAGAAGGGAACGCATGAAGCCCCTCTCCTTGCTGATTGCCTTCTTCCTCACATTTCTCCTGGCCTGCCTCACCTCTCAGGTAGCTTTCTCTGCAGATGCCTCAGAGGGAGCACATCCATTGATGCTCTTTGTAACAATCTCATTGTTGTAGGCCTGGGAAACCATTCCTTAGCAGTTTAATGAACAGGAACAACCTTTAAGAAGGCCATTGATGGTCCTATTTTACCAGTGGGGAAATAAAGGAAGGTCATGTACTGTGTTCAAGGTCTCAGGAGAAGGAGAGAAGGAGGTAGCACCCTAGAAACCTGCAGCTGGGCCCTTGCTTGTAATCAAAGCCCCTGCCCACAGCATGTAAGGAGCTCATAGAATGCCTCGTCCACACAAAGTTCTGTCGATAATTTTGGTCTCAGCTGGCAGTACTCCCCAAGCTCCCCTCATTTTAAAGAACACCTGGAGCATTTGATAAAAAGGCAGATTCCCCAGCACCTGGCCAAGAATCTCCCTGTTTAATAAGCTTGCCAAGAAAAATTAGTTTTCTCTAGTGAAATCTCACTGGGTGTCTTAAGGATGGGCCTGGTGCCCAGCAGTAGATGACCAACAAACAACAACAACAACAGCAATAAAAAAACCTAACTCTCTTACTGGTCTTTTGCTTGTGTGTTATGGCTTCCAATTTTGTTATTTTATGAGTTTTGTTTTGGGGCTGGGGGTTTCTTCTGTTTTCTTTTTTTATTCTATCCCTATTTGTTTTCTAAAGAGAAAGAGAGAGACAGAGAGACAGAGAGACAGTGAGAGAGAGACAGTGAGAGAGAGAGAGAGAGAGAGAGAGGAGTTAGGGGGGAGGAAGTGGAGAGGATCTGGGAAGAACTGGGTGAGGGGAAAGTAATCTGAATATACTACATGACAAAATTATTTTCAATTATATAAACATTAAATAATAATTATATAATTATGTAAATATATAAAATATATAAATATTAAAAACAACAATGATGAAAAAAAGCTCCGCTGAGCTGGGCAGCAGAACTGGTGGGAATCTGGACTTTTAATATTGTTCCAGGTGAGGCTGATGATCAGAAAGCTTGGTGTCTTCTGGTCTACAAGATAAAACCTCTGTTCAGCCAGGCCTACGAGACCTTTGAGAGAACAGTCACCGCTCACTGGTCTGGCCCTATCTGTAGATAGCACCCTTGGAGCCAACTCATTTCCCTAAGCCTGTGGCCTGCCCTGCCCACATGGTACCCAGCCCCTGTCTCTTTCTGCTGGCTCCATCACTGCAATGCCTTGTCTCCCCATAGTCTCTCCTTCCCTTGCTGATGCTGCACTCTAGAGCTATAGAGACCCTGAGGTCTTGTTAACCAGCATCTTTATTTGATAAGCATTCCCAGAGAGAAGAATGGACTTATTCAAAGCCTCAGGGTGCTATGGCAGAGCCAGAAGTATGCAGATCTAAGTGGGGACACTCTTAGCTCAGTGAGCTTTCAGACTCCTTTCAAGGGAGTATGTCTAGAAAAGTTTATTTCTGAAAGTGCAAGCGGACAGAGGGATTCTTTTAGAGGCTTTTCCAAGTGGCCTTGAGTCTCACTGCTGGCTGCTAAGTGATGGTAATCTTGTTGCTCATAGAACATAGGAGAAATGGGACAGAGGGAACCAGGAAGCATGGTCATTGTCCTTGCCATCATCATCATCATCATCATCATCATCATCATCATCATCATCATCGTGGCACCTAGTGATGTACACAAGAGATGCCTTACTGAGGGCCAGCCTGTGAATGAATGGATGTCCAGTCCTCATTGTAACTCCACGAGGTAGGAGCTCTTCCAAATCTCATGTTAGGTAAGGTTTTCCTTGTGCCCTAAGTCAGGGCCAGTACAGAGAACCCTGGACCAGGGTGGCCTTCTTAAAGGTGGAGTGAGAAGAGCTTCCTGTGAAGGCTGAGCAGCTGGAATTCAAGGATGCAAGTTGAAGGGGATGTTTCTGTCACCCTGTCAGTCTAGAAAGAGGAGTGAATGTTTGTCAGAGGCAACAGGGACAGGGGGCAGCAACCAGCTCAGGTTGTGGCTCCTATCCACGGCACATGAGCAGCACCATAAGAGAGAGTCTGGGGTTGTTTGAATTTGGCAATGGGAGCCAGGGAGCCTGATGAGGCTATATTCTTACTGCCAAGCCCCCGAAACAGTGGCTGTCTAGGGCATGCTGAGGGACAACATTCTGCCAGCACCCTTCCACAGATTAGCCGGAAGGGGTTCCCTCTGGCTGAGAGAGGTGAGAGAAGGCAGGTACCTGATGTGTTAGCACGTGAGACTGTGTGGAACTAGGACTTGGTGTGCACACATGCTGTGAATATGGACGGTGTGGAGTTCGTGTGTGTGGGCACATGTGTTTCCAAGGGACGTGCTGTATGCTCAACTGCATCTCATAAGGGGAGAGTTCAAGTGTGGGCGGCGTGCTCTAGGCTGCGGTGTGGGGCTGTCCTGTGCACATGCGCTGCCCTCAGCTGGTGTTAAACACTCTTTGGATTGCTCACTAGGTAAACATTCAATAATGTAATTTGGAAATTCTGTCCCCAGGGTCCCGCTGTGTGGCCAGGCAGCTGGCGGGTGGTGGTGGGATTAAGATATTAGTGAATTAATGCCATATCAAAGCCCAGCACCCTCGTCCATGGGAGTGTCTGCTGACAGCCCAGAGCGCCCAGAGCTTTGGGGCCCTGCAGCCCCCACCGCATCTCTCTGAATCACAAGAAGCCTTGTGTGTAGAACTTGTTCTGAGAGCTGCAGGGCCTCCAGACATGAGCTCATGCCTATAGGTCCCTTCAGGAAAAGGTGGGTGGCCTGCCCTGCTACCAGGCCTCATCCCTATCATAGAGGCCAAGCTGTGGGGAGTAGAAGCAGGTTTGGAGGTCTGAGCTGGTCCTTTGACCTGGTCAAAGTCGTCTGTTATGTTTGTTGAATGACATATGACTGACTCTCTTGTCATGGAATTTCTCAAATACTTCAATCATGTGGGTCAAATTTTGTTTGCTTCGTTATTCCTAGTGCCCAGCAGTGTATGGTATACAGCAAATGCTCAATCATTGTGCTTCAGATGGGAAGACTGATAGCAGAGACAGGGAGTCAGGAAGTCGACAAACCAGGAACTGAATCTTGCTCCAGTTCTGCTAGGTGACTTCTGTTGGAAGTTCTTTATGCTGGGGACAAAAACTCACAAGCAGTTGACAGCTCTGAAATCCTCTAGCCTTCACTGTGGACTTAGGAGCCTGCAAATAGTGCCTGTGTCTGGAAGGTTTAGAATCGGTATGAATCCTAGAGGGAGGTCAGGTGGATGGCTGAGAAGAAGGAGAACCCATGAACCTGGTGTATGAAAGGACAGTCAGGGGTCAAAAGAAGAAAAGGAGTGTCCCCAGAAAATCAATAGTGAAGTTGGAGTGGGGACTAGACCATGCAGAGAGAGCCTGCAACTTTGTGAGTCAGTGAGGGTCTTCCTTGTATGTGAGAATGTGAGTGGGAGGCTGCCTCCTGTTCATCTGCTCAGAGCCCAACTCCGAGTGGAGAAACCTAGCAGGCTGTCCAGCACTGTCCAGCACTGTC
The DNA here is from genome assembly GCA_030674055.1 of Rhabdomys pumilio. Taxonomy (NCBI): domain Eukaryota; kingdom Metazoa; phylum Chordata; class Mammalia; order Rodentia; family Muridae; genus Rhabdomys; species Rhabdomys pumilio. The sequence goes on from JANHMN010000004.1 coordinate 35,427,253, forward strand.
AGTATTCACTGCTAGCCAGGGCCGATATGGAGTGAGACACTCCTCCCATGACAGTCCGCTATGCTTTGAATGAAAACTCTCCCCAGTTTGGGGGACCAATTAGTGACACTGTTTGGGAAATTTTAGATAGCACAGACTTACGGTAGGAAGTTCATTTCTGGAGGCGGATTGTATAATCTCACTGCTCTTCTGGTTCATCCTCTCTGTTACATACTAGGCTTTGAAGAGGAGAGCGCAACAGTTCCTGCCGCCATTCCTGCCACTTGGTGCTGTGCCTTTCTGCCATGACAGGTGCCTGTCTGCCGTAGAGAACTGTCAGCCCAAATAAGCTCTTTCTTCTAAAAGTTGCTTCTAGTCATGGTGTTTTATCACAGCAACAGAAGGAATCACTAACACATGGAGTTGATACCAGAGAGTGGGTAGTTGCTATGAGGAATGTGGCCACGTTGGTTTTTTAGGAGAAACGTGAACAACTTTGGAACTTTGAGTTAGGAAATAGATGAATGCTGCAAGAGCGCACAGGGCTGTTCTCAGAGGAACACGGAAGGAAGTCATCCTGTGGGAAATGTGAACAGTAGAGGCGGAGCTCAAGAGGTTCCAGGAGGAAACAATATTACCAACCGGGCTAGAGGCCATTCCTGTGATATTCTGGCAAAGGATATAGCTGCTTTCTGTTTATGTCCTGAGAGATGGCTTGAGGCCAAATTAAAGAGCAACAGACTTATTTCTTTGGTGGGAGACATTTCAAGACTATATAATGTTAAGTCTGCAGTATGATAAATGTGTATATAAGTTTATAATGCAAAAGAGCAAGTGGGGCAAAAAGAAATACAAAACATACAGCTCAGATATAAAACGAGCACCAGGAAACTTAATAATATAGCCAAGGCATGGGCTGGAAGACAGGTTGTAATTGTTGAGAAGATTAGTTCTACTAAAGAGAGGCATATCCATTACTGAAGATACAACTTATTTCATCAAACATGGAGAAATCACACTGATGCCCAACTAGAAGCTTCACCCTCTACTGACTAGCATTTATGATGTTGGGAGGTACATCGAATGCTACTGGAGAATAAAAAGCAATCATCAATGTCACCTAGCGACAAACTCTGTGACCTACCACAGAGAACTACCTGCAAGATTCACCAGTGCAAAAGTGGTACAAATGTCATGGGAGTAACTAACCACCTTCTGCTTGGATTTACAGACCACTCGATGAGATGGAGCCCACATGACTCTGCTCAAGTGGCCAAGAACCTGAGACTACATGGGTCATGGGCCTAGGAGAAAAACCTACAAAACTGAAGAGAAGGAGAAGGAAGAAGAAGAGGAGGAGGAAAAGGAGGAGAAAGGAAGAAAAGAAGAAAGAAAGGAAAAAGAAAGAATCACAGAAGGAGAGGCCTGCTCTGCACAAAGGGAAGGGTGCATCCAGAGAAAGACCACATTCAGCTAAGCTTCCAACTTGTAAAGTACGCTTAAAGCATTTTATGCTCTTAAAAAGTGGCTGAATAAAAATCCTTGCTGCTAATGTGATTCAAGGTGGCCCAGGGTCTATTCAAAGCTGCCATCCAGACTTGATAGTGTTGTCCATGTGTTGCTGGCTTTAGAGGCAGGAAGAATGCAAGAACAGAGGTCATGGATGCTTCGCTCAAGATTCCAGAGAGCCATTGAAGACAATGTGTGTGTGTGTGTGGCAGAGATGTCTGTGTGTGAAGGCTGCGAGAGGGCAAGAGGCCGTGAGAGGACCCTGGGTAAAGCTGTGTAAGTGAGGTCTGTGTTACAGTGGAGAGCTCAAGGTGTTAGAGGTGCCAGAGCCATGAGACATGGCTGAGGACATGCTCTGCCAAGGAGAGCTGCATACAGGGAGTGAAATCATGCCTCAAGAGAGATCTGTGTCACAGGCAGCAAAGCTGGAGAGACAGATCCATCCAGTATCTTTGATATTAATGTCTCTGGAACTGGACATAGAACTACAGGGTTTGGTTTTTGTCTTGCTTGGGGTTTCAGTTTTGCTTTGGGCCAGTCTTTTTCTCACTATGTCCCCATTCCTCCCCTTTGAAATGGCAACGTATATCCTGTGCCGTTATCTGTAGAAAGTATGTATTTTACTGTTTGATTTTATGGGAATTTGCAATTAAGAGATTGCCTTGAGCCTGAGAAGAGACTTTTGAACAGTGTTAAGACTGTGAAAGTCTCTGAGAAATTTTGAAGTTGGACTAAATGTAGTTTGCATTCTGGTACAACCACAAGCTGATGGGTGTGGAATGTGTTGGCTTTAATGAGAAGTGTCTATGTAAGCTCAGGCATTTGAACATTAGGCTGGTGCTGTTTGGGGGAAGTTTAGGTTGTGCAGCCTTTCTGGAAGAAGTATATGACTGGGGGTGAGCTTTGACTTATTTTCGCATGTCTGTTTCATGCTAGCCTCTGAAGATGTGAGTTCACAGCTGCCTGCTCCTGCTACCGTTCCTGCTGCTATGCCTTCCTGCCATGATAGACACTTATCCCCTTGGGATCACAAACCCAAATAAACTCTTCATTTTGTGAGTTGCCTCTAGCCATGAGGTTTTGTCATAGCATTCGAAAAGTAACCAATACATAGTCTCACTCCATACCATGTATGGAGTCAAGAGCTCTGCATATTTTCTTCTTAGTGCACACAGAACCCTCGCAGAGGGTGTTGAAAGACCCCAGCACTGGGAGTGACATTAGACATAGTCAATCACAATCAAGTTACTGGCTCTTTTCTTCAAGTGGCTTGTTCCCTGTGGGTCTGCCCATCACGAGTCAAGGAGCTCAGAACTTATACTGATGTGTGTGGGACACCATGATAGTTTGCTCCTGGGTCCAAAGCTTTTCTCTTGCTGTGACAGAAGCAAGGAAACCCCCCACGTCCCCCTGCCCTTTTATTGAGTGGTGTCAATAGCACTCGAGGGACAGAATGGAACGGACTTCTACTCTGTTGGTGGGGATTCCTCATAGTTGGAACCCTATCTTTTCAGAGGTAGAGGGCTCTCGGAAGCTACCCAGCTTGAGACCTGCCCATAGCAGATAGGTTAGTAGGAGAGTGAACTCAAGGATTCCTTGTCAACCCTTTTCCCTCCACCAAGCTTAGCTCATGTTAAGGCAATCAGCAGTACTTAGCTCATCCATCAACAACTACACTCCAGCCAACACAGATCAACCCTAGAGAGCAAGAGGAACCCAAGTCAACGCAATCTGATCCAGCTGCTCGGCTCCAAGCATGAGCTGAAAGAAATGGAATCAGGAGCACCTCCTCAGAGGTAGCAGATTTGCCTTCTGGAAGAGTACCAGCCTGGAAGCAACAGACTGACATGGACTGGGGACTCTGGGGACACTGACTACTTTGCTGTCACTTTGTGCTGGGGCTGCCTCTGTGGTCCTAGTCTATGCTGTGTCAAGCTGATGCTGTGAGTTTCCAGAAAAACTGCATGCATTTTAGAGGGAAGAGGACCTTGGAGCTCTGCTGGGGATCTGGAGCAACCGCAGAGTCTCCTGAGGGGACTCCAGGGTGTCTTAGCAGGATGCTAAGAGACTCAGTTACAACTGCCTTTCACACAGGTTGTCTGCGGCAGGGGTAATCTTGGAGTTTTCTCATAGTGTAACAGAGTCTGGAAGCCAATAAGCCTTAAAAATGAAGGGTACAGGTGCCTAAGGGTGAGCTGTGTCCCATCTTGTTACCTATTATCCCCATGCAGCCTGGGGCAGGGCACTTTCCTGGCCTCTGTAACCAGGCCTGGCAAATTGAGCTTTCTGTGTTACCATGAATGTCTAAGGAGGTAACTTGAACTCAGCCTACACAGTTCTAGCACAAGCAGTGGTAACCTACTCATTCTCAGTGATGAGTGGGAGCTGGGTCAGAAGGCAGTCCCATAGCATGTACTATCCATTAGGTATTGGACAAAGACTCCTCTTCACCTTGATCACCAGCTTCCTCCAGGGATGGCGTGTAGAATTGATGTCTTTGTTCTGCTAAGACAGTAGAGGATACTTATCCAACACCCAACAAATGCATTTACTAGGACTTCTGCCTCCCACCCTCAGTGTCCCATGAAGGGAAAAAGCATGTCTCTCTCTACTCTGACCTTCACAGATGTGCCCAGCACATTGTTGGGCCCTTTGTCCCTGATGGTCTAGAATCTCTAGTCTTCCTGGATATGAGCCTCAGGGCCAAGTGAAGGCAAAAGGAGAAGTGAAGGCTGACGGCAGTGTCTCCACCTACCCAGGGTGAAGGCCAGATCGGCTCTGAACCGCAGCTTCTGCAAGGGCCCAGGGAGCCCCTCACCCTTCCTGCTGCTATGGGAACCCACAAGCCCAGCTTGTGATAAATATGCATGAGCAGGCCATGGTCATGGCCCCTCCTCAAGTCCATTTGGGGCACCTCAGTGAGCTAATTGAGGGTGGCCATTGTCCCTGTGCTCCGAGCGCCTGGGCCCCTATTTCCACATTCAAGTGCCTGGCCTCCGTTTAAAGTGGTCAAGTGGCGGGTGCTATTTTACTCAACAAAAGCCCCTTGAGAAGATGGACAGAGAACTCTACGGGCCAGCCCATTGCCTCTGCCTGTTCCTATCCCAGGCCAGGGGGAGGGGACCACATAGACCACCTGATCACAATTGAGGCCCAGGCAGCCGGCAAGCACAATGGATGTTCAAGAGGTCCGCGCAGCGGCTGAGATGAATAGCAGAGACGCTTTCCCTTCAGCCCCCCATTACAACCTGGTATAATTTCTCTCTGAATAGGGGTGGCACAGGGTGGGCTCTCCAGGATGAGAAGGGGAAAGGGATAAAGCCAGAGGCTCTTTGAAACCCACCCATAAGGCCTTGCTCCCCCACCCCCATGCACTCTGCATGATGACGGAATGAGAGGCCTTCATGAAAGGTAGGAGACCCTTGAGGATCACAAGGTAGAGACAGAGTATTAGTAGGACATGGGGAATCTCGTTCCCATCCATAGCTCCCTCCATTGAAGGCACGCCATGGGGACACTTAACTAACAAAGGAGAAGAGAGTAATGAGACCCTCCCCTCCCTTCCCTCCATGGTGGCCCCCTTCAAACATAGGGACTGATACTGTGCTGTGGGGGTCAACTTGTACCATAGAGACTAAAGATAGGAAAGGGCCATGGCCACTCTCACTTTGTGTCCCCATCCGAGCATATACTTGCACTTACCAACCTAATCAGCCTACAGGGAAAGGAACATCCTCTGTGTGATGCTGAGAGACAGTTCAGAGAGCAGAACCACTCAGCCAAGAGTAATCATTAAAACAGCACGGGCACAGTGTGATGCTGGGGGCTTCGGGGCCTTAGCTGTTGTTATCTTCTGTTTCAGGCTCTGAAGGCCACCTGCCCACCCACCTCTCATAGTGGAGTGAGAGGAGGGGTATCGGAGAGAGCCGAAGGGTTTTCAGGACACAGTAGCTTGGAGGTGATGGGCATTGTGGACATGCTGTTTCTATCGTTGGGTGTATGAAAAACAGGGCAGTTTGTCTGATGACAGAAAAGTGGAGGACTGGAGTAAGAGGCCATCTGGTGGGCTGGATGGCCAGGTGTCTTCTGTCTCTGATGTTTCCCCACCCCAAGTGTTCCTTCCTTCATCCAACCACTGAGTCAAGCCTTCCAATGAGCACTTGACACAGACACACTATTTGGTGTCCTGCTCTTGAGGGGTTCACAATCTAGGGGTGTGTGTGTGGCTGTGTAATAGAAAAAGGATATGAACAGGAAGAGCTCAATCTCCAAAGAGCTTTCCCTGTAAGCATGAGAACCTGAGATCACAGTCTCACATAAAAAGCTGGCTGAAGTAGCATGTGCTGATGGACCTAGTGATGGGGAAATGGGAGGTGTGGACAGGCAGAGCTCACTGGCCAGCTAGTCTAGCAGGCTCAGCAATGGTACAGGACAATGACAGACACTGTTCTAAGAAAAGGGTCTGACGAATGTCACCCAAGGTTGTCCTTTGACCTCCATGTATGTGCTGGGCATGCACACACCTCACCTTTACACACACCTACACATGCACAGACATGCACACACACACACACACACACACACAGAGAGAGAGAGAGAGAGAGAGAGAGAGAGAGAGAGAGAGAGAGAGAGAGAGAGAG
>JANHMN010000004.1:35433390-35456454 GCA_030674055.1 Rhabdomys pumilio
GAGAGAGAGAGAGAGAGAGAGAGAGAGAGAGAGAGAGAGAGAGAGAGCGCACTGTGTAAGTTCTACTGTTTGGTTGCCTCCAAGGACAGGGAGCTTACTGTCACCTTGCTTTCCATTCATTGACAGGGGTATATGCTGAGTCCAGACATACCTTTGTTAAGAACATGTGGCACCTTCTCTTCTGAGCCAAAACCCAGCCCATTTCCTGACCATCTGAGTCAAGTCTAGAAGGACTCTATCACTCTCAGTGGTTGTCTATCACTGTCAGTCACCAGGTTTCTCCCTCCATAATCTCTTGTGAGTTAGCGGACATTGTGTTTGGTTCCTTTCAGCTTAGACACATGACTGGCTCATTTGGGGATTTGCTTTTTGGTAGCACTGAGATACTGGTTCATGTTGAGATGTGAGTAGTTAGTAGACTCAGGAAGGCCTTTGGAGACTACTAAGTAGAAGTTTCTACTAATCACTAGCCATTGAGAAGAAATGAGGAAGCCGAGGTCCTAAGCAGTGAAGGTACTAACCAAGGATCTTATAAGCTCACTATCACAGCCACAGTCTAAATGCTACCCAGGGGGTCCCAGGAACAGAAATCCTCTTGGGAACATTTCTAGGGGCCTTCTATTCTTTCTCTAAAGGAACAACTTTGATGTTTCCTGCAAGACTTCTGTGTGACTGCATTTAAGTTGATGATGGGTGTGGTCCAGGAACAGGCCATAGCAGTCTGCTTCATACTGAGCCTTTGCCTTCCAGTTGGTGCCTACCTGCTGGGCAGCAGGTTTGCCATGCTGAGCTCTAAAAGCCTCCCACCTGTCCAGTCCTCATCCTGGGGTACTGCTGAGGGCTCCCAGAGAGCCTCCTGATCTCAAGTGATTTGAATATATCATGGATCTTTTGATTACTCTCCCTTGATTCTCCCTGCACAGTGGCTCTTGCCTCCACTCTACTGCCGGATTCCTGAGTGACTGAAGCCCAATCACTAACCCCCTCACTACTCATGTTGTCCTATTTCCAAAAGAAGACAGGGCTCTACTTTCAGGGTCGTCTGCCATTATTTTCTGCACATTTGGGGGTGGGGTCAGAAATGTGGAGTAGGACAATGAAAGACTGTGATGAGAACCTTCAAGATCTAGCAGTTCCTCAGAAAACTGGAACTAGTCTTCTACCTGAAGACTCAGCTGTACCACTCCTGGGCATATAGCCAAAAGATGCTTCACCATATCACAAGGACACATGCCCTACTGTGTTCATAGTAGCCTTCTTTGCAATAGCCAGAAATTAGAAACAACCCAGATGCCTCTCAACTGAAGATTGGACACAGAAAATGTAGATTATCTACACAATGGAGTACTATTCAGCTGTTAAAAAACAAGGACATCATGAATTTTGCAGGCAAGTGGATGGAACTAAAAAATATCATCCCGAGTGAGGTAACCCAGACCCAATAGGACATACATGGTATGTACCCACTCCTAAGTGGCTATTAGCCAAAAAGTACAGAATAACCATGATACAATTCACAGTCCAAAGGAGGAAGGCCCAAGTGAGAGTGCTTCAATCCTACTTAGAAGGGGAACAAAATAATCATGGAGGCAGAGGGTGAGAGGGTGACAAGGGGGGAGGATCAGGTATGGGGAAGACAGGAGAGAAGCCCAGAGGGCCAGGAGAATGAATGGAAATATGCAGCTGCGTGGGGCGGGGGTGGGGGAACTTCTAGAATGTCCCAGAGACCTGGGATATGAGAGGCTCCAAGGACTCAGTGGGGGTGGCCTTAACCGAAATGCCTAATAGTAGGGAGATAGAACCTGATGAGACCACCTCCAGTGAAGGGACGGGAAGGGATGGGGTCACCAACTCACCTTCAAAACTTTTGACCCAGAATTGTTCCTGTCTAAAAGAAATGCAAGGACAGCAGTGGAGCAGAGACTGAAGGAAAGGTCATCCAGTGAATGGCCCGACTTGGGATCCTTCCCATGCACAGGCACCAAATCCTGACACTATTGCTGATGCCATGTTGTGCTTGCACACAGGAGCCTGGCATAGCTGTCCTCTGAGAGGATCTACTAGCAGCTGACTTGAGACAGTTGCAGATACTTACAGCCAACCGTCGGACAGAGGTTGGGAACCCCTATGGAAGAGTCAGGGGAAGGACTGAAGGAGCTGAAGGGGATGCTAACTTCATAGGAAGACAACAATGTCAACTAACCTGTACCTCTGGGAGCTCCCAGAGACTAAGCCACCAACCAAAGAGCATACACAGGTCTGAGGCTCCTGACACATATGTGGCAGAGGACTGCCTTGTCTGGCCTCAGTGGGAGAAAATGCGTCTAATCCTGTAGAGACTTGATGCCCCAGGGAAGGAGGAGGTCTGGGAGGTGGAGGGGGAGCACTCTCTCAGATGCAAAGGGGAGTGGGGAAGGGACAGGAACTCTTGTGGGGGAGTGGGAAGGGGCCGAATTTGAGATATAAATTAAAAAAAAAACCCTCTGAGAGTTCAGAGAATTTCCTCATAAAAATATGCAGAAAAGCTGCAGAGAAAGAGCAGGAACTAAGTGTTCTGGAGAAGGAGGCAGCCGATGGGGTGTAGAGTAAGGACTGTCTACCTTGGAGACTCGCCACAGGCTGGAAGGGCCTATGTGGCATGTGACCCTTCAGGGCTGGTACAAGGAGGACTATAGCAAACAGGTGCCAGCTCTGCTTAACAATGGCTTCAGCACTTAGTGCTACCAACCATGGAGGAAACACTACAGTTAGTGAGGGCCCTGGTAACAGAAATGTGCTTGCAGGCACTGGCCTTCTGGGATTTGGGGTGGGGGTGGGGAGACTGAACTAGAGGTCTCATGTTCTTTGCTCGGGACCTAGAATTCATTCATTCATTCATTCAATGACAGCATTGAGTTTGCACTGGAACCAATTACCTGGAACTGCTTGGCAAATGACTGCCAGGGGAAAGGATGCCCAGTGTGGCAGCCCAGGAGAGGAGTCTCAAGGGCGCCATGGCCACAACTGCCTTGGCAAAACCTAGTTCTTCCATTACAGCTGTTGCTAGGATGGAGGAACTCTGGGAGATGTTCAACAAAAACTAGGCCACTGGGATTTATGGCAGGGTGGAGGGGCAGTTCTGGGCTTGGCTGGATCCCTGTCACCCACAGCTGGAGCCTGGCTGAGGGAGCAGGTATGTGTGTTCAACCCTTTCCCAACCATCAGCCAGACAGCCTACCCATAGTTTATTGAGTGACTGCTATACACTGGGTACTGTGGTCTCTGGCAACTGGAGCTACTGCAGTGGTCAAAGCTGAGCCTTGCTCCAGAGTTGAGAAGGCAGGTTATATGAGAAGGCTCCTATAATATGGTCACAATGCCTACCTTCATCAGAAGAGGAGAAGCATGTTGAAGAAATGGATGCTGTCTCTATGTCAGGGGCTTATACTACTAACAAAGGAAGGGTATTCTATGTATAGAGAATAACATTTGTAGAATGGGAAGGGTGGGAAGTGGTGTACTTTCAAAAGTGTATGTGACTAGAAAACAGGATTTGTAGGGTGGTAGCAAGAACTAAGATTGGAGGTTCATTCAGTTCAGGATTCAGAAAATCTTGCTAGCCTTATCCTTGACTCTAGAGCAGAAGGTATGTAGCAGGGCCATGCCCCATGTATGGGTTTGCTTTCAAGATGGCTCATGCTGCAGAATGGGCTGCTATTGAAACTCAGGTGAGCATATGGATTGTGAGATGTTTAAGTGGAAGACGTGGTGACAGAAAGAAGACCTGGTGACAGATGGGTTGGGAAGGGATTGAGGAAGGAAATCACGGTCATCACTGTGGTTTTGAAAACCACTTGAAGAATTCTGCTGAGAGCCTGGACCCTGTCCCTGGGGCTCTCATCTTGAGCCTCTGATGTCACTTACATTGAACAGACTTTGTTTTGTCTGGTCCTCAAGGCTTTAGAGGGGACACCCGGCAAGTTGCCTGGTGTCTTCATACCTTGGCTAAAATTGAGATGAAGCTTGAAGGATGAAGTTGGGACACTTGATGTGTATGTCTCTATATCCACTCAAGACTCAAGTGGGTCAGTGGACTTGGGAGACAGCAGATATCTCCATGATCAGAGAAACAGCAGACCTGAGGCAGCTGAGTTTCCATGGCACAGGAAGGAGGGGTGCATTTCAGTCAGAGGTCACAACATCAGCTGAGAGATTAAGAACCCTGCTGCTTGTTTCTGGGGGAGCTAGAGAGACCCGTGTGTGTGCCCTTCGAAAGCGCCTACCTTTCAAAAGTAAAGTGTACCAAAGGTGTTCTTCCTTTTAGCCACCAAGGTAAAGAGGTGAAGCCAGAGGTGGGGGGAAGGGCTGGGAAAGGCAGACACAGTGCTGGCTCTTGCTTTGCACAGAAACCCTGCTGTTAACTGTGATATCCACTGTGCACTCAACCACAGTGGGGAGCTCTGGGGGCTAGGATTAACAGTGGGCTGTCTTTCTCACTGTGCTCCTTCAAGGCCTCTGTCTTTCTCACTGTGCTCCTTCAAGGCCTCTGTCCTCTCACCCTCCACTTCCTTAGCCCACATTTACCTTCTGCTGTTCACTCAACATGGACTAGTGGCTTCATTCATGGGGTCTCTGGGCCTTTTTGCTACTTTTGATGGGCCTGTCATGGGAATCTTCCATTCACAAATCTGTTTGTTTATTGATCCAAGTCCCCATCAGTCTCTTACACTGGCATTTGCTCAGATACTTTAGATGGTGGAGGGTAGAATATGAAGGTGTCTGCTTTGGTACAACACACAGACCAAGAAAAAGCAGACAATAACCAGGCAATTATGGTAAGGGTGAGAGTAGGAAGGGTCCTGCTAGGCTGCATTCAGAGCCAGCTTCTGGGGACAACTGATATCCTAGCCAAGGGTGAGAGACATTCTGTGCAAGAAGCAGGAGGTAGAGATTTCAGGAGGAAGGGACAGCCTCTGAAAAAGCTCAGAGGTGGCACCTCAAGACACACATCCTCCCCTTATCTCAGAGTGCCACTCTTCCTGGGCCCCAGTGGTCAGTTGGCTCTACATCACTAGTCCTGCCCAGAGATATGTCAGGAAGTAACATGTGTTGAACTGCCAAGGCAAAGCTTTCTGAGGCAATATTTCCATATAACACAGCACCTGAGAACACCTGACAACTTGAAACCAGAGTGAGCAGAGGTTCTGTAGTGTGAGCAAGAAGCTAGGGTTTATGAGATGTCAATTCCAACAGCCTATATGGGCCACAGCAACAGGATGAAAATATTTATCCAAGGGTTTGGAACAAGAGGAGAATAAGAAAGAGCTTTCAGGAGGAGAGCTTCAGCTGCTGGGTGGAGGGTGGATGGAGGCTAACAAGGGTCTAGAAGTCAGTGCAGAACAAGCTGCAGTGACCAGGCCCAAGATAGGGCAGCCTGGACTATGGTATGATACAGTAATGGGACACTGAGAGTTGGCGAACTCTAGAAGGAAGAACTGGCAGAAGAGAGCTTCGGGCTGTGAGGACTGAATGTGAGAGGGAGGGAGAGTAAGAAAGACGGCCACTCAGGATGAGCACTGTTAGGAGTTGAACCTCTAGTGGGTGGCACTGTTGTCTGCAGGATGAGGAATTTGTAGAGCAATCAATCCCCATGAATTCAGAACCTGATTGGGATGTTTGGGGTCTCAGATCCTGAGAGGTGTTAAGGCCAGGGTGCGTGGCAGCTGCTAGATACATGGCTTTCATTCAAGAGAGAGATGAGCTGGAGTTAGTCAGGACCAGAAGCAGAGAGGTCTGCAACAGTTCCTACAGCAATAGAACAGAAGGCATGGGTGTCCCCGGGGTCAAGTGCACAGGCCCTCATGATCCCTTCCAGCTCCCTGGAGGAAGTGTTCTGAGGTGTTCAGTGTTCTGGAGGAAGGGTCTCTTTGTTGTTCTAAGGCCTCACACAGTCCTTGGAAGTGCTGGGGCCTGTGCGTGCCCTCTCAACACCCCAGGGCCCACAGTTCCATATTTAGTTTATCAGTGCGTAAGGGGCAGAGATGGATCAGCTTCTAGGACTCCCCGATGCCAGGGAGTGAGCTGCAGAAAGTAGTTGCCAGGGTTCTGTCTCAGGGGAGCTCAGATTCCAGGCTTCACAGACAGGATGTCAGAATTGCAGCTGTGTTATTCTAAGGACCCATGACTGGCTCACACCAGCCTCTTTCAGCTCAAAACCTCTGTTTACCATATCTATGTAGATGGCAGTGGGCTGGGCCTGGATGGTCCCTAGCCATGACTGCTGTCCCCTCTTTCTCCATCTGATACTCAGGCTGTATTAATGATTGAAGGAACAATTGTCATAAGGCCAGCTTTCACATATCTACAAAACACACTGGCCTCACTTTGGCTCACATTGGCTCTGTCCTGAGTGAGTGTGGTCCATGTTTCTTACTCTCAATCACTGGCGGACTCCCAAGTGTGACAGAGGCCATTTTTGACACTCCCAAGGCACTAGGAGATTAGGCCACAAGCATCAGCCATGCCCAGCCCTAGAGTTCAGAAGGCACCAAGGGCCAGAGGAGGTCCTTGAAGATAACCAAGTTGTTGCAGCGCAGGCTGGGGGATGTCTGGAGTCTGTGCCAAGGCTGTTACCTGGGAGAAGGTGGCTGCAGCTTCCAAAGTAGATAGAAGTGGGCTGGGCCTGGACTCTGACAGGTCCCTAGCTTGTCCCTGCTGTCCCTTCTTTCTCCATCTGGTATTCAGGCAATATTAATGATTTAAGGAACAATTATCGTAAGACCAGGTTTCTTTTTACAAACCTCAGTATTCCATCCTGCAATGAGTTCCAGATGGCAGGAGTTCTCAGTGAGGGAACTGGCTCCTCAGAGATGGCCTTTCTCCTTCAGAGTGACAGCAGGCCATGGACACGCCAGCCATCTCTCCAGCACTCCTGCCTTTACAAGCTACTCGACCCCGTTCCAGTTTGTTTAAAGCCTTTTGCCTTTTCTGTGCAGATGTTCCTTAGGGTGAGCAATCTTTACAGTTTTGAAAAGATTATATCAGTTTTCCATGCTATTGAGTTTCTGTGTTTCTTGGGCTCCCCCCATTTTAATAGTAGCAAAAAGGCCAGTTTCTTCATCAGACATCACTAATGGAATGTAGAGAGGGAGGCAGAGAGGACTAAGCCCTGGGCTCGGCACCACAGAAGGAAAACAGACACTCAGTGCTCTCCTTCCAGGGGCAACTCTTCTGGTCAGGGAGCTGTGAAAAGTGCTAGGGCCATTCATTTTTCGATGATTATCAAAGGTGTTAAAATAGAGAAGGCGGCACATGTTTGGCTCCAGGGCGGGAGAGGCTGCCACACAGTTCTGCAGGCTCCAGCTGTCTTGAATCAAAACTATCACTTTGATACTGGAAAATTATTATGAAAATGTTAGTTTTGGGCCTTGCAGCACAAAGCAAAGACTGCCTGGAAGGCTCGGGGCGCTTCATTCACCATTTGTGTCAGCTCCAAAAATAACCTCTCCCAACTGTTGGAATTCACCTTTATCCAGGCTTAGAGGTGGCTCCATCCTGCCCCGAGTGCACCACAAGGGGATAGAAGTGGAGGGAGGCCACCTCATCTTCAAGCTCAGCAGAGGCTGGGGAGGAAAGTCTTCCCTGAGGAGAGGGTTTAGCTCTGGGTTTTTGGAAGAAAAAGTGGATTTATCCAGGAAAACATATGGGAAAGGGGGACATTGGCATTTTCTGCAGGTCTGTTCTGGAGCAGGAGGCCAGTCCTGCACTTGAGGTTTGGAATGGCCCCGTCACACCTGGGCCATGGTTCAAGCCACAGCCACCTAATGCACTGGCCACTGGCTAGGAGGGAAAAGAGGAAGAGTAGAAAGGACTCTGGAAGTGTGGGCATCTGGGGACAAGGACGGAATGTTTTTGATAAGTCTTTTGCACGGCCATAGGAGTATCGGGGTGTTAGGGCCACTGCAGCCCTGGGATGAGGCAATTAAGGAGGAATTTGCTCTGCTAGACACTGGAGGATTTTTTAAACAGGCAGTACTTAAACTCTAAATTAATTTTTCATGCTCCTAGTCTCTTCCTGGGCTCTCTTCCCAGAAAGGAAGAGGAGAGACCTAGATATTTACTGGTCTCTGGATAAAGGCGACAGGAGAGACACAGAGCCTCACCCACCAGCTCACATACCCTGAAGAAGCAAGAGAAGGTCTGAGTTGTATGAACTCCTAGTAGAGACAAGTCTCTGGGGCCCAGGAGGCTTTGTTAGCAACTGGCAGCTCTGAGCTCTGGAGAACAGAACAGCAGCAGGGCAGTTAAGACTTTGGGAGGTAGGTGTTCACCTAGAAGCAAGGCTGGGGGCAGCTTTGGGCAACAGGACTGGACAGGAGGACAATCCAGGAAGTATGGTTACGAAAAAAGATAGGGCCAGGCTGCACCAGCAGAGATCTCATCAGAGCACCAAGAGGTACTCCGGCTCATAGACTTCCTGGCTAGGACCTCTTATTGGTAGGGAGGGCTGGGGATTCACCATTACATGATGATGATTGGATATGGGTGAAACACCATCCTTCACTCCCAGCAGACAAGTTCTGGGGGAAAATAAGCAGATATGCTTTGAGAGTGAGGTCTCTGGGGGTGAAGGACTGGGATGATCAAGGGGCAGTCATTGTCACTGGCATCTGCATAGTTGTCACCAAGTCCCCAGATGTGTCACTGGCTTCATTCTGCTTTACTTCCTGCCCCTGTAATGACTGGATGAGTTTTTCCTGAGTCCTATACCTCCATCCTTTGGTATGATGGTTGATTCTAAAGTTTCCCTTCATCTCTTCATCTCCATCTTCACAAGCTGGTCGATCCTGCAGGACTGGGTTCATTCATTCTTGGTAATGATCTGGTCTGATTTGGGTTCAAGATGTGGAGCTGAGTCCTACTGACTTACACAGTACAAAGTTTAATCAGTCCCCTGGTCTGGTTTCCTTAACTGGGACAGGGAATCAAATATATCTGTTCTGTGCCTCTGTTGTCAAGATTGGAAGGACTGAAGTGGTGGATACTGGGTGGAAACTGGCTACATTATAATGGTTGGAGACATCCCAGATCCAGAGAAGGGCCTGCTCATCTCCTGAACCTGGGTTTTCATTGGCTATGTGCTGTTCTCTTCACACAGAGAGTCTCAGATCTTGGTGGGGTTTTTGTTTGTTTTTTGTTTTTGTTTTTGTTTTGTTTTCTGGGCAGAAGTGAGTCAGACTCTGTAACTTTAATTTTCTTCAAATCCTAATTTTAATGATGCTTCTTAAACACTTTAACTTCCCTTGTAGCCCACCACCCATCAGAAGTAGTGAAAAAGAAAGGGTTCGGGGGAAGTGGACCTGTTTAGAAAGGTTCTTTGGAGCAGCTCCCTTCTGTGTTGTCTGGAAATAGGCAGTTCAGTTCACAGTTCAGCAGACAGAGGCAGCTCGATCCACTCACAAACACTTCACAGACACTCCAGTAGTTTAGTTCGGTAGAGTTGTGTTAGCAACAGTGGTGACAGGACTGTCTCAGTTGACATCACTGAATCCATGCAAGTGGCAAGAACTCGCGAATACCACCAGAAGTTTTTTTTAGTGTGTTTTTCTCTATGGAGTTCTGGCAAATGCAGCTCAACTACGCAATGTAAGGCAGACCAATACATGCGTGTTGTTAGCAAAGAATCCTTTGTCACGTGTCCTTTCACATGCTTGCTTTAGCAGAACATCCTTTTACCTGTTCACCTATGTTCTCAACTCCCCACTGGAGTGATGTTTCAGAGCTCCACCTGTAGAGCTATGGTGAAGCCCTCTGTTGACTTATTGCTCTGGTGAAACCCCCTGTTGAGTATTCCTTTAGGCCTCGCAGTTGCTTTCCCCATGAGATCCTGCCTGGCCTCCATCTCATCTCTGTCTCCAGGCTCACCTCATGTGATTCCATTCTCTTCCCTCTCTGCTCATTGTGGCAGAGTGACTGACGCGGTGCCCTGACACATGCTATTCTTTTGCACTGTACTATCTTCCCAGAGCTTCTTTGCAGGATTTAGGTCTCAGCATTTATTATTTCTTCAGATAAGGCTCCTGTATCACAGCCCCTTTGTATGTTTCCTGACATGTCCTTTGAAAGTATTATCCCAATCTGCAAGTTGCTTATTTATTTGCACACAGGGGATGGGAATAACTTTGCTCTTCTGTCATCTCTATAGACCATAAACCAGTAGTCCTCAACCTGTGAGTTGCAATCCCTTTGGGGAAATCACATATCAGATATCCAGTATATCAGATATTTACATTATGATTCATAACTTTTGAAAAATTACAGTTATAAAGTAGCGACAAAATAATTTTATGGTTTGGGGTCATCACAACATGAGGAAATGTATTAAACAGTCAAAACAGTAGAAAGATTGAGAACCACTGCTGTAAACTCTTAAAAAGTCAGGGACCAGGGTTATTATTCACCATCTTTCCTAATACCTAGTCCAGTGCCTGGCTTATAGCAAAGTACAGTAAATATCTGTCTTGCTGAATGAATGAACAATATTGTAAATCTGAAGATCAATATCTGAGTGTTCACACGGCTTATAGGAAGCTGAGGTTAATTGCTCAGCTTCCCAGAGTCTAGAAGTACAGTTTAGGCATTAACTAATTCCAAGAGACTATCCTGGAAAGTGGAAGAGGAAGAGATAACTAGCAGTTGGAACTAGCCCCAAATACTGACCCTGCAGTCCTTGATACCTTCTCTCTGGGAAGGCCAGTGGGCCAGAATTGCCGCCTGAAGGCCTCCCACATGCTAGCTGCCTACAGGTGCAACCCACATGAGCAGGTGAAAATGCAGAGGTGCTGACAGCTCCCAGCCCCGTGCGCCCTGGGGCATCTGGTTTGGATTTGGTTAGGGTTTTTACTAGTTGTTTTAGAGACACTTAAGCCTGCACATTACACCTTGAGCCTACCACATGACTCTTCCAGGGCCCCACTGAGCCACCCAGGGGCAGGGAAAGGGCATCCCACAGATCTGCTGTAGAGAGAACAGGAGAGCCTTGCCTGGGCTGTACCAGGGTCATACAGTGAGCAGTGAGTGATTGTGGCCTCGAACCACAGACTATGTCGTAGAACCACAGACTATGTCGTAGACGAATGTGGAATGACCAGAGGCACACCAAGTCTGACCTCTGAGTCTCCAGGGCCTCATTTTATCCAAATATGTCATCTGAGCATCTCCCCCTTTCCAGTCATCATCCTGCCTTCTACACGCAGATCCAACCACTTCTTGTGAACATGTCCTGTGTTCTCTCCTTTACGCCTTTGTTAGTGTGCTTGTCTCTTCCAAGAGTGGTCTTCCAAGGAAAGACAAAATCCTGGCATTTTCCAGAGGCCAGCACCAAGTCGGGAGGGAGAGGTGGATTTCCAGTGAGTGTCATATAAGCAAACTCACCAAGTGAGAGCTGTCCTGCAGGTCTTGGCTTCCTCCAGGTTTTCAGAAGATCCCCAGGAAGCAGAAGTTGGATTGCTTAAGGAGGCTGCCACCAGCTCTTGCCCTGTTGTATGCTGTCAGGGCTTCTCTGTTTTTGGTCTTCATCTCATACCTCTGCAGAACACCTGCCCATTTGCTACTGTTACCAGTCTTTCAGGCTGCTCATGTGACACACGTGTTGGCATCATCTTGCCACTGGCATTGTATGAAGCACTCTTTGGTGATCTGATGTCTTCCAGCCTACCAAGTGGATGTGAGCTGTGGCAATCAACAGAGCTTCTGGATGAAGCCCTCCCAGAGCCCTGGAGTCTAGATTCTACAGCTTGATAGCACAGAGAAGCTTATGTTTCCTGATCCCTGTTTGGTTGTTGCATTCTACGTCAGCTGAGCCTGAGCTCTCTGCTGTCCATTGATGCTGCAGACACAGCTAGAGGGGGCTTGGTAATGGGACATCTGAGGTGATAGATGGGGTGCCTGTGATAGCCTCATCCTAGCCTCATTCATCTAGGCCAACAATTCTTAACCTGTGGGTTGTGACTTCCATAGAGTCACAATAGAGTTCAAATATCAGATATCATGCATATCATATATTTACATTTTGATCATTTACAGTAAAAAATTACAATTATGAAGTAGCAACAAAATAATTTTATGGATGAGGGTCACCGTAACTTGAGGCACTGTATTAAAGGGTCATAGAATTGGGAAGGTTGAGAACCACCATTCCAGGCAGAAGTAGGTGGTTGGTTGAGTCTGAAGGGTAGGGTTGAGTACTTGATGGGATGTATAGGAAATCAGTCATGGTCAGTTTCCTCTGGGCAGCCAGTATCCTGCTACACAGCCTTGGGGTTCTGAAGGAGAGGAGCTTAAGCAAGCAGCAGCAGCCTGGAGCCATCATAGACCTTGGGACAGCCTCTGGTACATTTTAAGTCCCTTTAGGCTTCCCAGGAAAGGAAATGGGAAGCTTCAGGGTCTCTAGCCATGGTGTGGAGTCCTTGGGAGTGTCTGAACAAAGGGATTTTCTAGGCTTTTCCCATGGGTCCAACACAGGTCATTTCTGTGCTCCAGGGGTGAGCTTGAAGAGAAGGTAGGATGCCTAAGGTAAAGCATGTGTCTGCTTTGGTGTGAGGCTGAACATCTGAGAGTGAATTAGGGGAGGAGAAAACACGCCTCTGGGCAACAGCTCTTCAGAAGAGTAGTATGGGTTCAGCTCTCAGAGGACAACAAGGGCCGTACCCAGAATTCACGGTGGAAGCTCCCAGGAGAAAAAGTGAGCCTGCAAATAAGAGTTCCAAGCTAAGCCAGGAATAGACAGAAGGCTGCAGGGCCCAAGCTCAGGTCACTCTTGAAGTGAAGTTGATCAAAGGCTCCTTTCAGGAATGGATGGTTAACATTAGGATGTCTTATGATAACTGAAGGCAACATCCTATATTTCGATATATGGGAAAACTGAGGACCCAAAGAAGAAACCATTCACTGTAAGAACCAATCACAGAGATGAGGCAAGATGTCTGGTTTGGCTGCAGGCCATTGTTAGTTTTTTAATTATTGGAAGTGCAAGGAGTTTGGATCTCAACTGTCTTGGCCTCTGAGGGGCTGATCACGAGAACTAGCTGGACCCTGTGGGGTTCAGGCACGGGAATAAGGAGGCTCAACTTGTCGGGTGTGAGGTGGTATGAGACAAGGCCACCCTGGAAGCTTCTCTGGCTCCCACTCTTCTGACTGGGTTTGGTGAAAAGACTTGATTTTTGATCTTTCACTGACCAGTCACAGTTTAATAGACTACAATAAACATTTCCAATATGATTTCTCTGTAAACATTTCTAATCATTTTCTTTTTAAACAGATATTAATTTTATAAGGGGGTGGAGAGGTACACATGATTTGACTTGAGTATGGAGATCAGAGGACAATTTTGAGAGCTCTGTCCTCTCCTCACTGGGGATCAAATTCAGGTCAGGTTTGGCGACAAGCCCCTTTACACCCTATGGTACCTCACTTACCCTCTAACCACCTTCTTTCAACCTCTGTGACTTTACAAAGGGGCAGCAACCAGGCCCTGAACTCACTGTAGTGAGACTGACCTGGGTCTCCTGAATCAGCTCAGGCAAAAGGTAAGTAAATGTGGCTCATGACTGGTTCCATTCCCATTAAGTGGCTGCTCAAAACCTGGCACTCTGCATACATTAGCAGTAACTCCCAGCTGCCTGTCAGGGTGGTATGATGACTTTACTCTCCAGAGTCCTCTATGTTTCCATGTTCCTTCCCCCAGGAAGAAAGCTCCAGGAGATGAGCATGCTTTATACTCTGTCACATTTGGCCCTGACGAGGTGAGCCACGATGACAAAATGGACTGAAATGTTGTTGTTGAAGGTATGCCTCCATGACCCTGGACCTCATCCTGGGCAGGTGGCAATAGCCTGAAACCTCCCTCTTTTGCTCTGGGATGTAAGAGGCCTCTGGCACTTGACTCTTGTGTAGCTGGTGTAAGATTCAGAGCCAGACTCTGCCACTCTGCTAGGCTGAGAGCTACCTGGTAAGGAGATTGACAGGGGCCACAGTCAGCGGGTGGGAGCAGACAGTTTATCTTTTGCAGGAAAACTTCAGAACGCCTTTGCTTGGGGCCCAGACCTCACAAGGATCTCATTAAAGACCTATTAGTCAGACTAATTCCTGACATGACATCGGCTTGCATTAGGCAAATATCTCTGACTTTCAAACACTCTCTAGGGAGCCAAGACTCGATTGTGTGACATTTATTGATACATAATTGGAAGAACAGCTGACAAGACATTGGGCTATCAGATGCCAGTGGGGTCAAGAGCTGGGAAATCACCAGGGCAGGTTTTCTATGGCTGGCAGGTACTTGGCTCTTGAAACCCCACAGGGTGCTGTGTTTCTGCAGGGCCATCACTCCAGTTAGCATGCTGATAGAAAAAGAATGATTAAAGATCTAACTAGGCCTTTGCTGATACCCATCACTCCACAAAGCTATACAGCTCTGTAATCCTGAGTAAGCCAGGGTCTAGCACACAGAATGTCTAGGAGTCGGGGGCAGGGAGAAGGGCCAGGGAGCAACACAGACTTTGTCTTTCAGGAGAGCAGAAGCCTGTGCAGTGTGTGAGCAGTGATGCTATGACTCCATGTGGGGTGAGGTGGCAGGAGCTGTGAGAGTTTGGGGGTGCAACCTTCATAATGCTTCCACTCGGTGCAATGCTTCAAGGCCTGTGTTCTTGACTGTGACGCTGCAGACTTGGACATTGTTCTAGGCTCATAATGAGCTGCAGTGAACTGTATATGTTCTCATTTGAACCTCCCTCTGCTCTTCAGTACAGACACCAGACAGTTATGCATGAGGCTGTAGGTAAGAATCAGGTTCACTTTAGTCAGAAGAATCAAGGCTCAGTCAATAAAGGGTTAATATTCAGAGTAGAACAAGACTCAGTCTAAGTTAGGACTTAGTTTCAGGGCTCAGTTTGCCATCTGAGATTAGGGCTGAGTCTATAAGAGATCTGGGTTCGGCCTGTGATCAGGATGAGGGCTCAGTCAATATCTAGGATAAGGATACTGCCTGTCTTTGCCTCTAGAAGCACGAACCAATCCTTAACTGTCACTCTTCTCATAATCTATTACACGGTGACCTTCTCCGGCAGTGTGTGTTAACTGCTGGTTTGGATATTCCCACGACTAATGAAACAGAGCTTTCCCAGTGTCGGTATGTGGAGAGCTATCCCACAGCTTGCTTAGATAATGAGCTCTCCATTCCTAGAGTTATACAAGCACAGAGCCCATGGTCTCCACCAAGAGGAGGGAACAGGGAATCCCCACTCTGGTAGTGGATAGGGGGAAGCTGCCATATCACAGGCAGGGGCCTGTCCTAAACTTCCGATTGTCCCCATGTCTTCAGCTCTCAGAGGTTGGCCCCATCCATCAACAGTGCTGCCTGTCCTTGGCACTTCGACAGGCTTTGGCCACCAGGGTCTGCAGCTTGGTGAAAGCCCTTATTAAAATTAATCTCATTTTTACGACGGCCCCATCTGTCTTCTGTCCAGTGGGAACTCAGGGTCACTGTATTTTTGTTTACTGTCAGGCTACTTCCTTTGACCATAAATTGCTTTCCTTCCCTGCCGAGCTGGAGCTCTAGAGAACAGCCCCATTTTGCTTTTTGTTTTCTTTTAAGAGCCAGCCCTGTTCTAAATCTCCTTGGGGCCTTTCTGTTGGGCTCTGCATCTGCTCTCCATTGCAGGAGTAGTACATCTTAGTGGCAGCCAACTCTCCATCCCTGATTTCTTCTTCCCCTTGCCTAAAATCTGATTCTTCTGCAGGCCCAAAGGATGGGTGCTGAGCATCTGTCAAGGGACAGAACTTGGTTCTGAGAGCACAGTTCCTCATGAGAGACTGCGAAGACACATGGGTGCTGTTGTCATTCTTCACGTTGCTCTCTCACCAATAACCTTCTTCTAGGGAACTGCTCCCCATCCTCCAATGCTCAGCCTCGGGGTGACTGACTGGGAAGATGACTCAGTGGGTAAAGTGCTCACTGTACAAGCATGAGGACATGAGCTCAGAGTCCCAGAATGTGAGTAAAAAGCTGGGCACAGTGGTGTGCACCTGTTTGTTATCCCACCTGCTGGGAAGGCAGACACAGAATTCGTGGGGCTTGATGCCAGCCATTGTTGAGCTATAGTGACTCTATGTAAGGTGAAGAGCAATTGTATAAGATACCTGGTGCTAATCTCTGTCCTCCATATGCCACATGCACACACCCACATGTGCATGTGAACCTGCACACTTGCACACACACACGCACATGCACACGCACACGCACGAACACACATACCCTCAGCTGTCCCAATCCTTCTCTGAGAGTGAATGGCTCGTTACCATTTCTTATAGATGGATTCTGCAGTTTTGTGATTGTCCATCTATGTTGCTCCTTGCGAATAGAGAAAATTTCTACATCAGCTTCCCAGGGCTGGCGCAGCAGAGTACTACAAGCCAGGCAGGGTAAACAGAATGAGATGTAACCACAAGGTTAGAGTCTGAAGAGCTGAGACCAAATGTGGTAGGGCCACACTTCCTCTTAGCTTTCCAGGGGGAAGTCCTTCCTGTCTTCTCAGCTCCTGGTGGCCCTGAGCCCTCACTGCAGGGTGGCAGTGTTACCCTCCCCTCCATCTCCATGACTGTATGTCCTGTTTGTGTCTTTTGGAAAGACACCAGGGATATTGGATTAGGAATAGGCTACTTTACTCTGACCACAGCAACATTACTAATTACCCCTGTGGCGACTCTTTTCAAATAAGGCCACATCTTGAGGTACTTAGGGCTGGAATTTCAACTTATCTTTTGGGGCCACAATTTTTTCCTCTAACAATCTCTTATTTCTGGTTATATTCCCAGGTCCCAGCACAACCCTTGGCTCGGGAGATAAGATCAAGTTAACACTTAAAAAAAAAATTAAACACATGAAACAAAAGGCAGAAAAATACATAAGTCCCCAAAAGAGAGCTCCATGAACCCACAGTCCTTAGGGACTCAGTGGGGAGGGCATTTCTATGGGACTTTGAGGAACAAGTAAGATTCAGCCAACTCTTCACACAGACCAGCACAGATTTGGAAAGTAGACTCCATTTTACTCTCAACAGTTTGGAAAAATGCTGAGCTACCATAGAAGGAGAGACTTCATCTCTACACAGGGTTCTTCTAGTGCTGTGTTTCTTCATGTTTAACATCATGGTTTCCCGTGGCCCTGAGGTCCCTGATGCCTCTCTTGAGAAGGTCTTACTTGTCTCCACTACACCAATCCTTGTCACTGCTATGTGGGACATATCTGTGTTCTTCTATGGGTCTGAAAAACCCATGCTTACCATCACTTTGCAAGATTGTTTTTGTAGACTGGCAGTGATGGCAGAGACTGGGCTCCCCAGGTCACTACGGAGTACAGGGAACAGCTGCGACCACAGAGATGTTTCCTCCAGCTGCCCCATTCAGCAATTCTTCTGTTCCCGCTGTAGGGTCAATATTATTATTGCAATGCTGGAGAGACAGCCCAGGCCCTGCACAAACCAGGCAAGGGCTTTAGTTACACCCTAGCCTCCCTGTAGCAGTTTAAATAGTATGTATCTGGAAGAGTACAGCAAGGCTGGAACAGCACGTCTCTGTCAGCTCCACTTTCACTTTGAACAACTTTACAATGATGAACTAAGTCTACTGGAGAAGAGCATCCATGACAGCATGTGAGGGACAGAGATGATCCTCACATAACAGGGTAAAGAGGCAGGGTTGCAAAAGCCTGGCACAGACAGAATACTGGCTTCTCTATTGCCTAGATCAGAACCATGCCTCTCTCTCACTTGAGACTCTCTATGGGAAGTTTATTTGGATTAGATACCATAACAGCAGTGACCGACTCCCAGTCATACCTTTTACAACCACTGAGGCCCAGGAAAAAGTGCAATCAGGAGAGAAGGCCAAGGGCTGGATGCAGGGGCTACAGGTAGCTTTAGATGTATTATCTGTAATAATGATGACTTTGGCTGGAGCAGCATCCAACATCCAACATCCGGTTGGCAAAGCTGTCACCACCTGGGAAGGTTGCTTCATGCTACAAGGGGTCCATGAGAAGCACAGGAAGCAGGAGTTGAAGGCAGAATCTTTGAGGATCATACCTGGAAGCAGAAGAGCAAGCCTCAGGGAGAGAGCTAGAGATTTAGGAAAACAATTACCAAGCGCAGGAGATAAAATCACCTCATCAGATGCCTAGCCTGTGTATTACCTGCTCATGTTTAAAATTTCACTTTGTGTATTACTGTAACCATTTAATTTTATCTTTCATGTTTTCCACAAACAGCTCAAGAAACCAGATGATTCTTTGAGGACAATTTTCTCTCACATAGTTCACTCAAAGTCAGTGACCAGTTGCTGGAGACCCTGTCCATTGTAGCCTGGCCTCTTTCTCTAGTCTGGCCTCTCAGTCTCAGTATGAAGCCTTGCAGCAACACTTGGATGGCACAGGCAAGTCCAGACCCCACAACCTCTCTCATCTCTGGAAGAACATTCATTCCTCTGCCCTCAGAGAACAGCTATTGCTGATGGCCTCTGAGTCTCCTCTGCTCCCCCACCCCTCATTGCTCAGTGCCCAGCCTCTGTCTTTAAACCCTGCCTTAAATAGATCCTTTCCTCTAGACAAACTGGGCAGCTTACATGGGAAAAGAAAGGAAAACTCATTAGCCTTGGATGCAAAACCACAGCTTTCTTTTAAAAAGAAAAGAAAGAAAAGAAAAACAAAAACAGTATTAAGTCTCTCTTAGAAAGAGTATGTTTCCTAAATGTCTTCCCAGCTCTCTGTCCACTGCATCTAGTACTGTCCCTGTCTTCAGTTTCACCTGGTGTCAGGGCTTGGCTTTGTCCCCCTATCTCGCCAACCCTTCAGGGGAGCACTCACCCACTCAGGACTTCTGCAGCTTTTTATTGTCCCAATTTCTTTTATTGTCACCATTTTCTTCCTTCTGTTCTATTTCTTGTATTATATAGCTCCTTGTCTAAGCTCTAGGAGGACTATAGCATTTGCTCATTCATTCATTCATTCATTCATTCCACCAAATGTCCAAAATTTCAAGCCTTTCCTTTATGCTATCATAATGCCAAGACGGATTAGGCATGTTCTTGCCTCCATGAAGCTCAACAGTTAAACAGGTGAACCAAAAGCTGGAGGTTCTGAGTCTCTGAGAACGCTTGGCCACTCAAAGATTTGTCTACCTGTGTGTGTGTGTGTACACGTGTGTGCTTGCGTGCATGTACATATGTATTTACATGCATGTACATGGGTGTGTGAAGATGCACACGAATATTTGTATGCATGCATGTTTGGGGACATGTATGTGGAGGTCAGAAGACAGCCTCAGGTATGGTTCCTCAGGCACTGTCCATCTTGTTTACTTGAGATACTGTATGTCATTGGTTTGGAGCTTGCCAGCTAGACTAGCCTGGCTAGCTAGTGGCTCCAAGTATCCGCCTATCTCTGTCTGCTTCTCCAGTGTTGTGATTAAGGATGCAAGGCAAGCACTATACTGACTGAACTATTGCCTTAAGCCCCTACCTTGGGGATTTTAATAAGTGCTTTCACCATGGAGGACATGTCCACAAAATACTCACACTAGTCCTGATACTTCTAGAACATTGGAAACCATCGGCTCCAAGTTTAAGATTTCCAGATGTAAAAGAACAGAAATAAAAAAGGGCATCCATGATGTCCCCGGTCCTTGTGCTACCCATTGCTTTGAATCATCACCACCAGCAGCCTCCCACATTGCCCACCACAGATGACCAAGACCTGAGGCTGGGCATGAGTCATCTTTGGGTGTGTGAGTAATGGTTCTCCAGAACTCAGCCTTTGCCTGGTCACTGGGCCTGCTTGCTCTGCCTCCCTGGGGGATGGATATAGCAGAGAGTGCCAGGCAATTGCCCTGCACATCAGTGGGCTGGTTCTGTTTGCTGAGTTACTCCATGATCTTCAGAGTGATGACTTTGTGTTTCTCCAAGAATTGGTTTTCTATTTTAGACCTGTCACTGGAACGTGAAGGCCGGGATCACAGTGGGAGGTGACTATTTTGGAGTGACAATGTCCTAGGCTTCTCACATTTGAACCACTGTTTGGTCCTCCTTGACTCCATCTCTGCATCTCTGAACAACAGAGGTCCCAGAAGGACTGCTTGCTTACTCTTCTGGAAGCAATGGGTAGAAGAGATGGCTCAGAGAGATGGCCAGGGAGGTGTTTGGGGTCAGAAGACTGCTGCTATGATTCTTGTTGCATCAAGTTATGCGATGCTCATTCTTGGGTGCTGCCATGTTGGTTTGTATTTGTATCACAGAACAATCTGGACGTTTCTTCCTGGCCACTCTTCTTATTCCCATCGTCTAACAGAAGATTTGTAGTATCTGGGAAAAAAGGAAAGGAAAAACTATTAGGTCGTGAATCTAAAACCACAGAATTTTTTTAAGTGTTTATTTTTCTGCAAAGTTTGTTTTTCTTCCAATAGGAGCCAAGATGCTCTCCAATGCTGGGCTCTGCTGGCAGCCAGGTCAGTGGAAAAGATTGCTTGATATGGAAGAAGTCTGCTGATGGGAAGTTAGAAGCCTGGGTGGAATGGGGTCTGATTCATGTGCCTTCCTGTGTGTCTCTCAATGGTGGTGGGAGGAGGTTGAGTCTGAGAAGACCCTAGGAGGAGAGGGAGAGCAGCATGTGACCCATTTCCCTGGGCATTGCTTTTTAGTCTCTAATCCAATAATGGCTACTAATACCCAAGAGCCTACCTATGTCAACTGCTGAGGCAGGGGCTTCATTATAGTATTTGTTCCTTTCCAGGAACCTGTGTGACTGGGATTATAATGGTGACTTCACAAAAGGGGAAACTGAATCTACAGACTTCATACAACAGCCCAACAGTAACTAGGCTTTGAATGTAGGTCCTGCCTTTGCTTTGAAGTTCCACATACATTAGTGTTTCTCAAGTAACCTTGGGCAAGTGACTTAATCATCTCATAAATGATCTGTAAGAGGAATACAGGGGAGATTTTGAGGGTGGAGTGGAACTGTAATTTAGAGTAAGGCCTGCAAGTTGTTGCTAGGTGCTTTTACTACAGAAGGGATAGTGATTATTACAGCACCATGTGGGCTCATGATTGCTTACACAGTCTCACAGGGTGCACAATCTGACTGCACACACAGGACATTTGGTCATTCCCTCCTTCACCTGCCCAGCATGCTCCCTGCATTATGATATCATGGGGACCATCATGTTGGGTGGCATCTGTGGTGTCTAAAGAGTACCAGCCTGTTGGAGACAAGAGGTAGGTCAGCAGAGGACTTGGCTGGTGCTGGCATGAAGGGCATGGTCTCCTGTCCACAGTGAATAACCCCTGGGTTTCTGCCAGGGCAGCCTCTTCTTCCTAGAGCAACTCGTTGGTCTTCCTGGCTTGGTTAATCCCTTTATTGTCCAGGACTGACTCAGATGTCAGCTGCCTTTGAAAGACCTCCCAACACTTCCCAGCCTGCCTGGGCTTGAGGTTCCCTTGCTCTTTGCATGCCTCTTGCCAGTCAGAATTCCATCCAACCCCTTGGGCCCCTCCTCATTCCCAGCTCAGCAGGAACTGTAGTGCCCTACAGACATTTAGTGCATAGCAGGGCAGCCTTTACTGGACTCTGGGACTTGATTCCCGCCCCTCAAGAGTAGGTGTAGTTTTCCTATCAGTCACACTAGAGGAATGCCTTTCCTGTAAATGTAACACAGGAAGAAGACAACGGGTCGGATGGGTGGAGAGGCTGTAGTTGCCACACAAACCTGGATGGGCTCCGTGGAGTTGGCTGAGTGAGGGTTAGACACCAGGATCTGATCCTCTTTGTGATGCCCCATGTGCATTCCTTAAAATTAGTTTCCGAACCAGTGAAAGGGCCAAGGAAGGCATCTACTTCCTGGGTTACAAAAACCTAAACCAGACACTAAGCACAAAGTACTTAGCATGCTGTGTCTGGCACGTGGCTGGAGCCCAATAAATGCCAGCTGTTGTCATTGCCATTACTAGAGTAATGATGACAGTGGCCAGCAACACTAGCCAAGCTGGGCCATGGCAGTGGCTAACAAGCTTGCTTTTTTTAATTGGGAGCTTTGAGGCAACATGCTCCTTGCTTGAAGATAAGAACATGTGCCGTCACACAACGGTCTCATATTACGTGTCATGGCTGTTGCTTGAGGAGCTTTTGCCTGAAAGCCTCTTTCCCTGACTGTAGTTGGCTGGGCTGGGCTCTCTCCTTCCTTCACACTCACAGCAAGCAGCTAAACTGCCCTTTTAGTGTTGATTAGAGCATGTCTGCCTTGCTCTCTAATTGTCTTAGTGTAAGGCCTTGTCTGCTTAATGACTGTCCGTCACTGATACCTCCCTGATGGTCAAGCTCCAGGTTTGCCACACAGTGGGGATTTAATAACTACTCTGTTAATCTGACCTGACTAAAAACATGTAGTGCTGGGTCTGCCACTGCAGAAATCTTAGGATCCCCATCGAAATATAGGCTAGAAGCAGAAATGCCAGCAACAGCTACAAAATGGACAAGAAAAAGGAGGTCTGGTGTCTAACTGGTTTGTTAGAAAGAAAAGAAGAGGAAATTAAACTGAGATCCTATTTTTCTTACTGGTGGTACTGGTTTAAGATTATAGAAGCACTGGGAGACAGTGAAGGGCCCTTAAACACTGCTGGTTGGAGGAGACTACCTTCTTTCTTAGACAATTTGCAACACATAGCAAGGGTGTAGCCTAGCTCATTCCTTTGAATTTAATAATTCTATGTCTAGAAAACTTTCTTAGAAAATACTAAAAGGTACAGCAAAGGTGTTATCCACTGTTACTCTGAAAGGTGCAAGGTGGGCCAAGTAAACTGTGATCTATTGTAGAGAATTAAGAAGCCAACAAAAATGTGTCTTATTTGAAAAGATGTTCAACTTTTACCATCACCTGGGAAATGAAAATTAAGGTAATAGTTCTAAACACACACACACACACACACACACACACACAGAGAGAGAGAGAGAGAGAGAGAGAGAGAGAGAGAGAGAGAGAGAGA
>JANHMN010000004.1:35456464-35550538 GCA_030674055.1 Rhabdomys pumilio
GAGAGAGAGAGAGAGAGAGAGAGAGAGAGAGAGAGAGAGAGAGAGAGTTAGTTCATGGGCTCTGAAATTATGCTCATGGACCCCAGGTGAGACTCACCATTTTCTTCTGAGTTTTTTCTCTATGTGCGTGACCTGTTTCAAATCTCCCTCGAGGCTGCTCAAACGCTACCTTCTCCATGAAGCTTTTCCTGAGTGCTTGGTTCAAGGCTCCAATCCTCTCACTCTCCCACACCATCCTTTCCCCCACCCCCATCATATTTGCTCTAATACACTGTGTCATTTGCTCATTTAGATGTTTTGTTTGTGGGTTGTTGTATGTCCTCTCCCTCAGCATGGCGGTGCTATTGGCCTGAGAACTTAATTTGACTTGCTATTGTATCAATGCTTAGAACAGTGCCTAATATACAGGTAACAAATGTGTGGGGTGAATTAGCCTCTGTCCCGGCAACCTCTCTAATCTGTCCATGTTCTCTCTTCTGTAGCTTGAGTCACACTCATACAGGCAACTTCTCACAGGGCTTCCCCAGTGCCCAGGTACTCCATGACCTTCCTCGGGATATAGTTACCATTCCCATGGTAAAGGCAAATTAACTGAGGGGCAGGGAGGGAGGGAGTTAACTCCACACTGGGTTAGAGCAAGGCTGATTTCCTCCTCAAATCCTTGCTCCCCCTACAGTTCAGGAAGAGGCACCTACAGAGCCGGCCAGTCAGAAAAAAAGGCTGTCTTTGCAGGGTCAGCCCTTGCAGGGACTTCCTTTCCCTCCTCTGAGAAGCTTCCTAAAGAGAAACTTGATCCCGTGCCCTTCCATAAGAGTTGTCACTAGCCAGAGTGTTCTCCTCTGGTTCAGTGGTTCTTTTTAGACTTATCTTCTTAAATGCAGTGATTGGTTCTGGTTGGACACATGACCTGAACTAGCCCACATATTGAGTCCTTGCCTGGGGTGTAATGTATAAACACTATTATCCGAGTCTGATGTTAACTCAGAGGAGATAAAACCAAGGTAGAGCAGTCTTGGCCATCCCTTTCTAGGCCACCATTCACTCTCCATACATCTCTAACAGGTGGTTGGACAGGGCCTCCTAAAGCAGGAACTGCTAACACAGGAGAAAACAGGACAGTGGGAGCAGAAGTGGGTAAGTGAGAAAGCCCCTGCTTCTGGTCCTTGGAGAAGCTGTTGTGGGGAGGTTGTCCTGGACACCATCCTCTCTGGGCTAGCTGCTTTAGATGGAAGTGTTGTATGTTATAACCAAGTGTGAGATACAATGCCCAAACCAGGCTTGGGGAAAATCCAACATAACTCTACTCAGGAGAACTCAACCAGGGCACCTTAACCCACTAAACCCAATAGAACTGACTGGTGCTCTCCTCTCGGCCCTGTGCTGTGTTTCTGAAGGAGCTGGATGAGGGCCAGAGGCACTGAGGTCAGATGAGCGACTCCCCTCTGTGGCTCCTCACCTCCCATCAGGTGGTAACACATTTTACGTGAGAACATCTGTTGAGGGAGACAGAGGCATGCAAGGCTACCTGGGTACACCATCAGCAGTTTCCAGCATCTGTGGTAACAGTGTAAAGTCCCAGTCCTCATCCTTCTGCTTCATTAAGGGACTACTTAGCATCTCGGGGGGGAGGTGGCAGAGAACCCTCAGTCAGATATGTTTAAATTATGGTGGAGTATATGAGAGTTCCCAGCATAGGCCCCACTGGAGTAGGTTGGTATGCTTTTGGTCTAACTTTAGTATCTTAGCTGAAGCTCTGGACATATGACTTAGACCTCTCAAAGCTATAGATCTGTTTCATGGAAAGAAGAGCTGTTTGTTGGAACTGCTTTCCAGTCCTGTAAGGGCTTAATGAGGTCATGCTTCCAAGGTACTCTGATGATAGCAAGTGCTAATCCATGTTTGTTCCTCTCATAATAACCTCTGACATTTACACAGCATTTTGCATTTCACACAAGGGCTTGTCCATGAATAATTTTACTGAATTCTAATCTAACCCATTTGAGGGAGAATTTTAAAGTCCCACTATATCTAGAAAGACACTGAAAATTTAAGACATGGGTATAGCAAAGCCCAGAGCTGAACCCCAGTTTTTCAGGACCTGGTGCCCAGCCTGTAGCTGGTGGGGGAGAGATGAGAAAATGGAAATGAAAGGAGGTCTTTAAGTGAGCATCACTTGGGGATACTGCTCTTCTGTCAGTAGACTTCCCTCTCCACCCCAATGCTGAGAAAGGAAAGGGATAGGTCTGAGTCTTGCTGAGCACATAGGACAGGCCATGCACTTAGCTGGCTCATCTTGTTTAGTCCTCAGAAGACTTCTCAGTTGAATCCCAGTTATGGTTGAAGAATCTGAGGATGAAAAGCTTTAAAGAATCTATCCAGGTTCACAGCTAGGATTTCGGTGGAGCTGGTGCATGCACGAGAGTCTGCTGGTGCCAACCCATGCTCCTATGCAGTCTAGGCTGGCTTCAAACTCAGGGGTCTCTCACATTCCCTTTATGCCAAACCCCATTTCTGTCAGTGGTAGCCAGGGCCTGGACCACATTCACATCTCAGCTGTCATCTGAAGGGATCATGTTAGCTTTGCTTTCTCGTCCTACACAGCTTTGTGCTCCTGCCGCTCAGCATAGTACTAGCAAAAAGGGAGGCCTGAGTTTTGATTGGAGACTGAACCTGACCATGTCGGGAAAGGAGCTGGTTGCAGTATAAATTTAGGATTTAAAATTACCATTTTAATTGTACATCGTTGTAAGCTACATAGTGATAATTCTATATGTCTGTATAATGTGTAATGACCAAGTCAGAGGTTTGATCATTCCCATCTCCAATAATCACTTAAAATATCAGCACATAGTAATTGCATATATTTCCAAGGTGCAATAATATTTCTGTCCATGTATACAGTAGGGAGATCAAACCAGAGTGATTACCATTTCTATGCCCGCCTCATCGTGCTGTGTCTGGGGCCATTGAGTTCCTCTCCTCTAGTGATCCCTAAAACACAAAATAGGTTGCTAAGAACTGTATTCCTCCAGTGTGTGGCAGAGCAATAGTGTGGCAGTGCCCTCTGTCTGGCATTATCTTGGTCCCATTCTTCTACCCCCTCCCCCCACACACACACCCCCGGCCTCTCAGTGTCGATGTTCTGACCTTGGACTAACATTCTCCAGCAGCCACAGATGGAAGGTGAGCATGCAGGATTTACCTTGCATAACTTCCTATCACTTGGAGCAAAAGGCTGGAAGTGGAGGATGTTGGGAAAGTGAACGGGGCTGGGGTTGTAAGAGCCAGGGAAGACATCTTAGAACATGGAGATGGTTGGAAGAGAGGAAAATTAAACTCTTTTTTTGTTTAGATTTTCGTGTGGACACGGCACATCGTGGACTGGTACACTGACAGATGTGCAGCTCCCTGTCACAGCCCATACGCCAGCTCTCCAAAACCCTTCAAGTCACCACCATAGTCCCGTCCGTCCCTGCCTTCTCCTCAGGGATTGCCAGTCTCCTGATTGTTAATACTGCAAGTTGATTTTATCCATTTAAAGGCTTTACATGAGTAGAAGCTTGGAACATTCACTTCAAACAGGCTTCTTTTAATTGTGAGATTTATCCACATTGTGTGTGTGTGTACACGTGTTCTCAAGTTCAGCAGATATTGTCAAATGATGTCCCCCCAAATTTGTTATCTCAGTGAATGAATACTCCCACCAGGGCTATGTATCTTAATTGCTTCCAATCCTCTTTAACACTCAGTGTTGTGGGTTCTGCCCTGTTTTGCTGTTGGAATAGGGCTGTTATATTCTCTCACGGTGTCTTGAGTTATTTGCCTAGAGATTAATGGGGTTGGATACCTCTCAAATTTTCATTAGTTACTTGGATTTCCTTTCTTATTAAATAGCTTTTGAAATCTCTTTACCTTTTGAATGAATATTTTCCATCTGTATTATTTAATAGGGCTCCTCTGGATTTTCTAGATTCGATTTCTGTTTAAGTTATATGTGTTGCAAATATTTACCACTCCATGGCTTGCCTTTTTGATCTTGTAGTGAAGTCTTATATTGAATAAAGTTTTTACTTCAAGGCAATTTTTTAAAAAACATCTTTTCTCCACCCTAGTTGTTGGTGACAATTCCCTATTATCCCCTAGGTTACCTGTATTGCTTCCGGTTTCACTTCAGATCTACCATTCAGTTAGAGTTGGTGCGTACTATGTGAAGAAAGGATTTGTCTTAGCTCTCTTTACTGAAAGCAAGTGGCAGGGCTTCCTTTGTGAAAAGCCCATTATCATTCCAGCATTCTCTGGCATCGCCTTTGTTCTTAGTTAAGCATCTATATAAACATTATTCAATTTCTGAGTTCTGTTTCATTGATATACTTACCTATTTTGTCGGTAATCACAAAACAGCAATTGTGCAGTCTATTGCAACTCATAGTAAGAGTTTGTGTGGCTGGTAGAATAGTCTTCTGCTCATATTTCTTTTCTTGGGTATAACTTACATATTCTTGGCTCTTTACATCTCTGGATAAATTTTGGTAAACATCGATTTCTACAAAACAGTTACTGGGAATTTTTCCTAGAACTGTCCTGACTCTATAGGTCAAGTTGAAGCGAACTGATGTCTCTGCCGCGTGGACGTTTTCAATCCAAGGATTTGGAGTGTCCCTCTACTCCTTTAGGGCTTCTTTAATTTCCCTTAATAATGTTTCATAGTCCTTGATGTGGAAATTTTATATGTATACCTTTAATCATGCTTTTTCTAGATATTTAAAACTTTTTAGTGCATTAATATCTGTCATCTCTATAATGTGTTTGGTGAAGGTATCTTCTACATAGAATTGACACTGAATTTTAGATAATTGCTCATGTATTCATTTATTAAACTTGTAAGCCTTTTCCTTATGAGATTGGGCATCATTTGTGAGATGTTAGCATGGTTTGACACTGATATAACTACATCCCTTAAAAATTAGTTTCTATTTTACATTGTTTTAAGTATTTTGCTATATTATAAACAAAGATAGCTGATTTTATTTTTAACCCTTACTTGTAATATTTGATTTTTTAGTACATTTATTGTATGTATGCGTATGTGCCACAAGAAAGAACAGCTTGGGAGTGTTGGTTCTTTCCTGCTTCAGGAATTGAACTCAGGGCACTAGGCTTGGCAACAATATATCTTTACCTGTGGAGCCATCTCATAGATGGTCTTTTCTTTTAATTGCAAGGTAATAGTTCATTCACATTTTAATGTAATCATTGAATTATTTGGACCTGAGTCTACATCTTTCCTCTGCTTTTTGTTTATCGAGCCTATTTTTTGTATTTATTTAGTTATCCACTCTGTCAGTTTTGTTGTTGTATTTTTTATTAATTTTTAGTTATTTAATTTAGAGAATTAAAAATATACGCTTAATTTGTTAAACATTGCATAATATAACTTTGTATTTACTTTAAAATAGAATTAATTCAGAACATGTGGGCTGCATTTATCTTAGTATCAATGCTACTATTTTCATAACTCTTAATTCTCTGTATTTCTCATGCACATAAGCTTTGCTATTTTGTAGTCAATGTTTTGTGTATGTATTTATATACTCTTCTGTGTTCCTCACTCTTTCTAGCTCCCTAAATATTTATTCAAGATATTTTTTTCCTTTAAGAGACCTCTTAATATTTTCTATTATTCAGGCTTATTGGTAAAAATTTCTTTTAAAGCTGGAACATGCCTTTAATCGAAGCCCCCTCTCCCTGCCCCAGAGGCAGGCAGGTCTCTGTGAGTTTGAGGCCAGGCTGGTGTACAGAGAGAGTTTCAGAGCAGCAAGGGCTATACAGAGAAACTCTGTCTAGACAAAAAACAAAACAAACAAACAAACAAACCACCACTAAAAAACAAAACAAAACAAAATACCAAAAAACAAAACAAACAAACAAACAAAACTCCAAAACCCTTTTAAAAATTGTTTAAAAACTTTTTACTTGTATTTTCTGAAGACTGTTTTCTCTGGTAACATAATTTTACGTTTTGAGAAGTCTACAGGTAACAGGTGCCCATGGGGGAGACTGGCAGGATTCCAGCTGAGGGGGAGGGGCTACTTGCGCTTGTTGTGACCCTCCTGGGTATGGCAGTGCAATATGAATGCGTAGTTCAGCTGCTTTACTGGTCCAGAAGGTGTCTTGACAAGATATGTGAAGTTTGGGGGTTAGTTTGTACAACCCAAAGTACAAAATGAACGCAGGGCTTCCTCTGGAAAGTTGTCGTGGATCCACACCATCAAGGAAGCTCCCGCGCTGTTAAGGTCTGGGATTTGATTGGTAATTCTAGAATTCTCTTGCCTATTGTATCTTTACATACCGCTGTTATTACATTATCTTTCTTTTCCCACTTTGAATTTTATTTATATTACATTGTCTGTCATATATGTTATATATATGTGTGTGTGTTATTGTCTTCTATCTTATATCTCTTTTCTTTGCTTCTATATTATATCTCTTTTCTTTGCTTCTGTATTATATCTCTTTTCTTTGCTTCTATATTATATTATATCTCTTTTCTTTGAAAATTGTTCTGGTTAGTTTGTTTGAAACTTTCCTCTAGTTTACTAATTCTGGTTTCAGCTCTGTGTAATTTGCCACTCACATGATCCATTGATCTGCAAAATCCTAAATTTTAGAGATTTTAATTTCTGGACTAGAAATTCTATTAATTGGCTCCCCCTCTACATAGATTCTCCAGTTGTTAATTTATTAAATTCATTACTTATTTTTTCAAATGTGTGTCTCATTTGGAAACAATGCCACTGCCAACTGAAGACCTAATGCCTTGAGGCAGATACATTTCGCTCTTATTGTTGATTAGTTTCTGGTTGTATATAACAGTGGAATGTGGTCTGAATTAATCACTGTGCTGATACAGAAGCTATATTGAATTATGTGTAAAGACAATAATAATAAAATTGGTGACTATAGTGTTTAAAATTATCTCTTAAAACATGTGCATGTATACACATACACACAAATGTATATACATATTTGTCATGAATTTTACTGATATAAAATAAACTAAAATAAATATATCACATAAATATGAATCATAGTATATTGGTATATTTACATATAAATTTATTTTTACTGTTAAGTTTATAAACCCAGTTAACTTTTACATATTATTTTCACTAGTTTTTGTATTCATAGCTAAGTTTTGGTGTAACTGGTGAATGAATGTAATTGTGGTATAAACATTTGATGATAATTTTACTTACATTGACAGGTAAGATGAAAGTATAAGAACAAAACATTATATCATAACTTTACTTCCACAAATAATATGAGCTAACCTTTTGTGAAGTGCATATCAGGTTTTGGTTATGTTTTGTGGTAGGGTTTGTTTGTTTGTCTGCAGTATTAGGGACTGAACTTAGGGTCTCCTAAGTTGCCATTAATTTGTATCTATGCTACGTAAATATTGTGTGATATGTACTCCTGTGGCCCTCTACTGCCGAACTTGATTGGCTATGCTGGTGCTTATGTAGATGTAAGATGCTAGGCTGCACTCTGCCACTGAGATGCTCCCAGTCCACACACCAGGTTTTGAATTTCAGAAAAACATTTTTCCTTCAAGATTCTTGTATAGTAGCTATGATGCACATTTTTCCTCTGACTGTGTTCCCTCTGGATGTGTGTGTGTGTGTGTGTGTGTGTGTGTGTGTGTGTGTTATACATATGAATTTGCAGGTGTATATGTTTGACCATGTGTACAAAGGCTGGAAGAGGGTGCCAGGTGCCCTGCTCTGTTCTCTCCACCCAAGGCAGTGTCTCTCATTCTACCTGGGACTGGGCTGGTAGCCAGCAAACTATAGTGATCCTTCTATTTCTGCTCTCCATAGTGCTGACGTCACAGGAACACATGGTCACATCAGAGTTTTCACTTGGGTATAGGGATGTGAACTCAGCACATATTCTCTCAGCCTGCCCCACCCATCTTTCCAGATGTCTTTGTTGGGGCTCCTCAGTACCTCGCTTAGATCGCCCACCCTCCTCCACCTCTTGTCATTCATGGTTCCTACCTGTATGGGTACCATATAGGTGTCACACACACATGCCTTATTTTGCTTCTTGTCTTTGTCTTTGATTAGACACAAGTTGGGCAAGGCACAGTCCAGGCTGTTTGTTCGCCATGGCAGTCTCAGAGTAGAGGCCTGCTGGCTTGGTAGAGGCTCAGTGCAAGGGATGGTTAATCTTCATCTTGACAGGATTTGAAAGTCACTTGGGAGACACACCTCTTGGAGTATGTGTGTTTCCAGAGAAGGTCACCTGAGGAAGAAAGACCTGACCTAACTTAGGGAATCATCCTCTGATGTTCTGAGGTCCTTGCTGAAAGAAAAAAATGCAAAAAAGAGAAAATGAGTTGTGCCCCCCATTTATCTCCCCGCTCCTCCACTCCTCTGCCAACTCTGGAGTTGCTTTCCAAGCCATGATGACCTACACCCCCAGGACATGAGCCAAAATAAAGCCTTCCTTCCTGAAGTAGCTTTTGTCAGTTATTTGTTACAATGTAGTCGAGACTTTTGTGGCTGTGCAAACAAACAAACAAGCAGACAAACAAACAATGACCCAAAGCAACTCATTGGAGAACAAGTTTATTTTGGCTTAGGGTTCCAAAGAATGCCCTATTAGTGAGGCAGGCTCGGCACAGCTGCAGCAGGAAGCTGGCCAATGACTATTGTACAGGAAGCCGAGAAAGCAAACTGAAAGTGGCTATAAACCTTCAAAGTCTCCTTCTGGTGACATACTCTTCCAGCAAGGCCACAGCTCCTAAAGATTCATAATGTCCCCAAACAGCAACACTAACTGGGAAACCAAGTCTTCAAATACTGGAACCTATGGGGGACATTCTTCATTCAAACCACTGCACACAGTAACTACAAAAGTAACTAATGCACTTAGGGAGTAAACTCTTGTTCTGCCAGAGCAGAACAGTCACATGGAAGTCTGGGTTTATAGCAAACACAATGGCCTTCTTATCCTGCACCAGTCAAGATTCCTGATACTTCCTTTTCCTCTCTGTCCCCTGTGAAACTGATTAGCCCAGGACTGACGGACACATCTCACACAGCCTCCACGCTGGGGAATAGGCTGACCTGTGTTCCCATCACCCAACCACAGGCCCTAGACTTACTGCTCTCAGAAAGACCACTGGGAAGTCTGCGGGTCAGACCCTGGAATTCTACTGGCCTGTGCATTTGTTGCATAGCAGTGTAGATTCAGGTCCTGACTTTCACGTGGATCATAGAAATGTCTTCCCTGCAGTGTTCCTGTGTGGATCATGGTGGCACCCTCCACTTCTCCTCCCTCTTCTCTTGGCCACTGCCTTTTCCTTGTCCTCTGTCTCTTTGGTCACAATTTCCATCCTGTCACCTTCTAATCTTTCAAGCTGCCAACTCATTCTTGTCTGTGTCTGAACACCTCTGCTTCATTTCTTGTGTTTCTGTCCGAATGGTGTCTGTTGTCCGAATGGTCTCTGTGTCCCACCAGCTGCTCTGTAGTCTGGGACTGCAAGAAGGCAGAGCAAGATGGAGCAGAAAATACTCCACATGGAGTTCCTTCAGCCCTCAGAGCTGCCCATCCTACTCTGCCTCAGGAACATGCTCAAGCTGAGGCTAGAACCGAGGAAACTCATCTGCCATCCCTGGTGAACAAAACCTTCCTAAGAATTCCCTGCAGATGACCCTAGCAGCACCTGAGGGAGAGCAAGTGCCTTGCCAGGAAGAGGTCCCACCTGTGTAGTTTCCAAGAAAAACACTGCCTTGCCTTGACGTATGGAGCGCCTGGAGGGGGCGGACTACACACACCATAAATTGCCAGCCTGATTTTCATCTGTATCCACTTACCCCCATGTCCAAGGTTGAGGTCCTTCTGGGCCAGAAGGGGGTTTGCACAGCTGGATTTGGTGCTGAGAGGGGAGGCTGGAGAGTCAGTGACACTGGAAGAGCCACAGATCTGGAGACCTCCAGCAGAGAGACTGAGGGTGGGCTGCATGGAGCACCTGGGGCTGT
Organism: Rhabdomys pumilio; assembly: GCA_030674055.1. Classification (NCBI taxonomy): domain Eukaryota; kingdom Metazoa; phylum Chordata; class Mammalia; order Rodentia; family Muridae; genus Rhabdomys; species Rhabdomys pumilio. The sequence continues at coordinate 35,466,514 of JANHMN010000004.1, forward strand.
GCAGTGTGTCGTGGTGTGACCCTGTTCTCAGTCAAGGTGTCTTCTCAGTTCCATCCTGGAGAAAGAAGTATCAAGAGTGGGATGGAGGAGTTGAAAGGGCCACAGAAACAGAGGACCAAACTGAAAACAGCTAGCTCAAAACCCAACCTTCCTCCCCTCCCCAATGCATCCTTAGAAACTTATGAAGGAGAAAAGTGTTAGCGTGGCTTCAATAGAAACCACCATGGTCCACTTGTTTGTTCATTTGTTTGTTTGTTTGTTCATTCACTCATTCATTCACTAGGTGTTGCCTAGGTTTCTGCATGGTGGGAAGAGCTTGAGTTTCCTGTGTGCACTTGATGTTTTCTGCCTTAGAGCAACTGGTATTTGGGTTTACACCTTAAGGGAAAAGTAAATAGAGGTACATGAAGAGGAAAAGTGGGACCTGGGAACCGGAAGGAAAATCTGGGGACTTCTGGAGTACCTTTGCAGCAAGTGCTTCCTAAGCTGCATAGCAGAGAAGATGTACTTCAGGCAACTGGAAAATACAGGGTAGCCTGGAGGAACGGATGCAGAGACAGAGGCCCATGTTCAGACAGAGAGGGGTCAAGAAGCAGGCAACAGGAAGAAGTAGAGGGCAGGAAAGAGTTGGAGGGCCCAGGTTCCTGGAGGCAAGGCACTGAGGATGGCCATTTGGGAAACTTGCATTTGAGGTCTAGCCTGTGTGGAATGGATGGAACAGGTGTGAGGATGCTGTTGAGGAAGCCGGGACTTAGCATAGAGATTTCAGAGGCCGGGAACCCTTCTTGGTTACAGAGCAGCAATGGAGCAAGCCAACCAGTGTCTCTGGATTCAGCTCCTCGCTGATTGAAAAGGAAGGATGCCAGCACCTTCCCTTGAATCTGCCTGGAGACTCGACACAATCCTGCAGTGACTGGTGGTGGCTGGTGATGTACATGATATGAATCTCAGGGCACTGGTTCAGCTCGGAGTATAGGGCACAATCTGTCTCTGGCTGCCTGAACAGAATCAGGATGCTGGAGCCCCCACCTCACTAAGCAGTTGCCCTCACTGCTTAGCCCTTTCTGGCCTGTGTAGCACTGCGGTGTGTCAGTGGAGAGGTCACACCTCCCACAGACACACTGTCCCACGTGGGGCAGTTCTGCTGCAGGGACCCACACACCCTGCCCTGCTCTCTGCACGACTTGAATGTGGGTAGAAGCCTGCTGTTCCCAGGATTCTCAGGCTAGGCTGTCTCATCTTCTCTCCCCTCTCCTCAGTGGAGCCCCTCGGCACTCCTGGGCTTATACTTTTGAAAAGCAAAGCTGGGAACTTTTGCTAAGGAGACAGTAAGTAGGTCCCTGCTGGTGCAAAGAGGAAGGGCAGAGAAGCTGCTAGAAGAGCCATGATGTCTCATTATCTTGGCATGATGTCATCAACACTATCACTGCCGTCATCTTCATCATCTTCATCATCAAGCTCCTCACCACCCTCATGGGCGCCACCCTATGTGCCTGTCACCCCAGGATTCCCCACTACCCCCATGCTTTTGCCAACATGGTAGGTGGAAGCCTCCTGAACCCGTGAGCCAAAATAAATCTTTCCTCTCTTAATTTGTTTCTGACTGGTATTTTAACCATGATGACACGAAAGAAAGTAATGTGGGCTTCAACATAAGGATTTGGGGGTGGGGTACATGATCCAATAATGGGGAACTTGCCTACGGGCCAGCTAGACAGAGCAATCAGAAATCAAAACGGTTCCACCACAGTGGAGTTAGTTATGAACAACCTGAAAGGATATAAAGGACAGTAGGAAATACCAGAGAAAGATGTTTGGACAGGTAGGAGTCTCCACCTGTCTTGGCTAATGGCACAAGCCAAGTCAGTTCAATTCCATGTATCTGGGGTCCTCACAGGGTCTGGCTCAGAATGAGGCTCCACGTGTGCATTGCTGAGGGACAGAGAAGTGGATAGATGAGATTGGAGCTCCCTTGGGTTGGGCTGAGGAGGTCAAGTTCTTATGTGGAAGACCTTAGAGGATGGGAGAGGAGGAAGCAGCTCTGCCTGAATGCCTGGGTAGTCATGAACATGGGAATGGCCTGGCAAGAACCGAAACCTGGAGCACTCTTCAGGGAAGGGAGAGAGTGTCAGGCAGGGGAGAAGATGGGGGAGCTGAGGACCGAGCAGCAGGGCTGGCTTGCTGTATGATGTTGTGCCCCTTCTGAGAATAAAGGATAAAGCAGGAGGAGTTCCTCGTAATTGCTGAGAGGATTATATGAAGTCATGTATGTAAAATGTTTAACATAATGCCTGGCATGTAATAAATTCTTAATCAATGCCAGCCAATGTCACAACTCTCTTGTATTCCTTCTGGAAAACCCTCAGAATTGCTGAGAGAATTAAATGTGGTCACATATATAAAATGCTTAGCATATCACCTGGCATCGATCAGTGCCAGCCAGTGTCATTGTGACTGTCAAATTCCTTCTGGAAAACACACATACCATATCCCTGCGTCAGTCAGTCTTGGCTCTGCTGCTTCTCTTACACACACACACACACACACACACACACACACACACACACACACACAGCCAATCACCCAGTCCCTCCCTTCTCAGAGGCATCTCTTACACTTTTTTCTTGATAGAGTATGGAGACCAGGAACTGAGTGAAGCTGCTCTAACTGTAGCTCAAGCTGGGTGGACCCTTGTGGGCTCTGTAGAGCCTGGCTCCCTGGAACAGTCCCCTGTGCCTGCTCTGCCCATCTGAGTTCCTCAGAGCAGCCCTGCCCTGCTCCTGTGGATGTCCCAGCTCCTGCCCAGGCATGGCCTAGATGAATCTTGGGGTGTTCTGGGAGCAACTGTGTGGAACCCTGATGAGGAACTGATCTCAGTTTTACACTCAAGAACATGGAGGGGAGATTAGGTCTGGGAGGAGCTTAGCTAAATGGCCTTTGAGGCTTCCTCCAACTCCAACATTCTTGGATTGACTCTCCAGCAGGGAAGAAGCAAAGCCTTGGCTCCATGGCAGTGCTCGCACTTACTCTACGTGGGGATATGTAGGGTACTGCTCTTCACAGCGAGTGGTAGTATCATGACTGGCAGAGGAGATGCCAAGGCCTATGGAAGTCAGAGCAATGGGCCTTTGCCTATAGTATTCCAGAAGATTCCTTCCGGGGTCCAGGCCCTTGTGCATTGGAATCCCACCTTCTGGTAGAACTCTGACAGAGGAGGAGGTGTGTGAGGACTGTGCTGCTCCGTTCTGTGGCCTTGGGTAGTGGTATAGGTAACTGAACTTTATTCTTAAAAATGCTTGTATTACATTTATTTATTTATTTGTGTCTCTGTGTGCATATGTGCAGGGAATGCATGCCATGGCGCTAGTGTGTGGGTCAGAAAATAAATAGAAGTTGGTTCTCTCCTCCTGATCAAACACAGGTTGGCAGGCTTAGTGACAAGTGCCTTTACCCGCTGAGCTGTCTCTCTCTGGTGCCATGACTGAGTTTTAAAATTGGAAGACACATCGGGCAGAATACTGGGTGCTCAGATCCAGTGCATCTGGCATCCCAACCACAGTGGAAGAGTCCTTGGGCCAGGATTGCTTTAGGCTCCTTCTTTTCTTACCATGCAGTCCCACAGTCTCACAGGGAGGGGGCGCTCCAAGGCTGGACAGGTAAGCTTACTGTGTGACTTTTGATAAATCTCTCCACTTCTCTGGGCTAGCTCATCAATAAAAATGAGGGGACAGACTATCAGACTTTAAAAAGAAGCAAAGACAGAATCTTGGACTTGGAGCTTGCTCCTCTCCCCTCGAAGGAGGGAAAAGGAAGTCTTCACTCATTGTTCCCCTCGTCCTTTTTTCCCTTGGTTGACCCCAACCTTCCGCCACCCAGAGCACAGCTCCCAGCGACCTGGAGAACTTTTGTATTTACCGCTTAGCACTTGCTGTACGCGGCTCCGGCCTTCTTTAGAAGCCTTTTCTTTACGAGTTTATTTTGGCTTGTGCTGAGCATTCATAAAATTCCTAGGGAACTGGAGGTTCAAAAGTCGGGCTTGTGGAAGAAGTAGGTGGGAGGGGGTGGGAACAGCAGAGGGGCGAGGCAGGGCCAGCCCTGGGAAGCTGGAGGAAGAGGCAGTTTTCCATTCTCCACTCCGGGGCCCTGCCGGCCGCCTGTGAGTCTTGGGTCTTCTGGGTCGTGAAAGGGGAGAAGGGGTGAAGGAGAGAGAGGTGTGGGGGAGCCTGTGGGAGGAACCGCAGGCCTGGGAGGGCTGGGATCTTCCCACCCACAGCAGAGCAGTTTCTGATAGGAGTCCCGCTGGCTTGTCTTGGGTTTTCTTGTCATTCATCTCCTCCTTGGACAGGGGCTCCTCGGCAGGTTTGAGGCAAAGATGAACGCCTGAGCACCGGGCATATGAAACAAATTAGGTCTCCGTTACAGCCACCCAGAGGCGGGTGATGGATGGGGCCTGTGCTCTCAGCAAAGCTAATTGGCAACACACAGAGACATCCAAGAAAGTATATTATTTTGCCAGACTTTGGAGTCACTGGTCGCCGCGCCCCTCCCCCCGTTTTTTTTTTTTTAATTGTAGAACACTATACAGTCAGAGATAAAAGCACAGTGAAAGTTTTCAATCTAATAAAAAGCATTGACTGCAGAGTAAAAATAATGTACACAGAGAAGTTTGGTTTGGATTCAGGTTTTATTAATGTCCCTTTATTGCAAAATGGTTCCAGTTACAAAACAATTCAGAAAGTGCCACATTAATAAACAGCTTGTCTTTCTGAAGGGCCAGGGAGTGCGCGCGCGCACGCGCGCGCGCGCGCACGTGCAAGCACACACACGCACATGCACACACACGTGACCAGTGATTCCAGAAGGAGGTTGTTACAAATTGCACTTAGACCTGGGTAGAGAAGAAAAGCCTCCTGATGGAGATTGGGGCAAAGCACCTGAAGTTTATTCAGGGTCACCTGATCCAAGAACCCTAAATGATGTGCGAATTGTAGCCAGCTGGAATCTGGAATCGGCATGGTATTCTAGGTCTCATTTTCCTTATTTGTAAACAAGGGTCCCCCCTGGCCCCTGGTTTCAGTGGCCTCTGAGGACCTCAGGATTTCTCTAGTAAATCCTGGGCACTTATTATTTGTTCTCAAGTATTCTTAATTTTTTTCTTTAGGAAATAGTTACTTGATCTAATACTGATCAGCAATGGAAAGATACCAAACCCGACTTAGAACCTGACAAGCTGGAAGCCGTGCTTGTCTCTGTAAAGGAGTAACTAGGCATAGGATCCGCTGGGTGTGTGTGTGTGTGTGTGTGTGCAAGACAGCCAGGTGAGCATATCGTAGGGCGGGCAGGTGTTGAGAATGTTCCTGGCCATAATGGTTTCTAAACGACCTTCACATTTGCAAAGTGCTGGTCAATGAATCCATCCCCACAGTAGTCCCCAAACAGTTATTTTTACTCTAACTGGTCATTTCACCCAAGTGCTGGCTTATTTGACTGCTTTGTTTTCTGCCTACACAACTGGAGTTTTCACTAGGGAGGAACTAGAACTCCAGCTGCTTGCTTTTTTAGATGGCTTGGGCTGTGGGGCTCATAGGGTTACTAGCAGGTGGGTCAGTTTGGGGAAGGCCCAGCTTCACCAGTCAGCTCAGGGAAGCCGATCTAGACCTGAGGATAGTCCCTGCCTCTGTGCTGGTGGGACAGGGGTTTTGGTCTGCAGGGCACATTTGGTTGTATTCTATCAGTGGCACCCCCACTATAGCTGATCCCTAACTCTGCCATGTGGACTGGGATGAGTCAGGACATACACATGGAGCCAGGGTTCCAGACCCTCTGCTCCATCAGACTAATGCAATCTGCTCTGCATCAGCTTGAAAAGGGGTTAGTTTCTCAAAAGGACCCTTTCTCTCTGAAGTGGCTCTGGGCCCTGCCCTGGTCTGTGCTTCCCTTCCCAAAGCTTTGATGCCCACATGAACTTAAAAAAAAAAAAAAAAAAAAGGACAAAATTGCTGGTGTTAAGTCTGGGCCTAGTTTTTCAGGGAACACTGATTCACTGATTCTGCCCATCTCTGCACAACTGCAGGACCCAGAGGTCCATTCTGGCCACTCATTCCATCTCCTATCTCTACTACATGCCCCTAGAGCCTTGGCTGGCCCAGCCTGGTGGTGACCACTGCCCGCTGCTTTCTCCTTTCCACCTTCCCAGGGCCTGGATGGCCTTTGAGTAAACAGATAGCCCAGCGAGGTGTGTGATCAATTAGCTTTGCTGAAAATACAATCATTTTGTTATTCCAAGCTGATGAGGAGGCCTCTTCGGCCCTCTCTCCCAGCCCACATGCCAATCAGCCTGTGTCACCGATATAATTTTCCACATAAACACAACCTTTGTGCAACATCTACTCTTGTAAATAGATATAATTCCCTAACCAAATAGCGCACTTGGAAGGGAAATGGATATTATGCATGCAAAAAGAAAAGCTGGTGATTTTTACACTTTCCAGGCAACAAAAGATTACCCCTAATTGCAAATGGGGAGGGGGTATCAGGGGAGGGCGCAGGGGGGAGGTACTGGGAGGCTGGAGAAGCCTGCTTCCACGCAGATATTTTTCCTCTCTCTGCACGTTTGTGTGTGTGTGTGTGTGTGTGTGTGTGTGTGTGTGTGTGTGTGTAGACCACCAGGAACTGCCTAACCCGGGATTTGTTCTGTTTAGGCAGTGCGGAGAACGTCGTGGTTGTTGTTGTTGTTGATATCTGAAAGGAAACGGAGATACTTAATTATAAGGTTCGGTCTCTCTTGCCAGTAGGAACCCCTCTGAACCCTAAACTATACACATCCTGTCGGAGCCCCTGCATCCCTGCTCGGAACAGCTTCGGTGGGCTGTGGACCGCGAGTCCCTCTGTAATGCATTGGTGTGTCTCTCTCAATGTTCTGCTCATTTCCGTAGATTCCTAAATTAGACCTTGAAAGCAGCGGAAGTTGCCAGGCAGCTAGGGACTGAGAGCACCGCAGAACCCACTGTGTAATCCCAGCCAGGTCCCTGCACTCTGAGTGCTGTGGAAAAGAAGGCTGAGATACACCCCCCACACCCCGCTTGCGCCTCTTGCCTCCTTTTCGGTGCCCCCTGGTGCACAGGAGTGGAAAAGCCCCTTGAGTCTTACTCAGCTTGCCTATGGTCCTGGGCTGACTTTGGGTGTAGAAGGAGCACTCCAAAGGGAGTTGGCAGCCAGCAGGACTCCCCAGGGTGGCTGAGTGGTTTCCTCCAGTCAAGGCAGCAAGCCTCTGTACATTTGAAAGATCACAAGATCGCAGAAGATGCAATTGCAAAGGTGCATTATTAGCAGGTGAGCGATGACATCTTGGTCTGAAGAAATCATTGGTGCCTTTGAGAATACTTTGAGGTCTTTACTCAGTCTAAGTTCAAAGCAGCAATGAAGAGCAAGTCAGGCAACGCAGGTCTGTCGGGCTGTGTACAGGGGGAGAAAGGGGGCGCCAGCAAGCGTGGGGTACAAAGAGCAAGTAGTGACTGCAAGATTCCCAGCTTCTTTCTTGGGTCTTTCCCCACGCCTGGGGAAGGTGTGTGTGGCCCCACAGTTTGCTACAAAAGATTCTTCTCTTTGAGTCTCTCCCCAACCCCCATGAAACTCAACTAAGGAACCTTCCCCCTGAGCGTCCCTTTGGTTCCCGGTTTCTGAAGCCCATCTGAAACTCATTAGCTGCTTGAGATGATTGTCATGGGAACCCTTGGTGGAGAACAAGAAAGGGAGAGGGATGGTTTTAAAGGCTTCTATTTCTAATCGGGACGCTGATGAGGAATCAGGCAGATGCTTAGAAACCTAGCTGTTGAGGAAGGACCCGGGTGTTGGGACCAATTCCTCACCTGACTCTGGGCTTGAAACCACTTCCTTTGCCTTCCACCACCCCCACCACTGCCTTTGTCTCTCTCCTAGCTCCTAGAACTGTTAGCTCTCTTTGGGTCCCCTTTGCTATGGCAGAGATCACTTCCGGGTCCCAGGGATCCATTTAGCATTCCTAGACTTTGTATTATGACTTAATTCCTGTCCTTTGAAGAGCAAGAGATTTTGTATTTCGAATAATAAAATCTTCAACTATAAAAAATGTTGGGGGGGTATAATAGTCAATTTTTAAATTACAGAACTGAGAATCGTAGAATAGAGTTTTCAAAATGTAGAACGTAGAATGAAAAATACCTTTGTATTATGGAGTTTGAAAAACCTAGAATTCTGGAATCATTCTGTTAGAATTCTTGAAAAAATAATTTATATATTCACATGAAAGTCTTTCATCTTAGTAGCACAAAACATCAGAATTAAGGAATTCGGGGATTATGAAATTATGAGTGATATTTTAGAGCAATAGAAATATGGACTAAGTGGGGTGTGGTGGTGCAGAGTCAAAGACGGGAGAATCTCTGTTAGTTTGAGGCCAGCCTGGGCTACATAGTGAGTTTCAAGACAGCCAAGGTGGTTTAGTGAGAATCTGTCTCAATAAATAAATAAATAAATAAATGAATAAATAAATAAATAAATCAAACAGATAAGGTAATGTGTAGAAGCATGGGCTGGCTCATGGATGCTAACAATCAGAGACCTTAAGCACAGTAGATCATTAGAATATTAAAGTACAGAACACTTACTGACAGAATCTTAGAACCAGAATCTCTGCATCCCAGAACAACAGAATTAGAGAGTCAGAGCAGTTCATGATTACATACTTTGGATCTAGGCACTTAGAACCTCGAATGTTACAATCACTGTCTGCTTTGTGAGAGAAGTGGGAGATGTACAAATCCCAAAATTTTGGAATTACAAGATTTCAGACATAGCCTGGAGGAATTTCAGGAACAAAGGGGGATTTGTATGTTGTCAGTTCCACTCATGTGCTTTAGCTCATGCAGGTACACACACATACACGCACAGTCTTACAGACCTGGTCCATACATTTAGACTATATATACACTCTAATTTTATTATCCTTGCACCCTTTAGAGCTACGGACATCTTTTTCTGTCTCTTTGCTCTACCTCCCAACACTACAAATTCCTACTAGCCTATTTTTCGAGAGACCTCTTACTTTCATTTTGCAAATCACCCAGTGTCTTAATTCCCCATGCCCGTGCCTCACAGGACAAGTCTATGAATAACATGTTAGTGACCTGAAGCTTTGGCTCCTCTGGGATGTGGGAAGAGCCACAAAGAGATGGGGCAGAAGAGCATGTGTGGCCTGTGGCAAGGATGGCGGTAAACAGGTCTTCCTAGAAGCCACATCACCTATCCTTTCTTGGAAGGAGGTGGGAGCCACGGCTGGGAGAGCAGCCTGGCCTGTTTGGGTGGAAGGAGGCTGGAAACTAAAACCATTTCATGCTTATTTATTTTATGATCCTCGTAGGCTGGGGTTTACACAAATTGAACAACATGTGGATTAGATAATTTGCCAGGGATGAACCGCCTCCGATGGTTATCAGGTTTGGAGGCGATTAAAGCCTGGTTGATGAGGATGATTTGGCAATAAGTTGATGCCGGTATCCAGGACAAGGATATGTGGAGCCTCCTCACCAAGCCATAAATCCCTGCAGGGGATGGCACAGTGGAAGAGCGTGGTCGGATATCAATGGGAGGAGAAACTTTTGAGATTCTATTACATCGCCAAGGAATAAACTCAAAGCAAAACACAGGCAGTGACAAGTACCCTGACATTTTAGAAAACACTGGCTTCCTAGTGAATCCACTCCCAAATACTGTGAAAGGACTAGCCAAAGATAAGACAGCCTGAATGTGGATCTTCTCCTTCAAGCACTGTAAAGACAAAAAGTATAGGGTTTCCTCCAGCTTTTTCCGGAAGTCCCTGGTGTCCCAGGTTCACATATAGCACCTCAAAGTTCCATACAAGGGAGGAATGTGGGCTAGAAATGGCAAGAAATGCGCTGTTCCTAGAACCTTCTGTCTTGGAATTTTCTGGAATCAGTGTCCTATGGACAAAATGGAGGAAAACAATCCCTTTTATTTCTATTATTTGCCAATTTCAATTTTTTTTAAAAAGCCACTTAGTTTAGAGATTGGAAAACCTCATAGCCAATGAAATCACAGCTCTCCCGGCTTCTAAGGATACTGTTTCAATGGAGTCAGAGAGTACTCTGAAAACTGAAAACTCCAGAGAATTCCTATGGGCTGTGCGCCTCCAGGCAAGTCACAGTTCCTCTCTGATCCCCAATAAGCCCACCCACTAATAGGAAGTGGCCCTAAATAATCTCAGTGTGGGAGTGAGAGTATTAGAAACAGGAAAAGAACCATTTGGCTCTGTTTCCTTTGAGTTGCATTTCGGATCGGTCGGGCCAGTGCTCCTATTTATTTTAGAGGTCACCCAAGCTAAAAAGGCCATTTCTATGGTTCTCACTTTTGATTTCCAATGCTAAACTGAAAAACCACGAACCCCAAACTCCCGAGACTATTGCCTGTGGTGGTTGTACACATTTCCCAGTGGTGCGGAGGAGATTGTCATGAAGCCAGATAGCAAATTCCTGCTCTGGTCTGCAAGAATTAAGGAAAGGAAGGTGGAAATGAGCGAATGGCATAGAAGCTTAGGGATCGACTGGCCACTCTGCCTGACTCAGTTTCTCTGTCTGTAAAAGGGGAGGGAAGGGAGGAAAACTCTCGAGGTTGTCTTCTGATCCTAAACACAGTCCCCAGCCAGCCTTGATTCTGAAGTACAGCATTGGGGACACTGTGTTCCATATATACCTCAGCCTGCAGGGGACACTGATGCTGATTCTGGGATTGGAAGGAGTAGGGGTGAGGGGAGGGGATAACCTTTACAAAGGAACAAAGCCCAATTCACTGGAGGCCTAGGAGGATAAGGAGGGAATCCGGTGGGTGAGCAGGGTGACTAGGAGTGAGGACTCTGTCCTAGGCCCACTGGAAGTCAGTTGGGCCCTCATGTCTGTTCTACTACAAGGTGTTGGTTCAGACAGACAACACAGCAGCCCCACAAAGCAGTCTGGTATGTTACAAGAATGGAATGGGGAGGAGGAGACAGAAAACTTATTAATTCAGTTTTTCTAATAACTGAGTAGCTGAACACAGAAGTTCATGCTATAATTCTAGCACTTAGTAGCCTGAAGGAGAAGAATCACCACAACTCGGAGGCTACCCTGGGTCACAGAGAAAATCCCTGTCTCAAATGAAACAGAAAATACAACCCCAATGCAGCTTCCTAGGCCACTGTATAAGCAAACAACCAGTCACTTCATGGTCTCAGCCGCCCATCTCATTTGAGCAGCAGACCACATGACAGACTGGAGCTAGAAACACTCACATAGCTCTTTGGTCCAGCCTCAAACCCCTTCTGCTGTTATAGACTTGCAAGTTTATAATGGATTATAACATGATAGAACTCACGGACAGAGCTTTTATGGAATCTCTTAACCTTGTCATGGGAGGTGGAGGTACCCAGAGTCCTTACCAGAATCCACAGGACTTGGGGTTCCTCCTCTTTGGACTGATGCCTCTGGGTGGCAGTTCTTTCTTCCATCATACCAGATTTTCTCTTGCTTCATGGCCAATCTGGATGCTTCTCCTTGTGGCTTATCTCCTGGGGCAAGTATACTAGGTATGCTGAGCATGGGAGATGGACAGTGCCCCCCTCCAAGTAGCAGAGGCTTTGGGTGGGGAGGAGACTCAGGAGAGCCCTCTCAGTGTTTAGTGAATAAACACTGAATCAGGTTTCTGGTCTGTCACTCTGCAGCCTTTCAGCACAGGAGAGGCCAGATGGGCCTGGGGGAGTTTCCAGAGCACATGAAGAGCTGGAGCTTGGGGCTGGGGTTGAGGGGGCTCTGAGGCCCAGGCAGGGCTGGCTCTGTGCAGCCCTATGGAGTCAGCATTTGCAGGCTCTGGAACTTCACACCTTTGAAAGGCTCCAGAGCGGCTCACAGGAAAAATAAACGGTTTCTTCCATCCGTGGCAGCTCGGCCATCCTCAGAGGCTGCTAGGCACACACAAGAAACCCTGTAAAAGGGCCCAGTGTTTCCTTTTCCACTCCCTGAAAGGATATGAGCTGGCCTCTTAGGGCTGCTGGGGGTGAGTTAAAGGCCTTACCCACCAGAGTCTTTGGTCTAGCCTGATTCCCCAGGACATCCAACCTGCACAGGAATAGAAATACCTGCCCTGGGGATTGACTAAGGCAGTGTGTATATAAAACTGTTTGGCACACGGGATTTGCTTTATCAACAGCTTCTCGATTGTCCGTGTCACCTCCAGCTAGTCAGACACTGCTGTATGGGTACACTTCTCTGTACCGATGTGAGGAGAAATGGGTTGAAGGGTCCCCTGTGACAGGCACACAGGGCTTCTCCGCAGGCATCTCTCCCTCCTATTGTCTGTTCCTCCTCCGTATGGGTCCCAGGTCCATCATCTTACAAGCAGGGTTGACCATGAGGACAATTTCAATGCAAGGCATTTGCTGAGCTTTGTTATGCCACAGAACTGTAAGAAGAGAGCAGAGCTCATGCCATGTTGAAAACCAGCAGAATAAATGCAAGGATTGGAGAGTCCTGGGGTCGTTACTGATCTGTCTCAGGGAGAGGTGGGTCAGGCAGGAATACTGGGAGCTTCGGGCATCAGGGAGGGCATCCTGCAGGAGAATATGACAGAAACAGGAAATTTCTGCCTGGGTCTTGTTTGCTGTAAATGCATGAGGCTCAGCCTGTTCCTGGCTCCTAGAAAGTTGGGAGGTGGTCCCAAGAGCGTGTGTGCTCTCCAACTGGGCTTCACAGAAAGGGGAAGAAGGCATTCAAACCAGGAGCCAAAGGGAGGAAAATACAGGGTAGATTCCTATGGGAATGCTCAGGGTGGGGTCACGGTAGGGTCGGGGTGGGGATGTCACAGCCGGTGTTTAGAGAGGCTGAGGACATGGTGCAAGTGGGGGTGCCTAAGAGACAGGCTTGGGTTCTGGCTTTGTAGTCCACCCCTAGTGACCAGACCGCAGGTAATATTTCAAGGTCCTACTTTTTAATATGTAGTTTATAACCATATCACATACAAATTATATATCATTGTAATATATAATTCATAAATATTGCCAGTAAACCACAGTCCAACTTATTTTGGGGTCTCAGGGAGCCTCCACAGGAGGAAGGTAGGTAACTTGCTGATAGTTACAGCTAAAGTGGAGGTGGGACTCGGTTTTTAAAGTCTTCACTGAAAATTCTAAGTCCACAAGGTAAAAGAACTCTCTATTTCTAGGACTCTGTGGATGTTGGAATGATAGGACTTTCATTTATGTATTCTTAATGTTATTCTGATGGTGGTGGTGGTGGTGGTGATGATGGTGATGATGGTGATGATGATGAAGCAGGGCATGTGCATGTCCTGATACGCATGTGTAATTCAGAGGATAACTTTTGGAGGTTGATTCTCTTCTTCCACCTTGGGTTCTGAGGACTAAACTCAAGTCACCAGGCTTTTGTGGCAAAGGGCCTTTACCCGCTGAGTCATCTTGCCAGCTCAGATTATGAGATGTTTAATAATAGTAACAGATGTCCAGCACGAGGTGGTTCTAGATGGTTCCAGGGGCCAGCAAACTCCCCATCCAAGGCCTAGTGGTCCACATGTCAGGCTTTACAGGTTATAAAGGTCCACCCCATGACTCAACTTTTTAGTCATGATGAAACAAAGAAGTGTGGCTCGATCCCAGTAAAGATTCCGGACAAGTGTGGCAGGTGGATTTAACCCTTTGCAATATTTGCCAAAACCAGTTCTGTAGTCAGTTAGGAGCCTCCTGCTTTGCCGAGAATCCTGGTAAGCACCCCCTCCAGGAGCCCTACTGAGCCTCACTGGGGAAGCAGAAGGGTCCTCAGAGGCTAGGACAATTCCCCAGGGTGCAGGGCCTCTGAGTGTGGCTGTCCCTTTCTGTCCTAGAGAGGTTGTTGAAAAGCCTTCTCTGTAGTGCGCAGCCTCATTACTCTCCTCTGGAAAACAATGTTAATTTTCCCCAAGCGGGAAGCAGCTGCACTTGTGAGCCAGGCTCATTTGGTTGCATGAATATTTATGGTCTGTCCCTTAATTAAGCCCAGAAACACAATCTATCCTGCTAACAGGGGCCACTGAAGACCGGGAGGCCACCTCAGAAACCAGCCTCTTGTGCCTGTGAAGTAGGGTTGTCATCGTAACATTTTTTTCCAGGACTACTTGGTCAGAGCCAGTGTCCACAGGCGTGGCGGAGTCCTCATTTCCTGGAGAGCAAGCAGCCTTGTTGTGCGATTATACACTAGAGGCTGCCTGGCCACCTTGCTGGACAGGATGGGTAGCTGTTGTTTTAGGCCTGCCTGGGTGGCACACAGGTGACTATAGGCCCCTACTCTAGTGAGGGTGACTCAGGTATTTCCCCACTAGCCCTCAAGGGTCACTCTAGTGACAGCTGTCCAGAGAGAAATGGTCCTAAGTGTGGGAACCTGAGCTGATATGGATCTTAGAGCAAGGGGTTCTCCTGACCTCAGTTTCTGCTTTGTTAAAATGGTGGAGGAATCCCAGTACTACCCACCCCGTGGAGCTGTCACTGGAGGGAAATTGAAAGAGAATTTGGGGGACTGGACTTTTTTTCCTCTAGGTCCCCCTCCCTGAAAACCCCACAGAACCAAGAAGAGCTGACCATGCCCAGCCCAATAACCTTGAGGGTTTCCGGAAGTCATAAATCTTGCCTTTTCTTGCAGGGTCCTATCTTCAGAAAACTACTTTGGGCCTCATATCCTCTTCTCCAGAGCCAATAAACCAAGTAAACACCATAAAGCTCCTCACCCACCTGAGCTTTCACCCACCAGCAGAGCCAGGCCACACTAGGAACTCAGGGCTTCACGGTGTAAAAGTGGAGCTGTACTTGGCTTCTCCTCGTCCTTTAATGGCGCCAGCCTTTCATTTCTCCCTCTATTTTCCTTTAGGATTCCCTGTCACTTCTAAGCAGCTCTAGGAGACCCCAGCTTGTGTCCCCACCCACTCCTGTGGGACCTGGGTGAGGAGGATGCTTTCCCAAGGCGGGTCTGGCCCCAGGGCAATCATCCCAAGCCTTAGCAACCCACACACCTTGTAAACTCAAAAGTCAATAAGACCTGGAAGTGGAGGAGACCCCCCGGCTGGAGGAGGAAGTGGAGGGCAGTGGGCCTTGCCTGGGAAGTCGGTCAAGGGCTGCTTCAGTGCCCTCTGCCCCTGCCCTTAGATAGACTACTCCACCCATGGAGTTCTGGGAGTTCCTGATCTCTTACCTTCATATCCTGTCCTTAGATCTGTTGTTCCAGCAACAGCTTGGATGTGGAAGTGGCCTTCAAAGCCACCTGTCCCACATGTTCCCACCACCCATGGGGAGGCTGGAAGGCTAGGGAGTGCCTTGCTCAAGGTCAAGGTTAGGGTGGGTGAAGTGGAAACAATCCTGGCTGCTGTAAGGAGGCTGGTCCACCTCACCTTCAACACAGGTGCTTGTGGATGTAGGAGGGACTAGAGCTTCAGATAGCAGATTCCACCTATGGGACCACTCACCACTTTTTGCATTCAAAACACCATCTTCCCAGGGAAAACAAAGCTGGAGCCCACCAACCTGATGGGAGTCCGATGCAATGGGCCCCTATGAACATTAAGTAAAGCTGTCGTTTGCTTGTATGGGCTTGAATGTATGTAAAGTGGGGATTATACTCTATGCCTCACACACATTAGCTTGTCCCTTCAGTGTTTTTGAAGATGAAATGAGACCCTGATTGTGAAGGTACTTTATTAGCCAGATGTGTTTATATCCGAGCAAGTGCGTGTTGAGTGGCTCCTATTATTTTTGTTTTATTTGATGTTTGTCATGCTTCCTGCCGAGACAGAAGGATCAGCTGTCCTCTGGAGACCTGGGACTTAGAGCCAAGTTCTACTAGCTCCAAAGAGCTAAGAGGAGGCTTGGGAGCTCAGATAGGGCCACTCAGGGCACGAGGACACAAGGACCCACAGAGCTAGCTAGGTTCAAAGCCCCTTTGTCCTTGTCTTGTCTCAGCTTGTGGCTAGAACCATGGTCTATGGGATTAACCAGCTTCATGGTAAGACAAGTAAGCCACACACCTGAGAGCCCATACTTGGCTTCAATTTCTCTGCAGTTTTGTAGGGAACCCTGATCTCTGCGCAGGAGGACCAGGGATGCTCTACCAGGTGCTAGCACAGCTAGCTCCCTACCTCTAAACACTTTTCTTCCAGTTCTTCCAGCACCTTTACTTGGGGAGAAAAAAACTTCATCCACATATTTTCTATTCATTTGGCATGAAAGCCATCACAAAGCTCTGTCACAACCACGAGTCATGTAGGGCCAGTGAGGAATATTAACCAGAGGAGACAGAGGCAGGAAATTATACTGTGTCAGGAACAACCAACCTGCCACTTTGGTACCTGCCTGCTCCATAATCTCCTTACAATTGGCAATGAGAGGCCAAGCCATGTCTTCCTTGGGGGGTGGGGCACAGAAAACTCTTTGGCTTGGCAAGCAATCCTGCTGAGATTTGCCTTAAGCTCTCTCAAAGCCGTGTGTTTAGCTATGGCACAGGGCAGTTTCCTTACCTAGCTGTGATATGGTGTTTGTAGACCCTACACCCTATATACATCCATGCCATTCAGTTGTCTAGATGGACTGCACTTCTTTACATTATATTCAGCCTTTGAGGCTCAGCTGCAGTTGAACATAGCCTTCCCCCAGTCATTCTAGGTAGAACACTGCCAGCTCAGGAGTTGGTGCTAAGCAACACCAGTGGAGGTTTATCAGAGTGGTTAGATGATGGATGGATGGATGGATGGGCAAATGAAACAATGACAGGGGCTGGCATAATTTATTGTTTTATCTCTTCCCCATCTCTTGTCTTCTGAAACATATCCGGCACAAGTTTTTGCACTGGTAGAGATTTGGCAAATGCCATAAAAGTAATGACTGAGTTTTCAGTGAATAAATGGTTCTGAGAATCTATGTAAGGAGCATGATCTATAGGCTAGCCTTAGGATGTATGGATGTTGCCGTGACGGTTATAATGTATGTGTCTGTCCCATGCCTGCACCTTTGAGCTAAGATGCAAGCCTTGCATGGAAACCACACACTCAGTCTCATTTACTTATGAGGTAAATGTCACAAGGAATGAAAATTAGTGAATCAGTACATGGTTGAGACATGAGGGCAGAAAAAAATAAGCGAACAAAACAAGAATGCATATATACATGAATATTTGGGACTATATAAGTGGATGTTGGAAGAAATAAAGGAAGGAATAAGCAAAGGTTAAGTATGAAGGAGAAAAATTCCACATTCCATGTGATGTGTTATTTATTGACAGAAGCCTAGAAGGTAGGGTTGCCTAGAAGGCAGGGTTGTCCAAAGTCATCCCTTCTCCTACATCAGGGGGCAGGGACCACAGGGGTTAGCACTACTGATATAGCCTAGAATTCAGTGTTAGGAATGAGCTTCTGTGATGTGGGTTTACTCTGTACATGGGAGGATGCTCACAGCTGTAGATGCCCCACCCAGGAGCACACCCTCCACAGCAAGCTGGGGGCTCAGAGAGGGTCCAGTGGGGCCTGTTCTTTACCTGGGTTGGTCCAACAGACACTTGTAGGCTGACTTTCTTACACAAAAAGTTGCCCAGCTGGTGAGGCCTTAACTGACCCCCATATCTATAATTTTAGCACTCACTCTTACATCGTGGAATGTGGAATCTTGGATAGTGATATCTATATCACCATCTTGGATTTTTTATTTTATTTTATTGTAACTGTGCTAGCAATTAAACCTAGGGCCTCATACACATCAGGGAAGCCTCCTTCCACTGAGCTACATCCACATTGTATTTCTCGATTTTACACTATCAGCTTCTGTCCTGAACCTTCTCCCCATGCCTCTCCCTGACACCTGTCTTCCTCCCACACCTCCATTTTCCTTCTCAACACTTCTGCCTCCTTCCAACCATCATCCTCCTGCCAGATCCCAGCGTCCTCTCTGGTCTGTGGTGATCTTTGCTCTATGGTAAATATGACCATATTATTCCCTCCTAGAAACTCTTTATTGTCCCCCTTCCTTTCCTTTGGTCTTCTGTTTCCCAATGCTGTAAAACGTATGCTGGAAACTGTGCAATCTTTAGACTTTGAAGGATTTTTGGATTTTAGAATATTCGCACAGACTTTGGCAGTTGAATAACTCTAATTGGAAAATCTGAAATCTGAAACGTTCCAAACTTTGACACTTTCTGAGTGCCAACGTGTTAGCACTGAAAACATAAAGCCTCTGACATAGCATGTCCTCTGTAAGTGGCAGTTTATTTTCCCTCTAAGAAGGGCATCCAGTTGGGAGGGTGTAGTGGGGTGTGTGTGGCAGTATGTGTGGTGTGTGAGACAGCATGGACAAGCATTTGGGGATGCTCCCAGCATGGCATGAATTCAGGAACTGTGAGTGGGCATGCTGGTAGGCACCCGATTTCATCAAAATATTAGGACACTGGGCAAGAGACGTGGTTGAAATCAAATCCCAGAATGCATTGACTAGAAAATCAAAGAGCTTTGCCCTTCCTGTGGGGAGTGGGAAAACTTCCAAGAGATCCTTCCATACCATGCAAGCCTTTGCCAGGCTATCGGGAGTCCTGTGTTTTTAGACTTTCTCATAACTGTTCCGAGAAATCTAGATTATTGTCCCCAGTCTTCTGGGAACACAGAAGCACAAGAAGTTGGAATACCTTCTCCAAGGCAGACTGATGCTGCAGGACTTGAAAGCAGGCCCAGGGAACCTCTCTGTAGCCTTTGTCATCCAGAGTCTTAGCACTCATCAAACTTGTGGATGAGCCATTGCTGAAGCCAGAGACTGGCACTTTTTAACCCCCTAGCAGCAGCTTGCTGGTCCCCAGAGCAGCCTCCCAAGATGCAGGCTGTGAATGGGGCCTTCACAAGGCCTCTCTCAAGAAGAGAACTCACAGTGGAACCACATGTTCTTCTAAGGAAGGATTTTTTGTTTTCATTTCAAACAACTCCAGTTGGTGACGAGTGGCCAGAAGAGGTGCTCTGTTTTCCATCCTAACACCTATTTGCAGGTGGGGGCAGGGAGGACTCCAACCTGAAATGTTATTTCAAACCCTTCCCTGGTCTTGCACCTCCATTTCCAGGCCACGCATCACATAGCAAAGCACAATCCACAGTGTGTCCAGTTGCTTTGTAGTTTGAGCACCTTTCAAAGCATGAGGATGAGCCTGTTTCAGCTCTTTCTCTTCTGACCTCATACATAAACTATCACTGCCTGATGTGGTGCTTAAGTAAATAGCCTTGCTGGGCACTGTCGGTCATACCCCTGAAAAGCCAGCTTGCCAGGGACAGCAAGTTCAGGCTACTCCTCCCTGCCCTCCACAGACAGAGGTGAAACTGGTATTTTTCAAATGTTCCCTGCCTACTTTCTGCCATCTGAGGCACATTCCAAAGAGGAGGAGGAGGACAGAGATGTCTTGTCATCTGACAGGGCACAGACAGAGACAGATGACATGCTCCCTGCCAGAAAAGGCCACATTCAGACACTCCTAGATAGCCAGCTGCCACTTTATTAACAGTACAGATTACATCTGAATCAGGCTGGGAAAGAAAATATTTATGTTTGCTTGTCGGGAGGGCCTTCATCTGTCTTCAGCAGGAGCCAACCACACTGTAGTCCAGGACTGACATGTCTGAGGGCCTGCCCTAGGCTCAGCGTTGATGCAGTTTTCCAAATGTCTCCTATGGATGGGGACAGGGTGGGAGCTTCAAGGGTGCTGGATGAGGGCCTTAAGGGGAGGCAGGATTGAGGAAGCAGAACACTCAACTGCCTGTCAGGCTGCAGCCAGAGGCAGACGCAAATACAATATATCACCATCTCAATACGAGCTGAACAGGGGCTCAGCTGAAGCTCAGAGAAGCCACTTAGAACTGAGAACAGGATAATTTTGCATTGCTTGTGAACTGTGGCACTGAGCTAAGCCCGACCCTTAAACTGGGCAGGATATTTAACAGTTTATATTTTTCCTCTTCTCAGGGCCATTATTTTAAATCAAACTCAAAAGGCAACTCTTTAGCTGTTTTGGGGTGCCTATGCTTCTGCACTTTGGTAAAACCCTGCCCACTCTGGCAGTTAGTTGTCTATTTCAGTAACACAGTCAGAAGGTGCTGATCGATTGGAACAAGGTAGGTGGCCCCGGGGAATGGCAATATGGGCTTTGTGGGCTTCGGCAGAATTGTTCTCTTTAGATTCTACTAGTTTCTCTCTCTGAGCTCTAAACACTAGATCATGTATCCCGACATGTAGGGATCAGAAAACTTGAGTTCACATTCCTGATTGTACCACTTAACCATTGTGCAAGCAACCCTGAGTGTTTATTCAGGTTTCTCTGTCCTTATGGATAGAATAGAGCTAAGTACCTTCTTGTATGACTGTCTTGGGAGCACAGTAGGTAGATGTGGGAAACAGTGCTGTAAGCACTGGCTAAGAGGTGTCCCAACCAACACTGCAGGGTCTCTCTGGAACAGTATGGGCAATTTTTATTTATAAGAGTAAGCATGTAGGCCAGAACAATCCATAGAGTATGCTGTTAGTCTTCACATGATGCTGTAACAAACCATCACGGCCTGGGTCGTTTAAATTATAGCTATTTGTTTTGCTTAGTTGTGGGGGCTGAAGCATCTCAGGTCAGTGTGCCTCTAGATTTGATTTCTCAGGAGAGGACCCTGCCTGGCAGAGAGAGCCTCGGTGCTGCTCTTTCCTCTTCTTCTTTCTAAAAGTGTTTATTACATTTACTTGGGGGGGGGCGGTTAGCACACACGCCATGATACATATGTGAGTTCAGAAGACAAGCATTGGGAGTTGGTTCTCTCCCTCCATCACGTGGGTTGAGGAGACTGAACTCAGGTCATCAGGGTTGATGGTAAGCACCTTTATCTATGGAGCCATCTTGCAGGCCCTCTGTTTTTATGGGGACAGTAATCCCATCACAGGGAATTTTGTCTAATTACTTTCTAATGCCAATCCCCCCCAGTACTGTCACATGGGGTGGGAGACCTTGGCATGAATTTCTAGGGAACACATTCAGTCCGTAACAACATCTGCATGTAAGGTCTGTGTGGTGCTTTATAAAGCTGAGCGTTGTGTTGGTGTTAACTGTTGGTATTATATGTTTCAAAAGAGATCAATGATGCGTGAAGGTTTATAGACATTTACATAAATCTTTGCTTTGGGGCTTATGTATAGGTGAAATTGTAGCAAAGGTTAAAGTCACAGGCTCAGAATTAGTGATAGGTTCAGAGTTCCCATGCATACAGATTATACACAAGCATGGGATGAAAATGACTTGGGCCACAGTAGGCTCTTCACTCAGCATAGTGAGTCTCTTGCTTCCCTTAGCTTATTAGCACCTGTTAAGGGAACCCTGCCAGAGGGATTCATCTAGTTTAAGATCCCTTCTGCAGAAACTCAGGGATTCATCCTCTGCTGTGGAAGGGATCCTGGCTCTGGGAGCAGTTTTCCTGGGGTGGGACTACATGCAGCCTGTCTTTGGTGCTATGGAAACCTTATTAGCTCATCTCCATCTGAACCCATCCTCATGTATTCTAATGGGTCATTTGTCTCACTGATCCTGTCCAAGCTCCAGCTTAAGTGGCATTTGCTTAGCAATTGGTTTGTTTGAGAAGTTCACGTGTTAGTGCTGGGCTTCTGAACACTAAGCCATCCTCCTGAGCAGGCAGAGGCCCAGACTCCTGGGACAGGGTCATGGGGAAGGGGTCCCTCAGAAACAGTCAAACATTCTATTTATTCTAATATCTCTCTCTCTCTCTCTCTCTCTCTCTCTCTCTCTCTCTCTCTCTCTCTCTCTCTCTTTCTCTTCCTCCCTCCTAGACTTGCCAGATAACAATGCTCAGCACAGAAGTTTGGGTCTAACATCAAAATCTGCCATTTCTCTCCTGCATCAAGAGAGGGCCTCCATGAATGATGGAGCCTCAGAGGTCTTAGCTACCACTCGAATGACCTGAATCTGGCTCCTACCACAGAAATTTTTGCAGAAAATGGTAGGACCAGCAGTAAACCCATGTGACATATCCACATATAGGCACTGACGACTCCTCACATATATGAACATAACACAAAGTCATAATCACAGAAATGTTTTTGTAAACATAGCACACACACACACACACAAACACACACTCACACACACTCCACCCGTGAGATGGGGGGTTGTCTTTCATGCTCTACATAGCCCACCAACAAATAAACACACTGAAACACACTATAGGTGTGTTATACCCTCAAAGAAGTGCATGGTTTCCTGCACAGGCACACCTCCCCGACACCTTTACACTTATGCTTGCAGCATACACATTGCCACAAGCTCTCAGGAACACACACACACACACATACACACTGCTCAAATAGATATTTCTATTGAAACAAAAATTCTCCAAAGCCCCACATTAGTGATTCCCAATCAGAACTCCTATCAGCATCAGGGTGAGAACACAGAAGAATTAAGTATACATCAGGAGTGTCTGACACACATGCAGACATCGTATTGGAATCAGAATGCTCACCGCACAACCAGTGTGAGCATTGTATACACACCCTATCAGGCTTCTGTGGGGCCTGGCATGTTGAGTGGGAGCCAGTGAGTTCTGAAAGGCTTCCTGTATAGTGAACACAGAACACTTTTGTCACCAAGAATAAACTGACTCATCTTTTATTACTTAGAGGAAGAACACACTGACTTGGTGAGGACGGTTGTGATTCTTGTAAGTGGTGACTTTGTTGCTCTGCTGTTTTCAAGAGAAAAATCACTCGAGCCAAATGCTTCCCTGGCTGCCTTTCTTATTGTGTTTAAACAGTAGGAGCAATAACAACAGATACCTGCCCAGCAGATTTTGCTTCAGCTACACATTTCTGCCTGAGCTGAGAAGGTCATCTCTTCCTGCTATGGATAGAGAAGCTATCAAGGTAGTGTGAGCATAGCTCAAAGTCATCTAGGTACCTGCCATCTCAGTGACACTGTGTGCAGAGCATACAATAGGCACGGAGCTGCATATAGTATCATTAGTGCCATAGCTGCAAATAGTTAGCCTCAGCTGAACAAGGTTAGGAATCCAGAATTCCTTCCACTCCAACTGGTTTATAGATTCGGAATTTCCCTTCTGATTGAGAAGACATTGAGGGAGAGAGGAGAAATCTGGGACTCCCCCACCCAGTTCCATTGTCTCTGATGAAGGCCTAATTTATGAGGGCTGGCTACTGGTCATCAGTGGCAGACTGCGTCCTAACATGAAGGAGGACCTAGGTTCATCTCCTGAGCCACAGATCAAACAAAACACACACCCTAATTGATGTCCTCTAGTCCCCCCACCATCCCCAAAGTTGTTACAGTGGTAAGGGTAGCTGCATGGTAGACTTTGGAGAAGTCCTCCCTAGACAAGAGGCCTCAAAAGACAGCAGAGGTGCCACCTAAGAGAAGCAACCTTCCAGACAGCTTGAACAAACTTGACAACAGCTGCAGGTGGAGAACTGACAGTCTCTTTCTAACTGCTGCTCCCTGGGGGAGCCTTTCTAGGCCAAGACAAGCATTTGCTCTAACCACTTTTCCCTCAGAGCTAGGGCTGCTGGGTGGTCTAGGGAGCAGGAGGGCAGCATGGGGGGTGGAGCAGGATCAGGGCAAGGCAGGGCAGGCCTGACCTCATACAGGAGTGGGGAGAGGGAAGGAGAGACAAAGACATAGAGACAGAGACATAGAGACACAGATAGAGGAGGGGGGACAGAGACAGAGAGACAGAGAGTTGGATCTGGGTCCTGGGAAGGCTGATGCCCTTGGAGAACTGAGGTCCATGTAAAGAAGGTTTGGGAAAGTAGAAAGATCTAGCAGATGCTGAAATGCGACTCCAGGAGGGTCCAGGCAACCTGCTGAGGGTCCAGGGTGATGATCACAGGCAAATTCCCTCTCCTGAGACCTGCTTCCCAGGTGGTTAGGGTATGGTACACTGGGCCCCCTTCACCCCTACATATCTGGGACTCCAGAAATGTGGCCGACATGTTGTACCCCTCTTCCTCCCACCGCAAGGGCGGCCATTTGGAACACATTTGCAGACACATGGATTGTTTTTAAGTTAATGCTTTTTAATTCACTCTGTTTCCCAGTTGTTGGTTTTTTTTTTTTTTTTTTTTTTTGAAAAGGCGGATTCTGCCGGTGTGTGTTCCTTGCAGGGGCAGTGTGTGTGTGTGTGTGTGTGTGTGTGTGTGTGTGTGTGTGGCGGGTGTTTGCTGCATGGCAGAGATCTGATGAGAGAGAGGTAATGATAGACAAACACTCAAGGAGGCTGTGGAAAACAGGTCATCAGAGTCAGAGCAAAACAGCAACGGAGGGGAGAGGAACACGGACGGCAGCTAACACAGAAACACTCTGGAACCCAGGAAGTGAAGGCTCCATCCAGCAGCAGGGTGGGCTCAAGACTCCAGGGCAAGGGAAGGAGGGAACTGCAGCCAACATCCCCACCTCAACTAAGGCATTTGAGGTTGTGGTGGCTCTCATCGGGCTATGGGGGAGGGGGCTTTATTTAGGAGTCGAAGTCCTAAGGGTTGAACAGGTCTCAGATAGGGCTGGAGGAACGTGACAAGCCTCGGATCAGTTAGGGATTTGAGATCAGAGAATAAAGGCCCAGGTTGAGGCCAAAGCTCTCTCGTCCTGGCCCCCATGCAGGCAGACCCTGTGATTTCCAGCAGAACCTGAAGCCTCTAGGCCATTGAGTGGAGCCCTTGCTTAACATCTCTGTGCCTAGGCTCTGCTACCTGTAGGTGGCCGGTTCCTGTGGGACAGGGCAGCTTGGGGTTTCAGTGTGCGACACTTATGCTGCGCTGCTGCGCAGCCACAGCCATAACTTAAGAGATCCTGCTGGACCCGCAGTGGCTGCGGGAGCCAGGAGCTGGTGCTATTCTCCTTCGTAGTAGAGCAACCCTGTCGCTCCCACCCCGCCTCTGCCCCATCCGCACGCGGCTTCCTGAACCTGCCCAGAGGCCTCTCCAGACGCACTGCGTTGGACACACAAAAACTGTTGCCCATACGTAGCAGCTGCGTAGACCCTGGGGCGCACACAGCCAGGCGACTGGGCATCGGGATCAAGGCTGGCCCTAGCGGGGTGGAGAGAGCTGATGTGCAAGGCAGCGGCTCTGGGCTGCCTGGCTCTTCGCGCTGTGAGCCAGTGAGCTTTGAAAACCCTGGGCAATTAGCGCTAATTACGTGTGTGCAAACAGCCTTAGTTCAGGACGCGGGCTGGGGCGGGCCTGACTCGGCCATTCCACCGCAGTGGCCCAGCTGCTGAGCAAGGGCTGGGGAAGGGCGCTGGACCCCGGGTGCTGGTACCCTCCAGACCACAGACTCGCGAGGCGACCCAGAAATCTCCGCTTGGTGGCTTGTAGATCCGCTAGAGGCTGGAGACAGACCTGAAGTCTCCTGTGCTCTCTCAGCATGCTGGCCTGGCGGTATTTGGCTGCGCATTCTGGCCCTTTGGTGGCCTTTTAAGCAACACCCAAGCTGATGACACCGGACCAGGAAAGTAGTCTAGAGCCTGAATCCGGAGACCAGCCCAACCATACTGGATGGACCACTGGACTCCCAAAGAGCAGTTTCTCGAACCATAGTTTGCATGCGCATACAATAAGAACCCAAGGGGCTTCAGAGAGAGTTAAAGGGGATGGGGGACAGAAAGGGCTTCCTGCTAACTCCTCACTTTCTACAGTTTGTACGGCAAGCCTGAACTGAGATCTCCGTCTGTGGGCTGGAGAGCATCTGGTGGCTGTGTTGGCCAGGAGGCAGAGGGGAGAGATTTTATTTCCACCATTGCAGATGAAGGTCAGAGAGGTCAAACGTCTCACCAGAAATCACACAATGTGAGAAGCAGCGTGTTGTTTGGTGTTTGGACATCATTATTTCCAGCCCAGACTCTGCCTCTCTCTCTGTCTCTCTCTCTCTGTCTCTCTCTGTCTCTCTCTGTCTCTCTCTCTCTCTCTCTCTCTCTCTCTCTCTCTCTCTCTCTCTCTGCCATTCCTCTCTCTGCCATTCCTCCTGAATTCACCAGGTTTCCAGGCACCTCTCTGAGTTTGGCAAAGCCTGGAAACTGCCTTCTGGGCCCAGCTCCTGGAGCCAGAGGGGAAATGGCCCGCCGGCAGATCGGTCGAGTTGGCTCGCTGCGGGGCCATGGCGCCCTCTTGCGTTCGTATTGAGAGGTGCACCATGCTCAAGGTCGGGCACTCCTGGTCTGCTCTGTCTTGGGTGAGGGAGGCATCAAAACACTGCTGCCTCAGTTTTGCCACATGTGTTCCGGACAGCTTAAGTAAGAGAGAGTAGAAGGATATACACTTAGCGTACTACAAAGCATGGTGCACACTGGGTCAGGGCATCTGGTATCACTTTGTTTTCCTCTACCTCTGTGATCTTACAGGTGTACCATGAGGTTCTTAGAGCAGGGGTGAATCCCCACTATATAAACAGGACAGCCAAGGCTCAGCTGGGCAAGCCACTAGTGAGTAGTGGAGCCTCTAGTCGGTCTGATCAGCTGCACCTTCTATTGCTGCAGTTCCCTAGAGCTAGGATTCAGACATCAAATTCTGAAATGAGTCCAGTCAGGTCCTGGTGGCAAGATCTCTGGCAAACCAAAGTTCACCAGCTTTGGTGCCCAAGGATTGCCAGGAAAGGAGTGGTTTAATGAATCTAGGTAGGACTTCCTGAGAACCCACTGAAGTCCTGGTACTTTCCTGGAAGTAATATGTCTTAAACAGGAAAGCAGGCCTTCCTGAGAGAACTTGCTGGGTGGGGGCACTGGGAATTGAGGATTACACCCCTCTATGGCTATCTGTAAACCAGGAACCTCAGGAGTGGGACAGCTGCTATGCTGTAAGCAGAACTGGCTGTTGGTGTCTCAATGCAGCTTCAGTTAGGACCTTAAAAAAGTCCTTTGAAGCCTGTCCTTCTTGAAGATGGGGACACATCACCTCTAAGCTAGTAGCCACTAGGTATGTACACACACACACACACACACACACACACACACACACACACACTTGGCTTACACAAATGAAAACAAGGATGTTTAGGAAATGGGGATTAAGTCTTGTGGGCCATGACAGCGAAGGATACGGTAGTTTCCTGTTCTCTGGGGAATAAGACCCAACAGGGTGAAGGGCTCTCAGGGACATTCAGTGGTGACACAGTGGGAAGAGCTTGGGGGCTTGGGGCTGGAGCAGTGGCTCAGTGGTTAAGAGCATTTCGCTGCTTATAGAGGACAGAGTTTGGTTTGCCAGGACCTGTGTTGAGCAGCTCACAAGCATCTGTAATGATAGCTCTGGGGCAGTGGTTCTCAATCCCTGGGTCACGACCCCTTTAAGATTGCATACCAGGTATCCTGTATATCGCATGTTTACATTACAATTCATAACAGCAGCAAAATTACAGTTATGAAAGTAGCAACAAAAATAATCTTACGGTTGGGGGTCACCACAACGTGAGGAACTGTATTAAAGGGTCACAGCATTAGAAAGAGTGAGAGCCTTTTGGGGTTCCTGTGTCCTTTTCTGGCCTCTGTGGGCATCCAAACACATATTATACAAACATGCACAAACACAAACACAATATTTTTAAAAACTTAAAAATGTTTTAAAAGAAAAAGGGGCAATCCTGCCCCCCTTTAAGCCAGGAGTGTGGGACTGGGAAGCCCTGTGGCTCCCTCATCTGGAGCCTCAGAAGTCCTGTGGGACTGGGAAGCCCTGTGGCTCCCTCACCTAGAGCCTTGTCCCTGTGAACCTTGCACAGCACCTTGCTGTAGCTGAGCTAGCAGTCAGGCTAGAGGGCTGGAACCTCTCACATGTTCTATATGCTGCTGCCCCAGCTGGCCATAGTGCTGACTTTGAGAATCACAGCTCTAAGTCTTCCAAGACTCCCTCTGAGGCTCCTCAACCTACCCGCTGCACATGCAGAGCACAGCGTCAGGTTGTAGCAACTCTTACTCTGTTCAGTGTCAGAGAATGATCTGTGTCCTTGCCCTCAACATCAGCAGATGCAGCGGAGCACTGGGTGGTACCTCCAAACTCCAGCTTCCTCTTTACTGACTTAGAACGGAGGTTCTCAACCTTCCTAATGCTGCAACCCTTTAACATAGTTCCTCATGTTGTGGTAACTCCAACCATAAAATTATTTATTGTTGCCAATTTATAACTGTAATTTTGTTACTGTTGAATCATAATATTAAATATCTGTTATGGGAACCCTGAGGGGTCGTGACCCACAGGTTGAGAAATACTGGCTTCGCTTCTGCTTTCCCCATAGTTAGGCTGACTTCTCAGTGGAGGTAGGAGGGAAGTACTATGGCCTGAAAGGTGGAGTTTGAGGCAAAATAGGCCCCTCAATGGGTTGCAAATATGCTTGTCAGGGACTTGGGGTCCCACCACAACCCTCCTCCTGATACATAGCCTAGGTCTGGGGACTAGAGTGGATGTCTCTAACAGTCATGTAAAGGAATGAGAGCCAGGAGAGGCTCTGACCTGATGGGGCTAGGCCCAGGCAGTTGCAAAGTTCTTCAGATGGTGCAGAGGCCGAACACGGTGGCCTCGGCAGCTGCTGCCTTTTCTGCCTTGATTTCTCCATCTGAGGAATTTGTGGCATGTGTTTGCTATTTCCCTGACCTTCCCAAGCTGCCAGCAGGATAATATATGGAAATTGCTTTGACCTCCTGAGAAAAGAGGGTCTCCAGGAATAGAAAGTTCAGCCGCTAATCCTGTCCCCCCAGACTCACCACTAATGCTTGTTTCCGATGTCAGCCTGGCAGGTTGAGTTTAGCCAATGTAAGAACAACTTAGAGAGATGATGGTTTTTCTAATGGCCCTGGTTCTCCAAACACACACACACACACCCCACACACATGCAACACACAAACACACACTGCATGCACACACTGCACATACACACTCACTGCACACACACAATGCACACACATGCCATGCACACACAATGCATACACACATACAATGCATACACACACACACAATGCACACACACAGAGACCCACTCTCACACCCTGCTTCCCTGCAAACCTCACTCACACACGTGACTCCTGTGGAGTTGTCATAATTGCAGAGAATAATTAGAACTAACATTTGCACAGTGGCTGGCTGCCATGGAGTGGTTCTATCCCACACTTTCCTTTCAGCCTCACACCGACCTGAGAGGCAGGGATTATTGCTATTATTAGCTGAGGCTCAGCAAGGTTAAGTGACTTGCCTAAGATTACGCAGCCAGTAGGTGACAGAAATAGCTTCAGTTTGAGTCTTCTGACTCTGGATGCTCTTGTCTTGCTCACACTCATTTATCTGTTCGCCTGTATATTCACTTAACACACGTTTATTGTGCATCACCCATGGGCCAGGCCCTGTGGTAAGTACCACTGCCCTTCCACGTCTCCTTCTCATGAGTTGTTCCTTCCTTACAGAAGACAAAGTGGGGAGCTGGGAAGCATGCTCATCTGAGAAAAAATGAGCCTCAAATGAAAAAAAAAATGCGTCTGCCAAGATTGGGCTTTGGCAAGCCTATAAGACATTTTCTTAATCAGTAATTGACATGGGAGGGCCCAGCCTATTGTGGATGGTGCTACCACTGGGCTGGTGGTCCTGGGTGATACAAAAAAAGCAGGCTGAGGAAGTCAGTAAGCAGAACCCTTCCATGGTCACCACATTAGCTCCTGCCTCTGGGTTCCTGCCTGTTTGAGTTCCTGCCCTGCCCCTTCTCTATGATTCAGGATATGTAACCTAAATAAACCCTTTCCTCCTCAAGTTGCTTTCGATCAGTGTTTTATCACAGCATACAGCAGTGTTAACCCTAACTAAGACAGAAAGGGACTCACAGTTGAGACAAACCCTACTCTGTGACTTGAGAGCTCCTGCTTGCTCTGGCCTTTATGCCATCCTATTCCCATACAGAATTAATTAATCTCCACCCCCTCTCCTGTTTCTCTCTGTCTCTCTGTCTCTCTGTCTCTGTCTCTGTCTCTCTCTCTCTCTTACACACACACACACACACACACACACACACACACACACACACACCTCTGTCCATGCCCAGGCTCAAGGGCCTCCCCCAACTCTCCCTTTTCTAGATAGACACTACAACACTGAATGCCCTGCCCAGGTCCTGTGTATCAAAGCTCCCCAGCCCGTCCCTGTCACCTAGACATTTCAACTGAGCAGGCTCAGAAAACTAAGGATAGGATTTGCTCCAAAATGCCATTGGCATCTCTGGGGACACAGTCACATTTTCCTACTGATTACACAACACCATAGCATTTACAATAGTCACTCCATCTGTCAATACCAGTCGGAGACAGCTAGCAATGTCCTCCTACCCCCCCCCCACCCTGTGCTGACCCTGCCTGAGAACAGAGGCAGGATGGAGGGAAGAGAGGACATGGCCCAGCCCTTCGTAGAGCCCAGACAGAAGGAGAGATGACTTCCTCCTGAGACTGAGTCACTGATGCCTGTGGACCTTGGAGTCATATAGACTGGATCTTTTCTGATTCAGGCTTTGTGCTGAGTAGCCATGTGACCTTAGGCAATTCAGTAACCTCCTTAGGAGCCTTAGTTTCCTTAGACAAAATGGGTACAATGACCCATCTCAGGGCCTTCATGTTCTGAGAGCTGATCGGAGTAAAAGGCAGTCCACTTAATGGTCATCCTTTCTTGGAAAACCAGGCTTTGTTTGCAACTGTAATTGGTGCCCCCATTCTATCTGCCCAAAGAATGTCTGCATGAAAATAGCTGGGAAAGTGGGGGTGACAACTATGCCTCCACCACACCTAGCCTGTGGCAGACATGCTCTTCCTTAGACTCTGAGCCATCGAGTTAGGAAATGCAGGAACCTATAATCTGGTCCAGGCTACTCCAGGGAGCAGAGATGAGACTTCAAGAACTTGGATCTCTCTCTCTCTCTCTCTCTCTCTCTCTCTCTCTCTCTCTCTCTCTGTGTGTGCGAGTATGTGTACACGCTTACATACATCCTTGTGTGTGACCACTGAGTATAGGTTTATGAGGCATGGATGTCAATGTTCATTAATTTAATAAATTTATTTTCTTATATTAAATATATTACATTCCCATTATTTTATGTCCTATCTGCTTAGGGTACCACCACAAATAAGATGGGAAAAATTACATATCTTGTGGACTGGGTTCAGTTAAGGACATTTATGTTTATGTAAGCAGCAGTAGCAAGATGCTAATCCTAGTTCTGCTGTGTGCTGTTGAGCAAGGCATCTTGTCTCTCTGAACATGGGGACTTCTGCCTTACTCTTCTCTAAAAACAAAACACAAAACCTTATTATAAAAAATATTTCACATAAAAAGAATCACATGCACATATTATCCAGACCCAAATACTATACAACTCAGTGAACGTCTATACAGTTAGAGTACACATTCAGAATACAGCACTCTTGTGAAAACACACATCAGCTAAAGATCCCTTGCTGATTGGAAAGCCTGGAGCTTACAGGCAGTATTTGCAGTATTTTGGGTGTGGATAAACATTCATGTTTGCCAGCACCCGTTTTCCTTGGCTCAGTGAACACGCCACCTGTAGGACTCCGGAACTGGTTCTGAATTCCATCAAATCCACAATCCCTCCCACGGAGGTAGAGAGGGTGGGGGCATCTGGCTCTGATATCCTGGCTGGGTTTGTTTTGCCCTGAGACAATACATCCTGTAGGTTTTGCTGCTTGGAACTTATTTCCCAAGCCTCTTGCTAAAATAGATTTCATTTTAAGCAAGGCAGAGGTGACCGAGCTGCACACTGGAACTGTGCTAGGCCCAGGGATGGGTCTGGCTTGAAGGAAAGGTTCATGGGCTTGGAACTAAGGAGTAGAGAGAAAGCCAGTTTGAGGTGTGTCACTGTCTTCAGTGAGGTCATACTCTTGAGTCCTACCTCCCTAGATCCAGCTGAATAAGACACTATTTGACTCAAAGGGCTTGGCACCAGCTTCCAAGTGACAGCCTCCTTGTGGTTCCCAGATGGAACACCTCTAACCCAGCCTAGCTCAGCCAGTCAACCATGTGTATCCTTTTCCCACCCTGCCCAGTCCAACTTCACACCTTTCTCTGTCACCCTGCCCAGTCCAACTTCACACCTTTCTCCTTCTGATGAGCTTTGGATCCCACATGGGCTACAAAGCCCAAAGCTGCATTTCTCATACTCTCCTGTCGTTAGTTATGAATGTGAGGTTGGTTTCACCAAAATGTCGTATATTTGTGTCAGGCTTGAATTCAGATGTGAACCAAGAGTGAAGCCACAGGAAGGAGGCATCCATTCAAGAGACATTCATAGATGCCAATGCATGCTTGTCTAGAGAGAAGCAGGCATGCTCCTGCGTCCCCACCACCTAGTATTAGCAATTAGGAGAGGCTCCACAATTTTGTGGTGTCTATCCAAAGAATTTCCTTGCCACATTTCCCTTCCTGGAGGTGAAAGCTGTCAGGGCTTTCACAGTGAGGTGTGTGTCTGGCTGGCATGGACATGCTGAGGAGCCTGTTTCTGGAGGCAGAGCTGGGCCAGCAACTTCCATGCTTGGCAGATGTTTTCCTGATGCTTGCACCATCAGCAGCTGCCTTGGTGGTCCACTTCTGCAGCCCAGCTTCAGGAGCTGCTCCCGAAGATGCAGCCCAGAGTCTGTTTCTTCAGCTTTCCAAATATTTCTGTAAGCCATTCAATACCATTACTACATTTATTTCTGCTTGAACTACTCAGAGTGAATTCTGTCTCTGTAATTAGAACCTAAGAAATCCCCAACCTGCCCTGTACTCCATTCGGTTTAACAGGGTCCAAACTAGCCCATCTTTGAACCATTTCAGCTCATCCTTGTGTGTTCCATTCAGTGTGCCTCAAGTCAGTCCAGCTCAACCATGCACAGTCATGCCCAGCCATGCCCCAAGCTATGCCCAATCAGGCCCAGCTCTAATCAATGTACTCCTAGCTCACCTTTCTCACATGCAAGCATTGCATACCACCTCGGGCCAGCTCTTGTAATCCAACAGGCCATTTCACATTTAACTGAATGTGTGTATCCAATTCCACAGACTGCATAGCATCCTAACCCACCCAATGACTCTCCACCAGCTGCATGCCACTGGAAACTGAGCAACACAGCTCATTTCAATACACACACTTTTTTGCTGAGGATGCTTTGGGAGCCCTGAGATGGAGCAGTGTGAACTTCAGCTTCTCTGTGGATGTAAAGCTGAGTTTTCTGGTCAGTGTTTCTTTCTTTTCTTCCCCATCATAGACCCTCTTTATCTGTGTCCTTTCCATTTGGGTATCCAGTGTTCCCATGATGCTTTGTAAAGGTTCCAGACTCCTAGGGGATGCTTCTTCCAAGCCCAGCACCACTTGTCCGGATTGGCTTCAGGCATCTTCACTATCACACAGCTTTCTGTACAGCAGAGGGGAGGGATTCCTAAGGCACACTGGGAAGGATATCTTGCACCAATAGCTACAACTTGTATGTATAATGAAGCAAGCTCTGAGAGTAGATCTGAGGAGAGAGTTCCAAAGAGTGCTCTGTGAAGACGGAGAAGGGAGTGACAGTTGTTGCATATCCACCTCAGCAAACCTGTGCCAGGTGTGCTCAGAGCTCTGAGTGTGGAGTCTTCTTCCCTGCGGTTACGTCATATGTCACAGTTGAAGTAAGACTGGGAGAGTCATCGGGTCATCTGGGTGGCACCAACACAATCACAGGATCCTCCAAAACAGCAGGCTCCCTCCAGTTGCCAGTGGAGGAGAAAGTTGGAGACTGCTGGTAGGGAAACTTAGGGACACTAAGTGTGAAAAAGACTCTCTGGGCTCCTGCTGGAGTGAAACGGAGGGGACCACAAGAGAAGGGATATGTGTGTGCTGGGGGAGTTGATAATCAGCAAGAACCTCTGTCAGGGACCTCTGTCAGAAGTGGGAGGAGGAGGTAGATTTTATCAACAACCTTCTTGATCCTGGATCTTATTAGTCTCTTAATAAGACCCCAAGCAGCTGACATCTTGATTTTGGCCTTGTGAGAATTTGGGTGGGTAGAGGAGTCGGTGCACTCACCTGGATTTCTGAGTTACAGAACCATGAGGTGATACATTTCCTGTAAATGACAAGGTTTGTGGTAATTCCTCATGCATCAATAGAAAAATGAAATGCCTAGCTTATGTCTACTCTCTCAGAATTATCTTGTTCCTCCTTTGATTCCCCCCACCCTACCTCCAATTCAACCTGGAATTTGAGTTGTAGAAGAGAAGAGAGTACTGGACACAGACACACTTGAGCTCTGGTCCTGCTTCAGTCAATTGTCAGCCGTTTGACTCCAGCATCATCTAAACAGAGCTTTGCTCATCAATAAAATGTTGAGACCATACCTTTCTTGCCATATTTAGTTAAAATATTAAATATACTACATATCATACGTGTGGCCTAGAGTAGGAATTAAGTATCTTTTATTTGTTTGTGATAGCAATTAGCTGATATCAGTCAGTCAGCTCAAAGATATTTGAGTGTATGAAGATACTAGGTTTTTATTGCCATCAATACTAATAACAAGACAATCATGATTATGCATTTTAATTGACACCCAATAATTATATATACATATACACACATATATGTATATATACATTGTATATACAATATAGATATTATGTGTGTATATATATGTATTATATTAGTGTGACATTTCAATACATATATTGAATATGCAGGGATCATCTCAAGTTAATTGGCATGTTAACAACCTTGCCGTCGCCATTTCTTTTTGCTGGGAACATTCAAGATCCTCTTGACGAGCCATGTTGAGTATTCAGGAAACTGTTGCCCACAAGAGTTACCCAGAGTGCTGTAGCCCATCAGCAGCCAGCTCTTCCTTCTGCTCTGCTGCTCTGGTACCCACTGACTAGCCTTTCTCCCTTCCCTGCCCATCCAAGGCTCTGGTAACCCCTTTTCTCCCCCTCTGACTGCAGGAAAACTACAGTAGCACCCACTGACTAGCTGCAGAGGAAGAGCCCTAGGTGCACGGAGGGCAGTCTGCTGAGAAGGATGCTGTACAGCCCTCTAATCAGGGGTCGCTCCTCAGCTCGACACTGAGACCAGCTCTTGAATTAGTTATTTGCTCAGTCAAGAGTAAGCTGTGAAAGTGAGCTGAGGTTGAATAGAGAAATCAACACAGGGCTGTGGGGACCAGCCTACTGGCTCTCTCTGTGTGGGCCGAAGGAGCAGAAGAGAGAGACTTCTCCAGTCTTCTTTCTCCAGCTTCTCAGAGCTAGTGGGAGCAGGTGGGTATGATGATGTCTCAACTTTGCCTCCTTTATCATCAGTGCGGTAGTTTTTCTGTACAGGCTCCCCGACCCTGTTTAGGCTTGCCTGGCTTACTATGTAGCCCTGGCTAGCCTGGAAATCACTATGTAGATCAGGCCAGCTGTCTTCGTGTTTTTATTACTGTGAAGACACTCCATTTATAACTCTTATAAAGAAAAACATTTAATCGGGGCTTGCTTACAATTCAGAAGTTTAGTTCATTGACTTTCATGATGGGAAGCATGGCAGTGTGGGGACAGACATGGTACTAGAGAGGTAGCTAAGAATTCTACATCTGGATCGGGCAGCAGCAAGAAGAGAGAGTCTTGGTCTGGCTCAAGCACTTGAAACCTCAAAGTTCACCCCCAGTAACACTCTCCCTCCAACAAGGCCACACTTCCCAACAGTGCCACTCCCTATGAGTCTATGGGAACCATTTTCATTCAAGCCATCACACTAGCTTAGGCTCACAGACATCTGCCTGCATCTGCTTCCCAAGTGCTAAGATCAAAGGCATGCACCACCATACCTGACCTCGCCTAGACCTGTGAAAATAGCTCATTCTGTCCCACAGGGCAGAGAGGCATCACCAATAGCTATAGTGAAATGACACTGAAATCGGTGCTCCAAATCTCCACATTAGAGAGAGTCCTGTGTTTCTAAGGTCTGTTTCCTGTCCAGCTTTAACTGCATACACATCTTAGCCTGTCATCTGTGAGCGATTTACGGCTGAAACAGATTTTCTTCTTTCGTTCTGAAGTTCGACTAGCACATGTAAGTCAGGGCCCCACCACTTTCCTTTACTTTATCATATGCATTGTGTGGGTGGGTGTCACCAAAGAACATGTGTGGAGGTCAGAGGACAATTTGTGAGTCAACTTTCTCTTTCTGCCATTTGAATCCTGGGGATTGAACTCAAATCTTCAAGTTTGGCAGCAAGCTTCTTTATACACTTAACCATATTGCCAGTCCAGCCCCACAATTAAATTACTTTGAAAAAAACTACTTAATTTCTTGGTCTCTGTTTCTAGATCTAATAATTGGGATTATAACAGTTCCTATTTCTTGGCAGCAGAAACAGGAAGCAGGCTGACCACATCTCATTTGCATCCAGGAAGTAGCAAAGACAGAGCAGAAAGTAGGGCAAGGCTATAAACAAGTGGTTTTCAGACTTTCCAAATGCTGTGACCCTTTAATACAGTTTCTCATGTTGTGGTGACCCCTCCCCCATGATAAAATTATTTCATTGCCACATTATAACTATAATTTTTGCTACTGTTAGGAATTGTAATGTAAATATTTGATATTCAGGATATCTGATATGTGACCACCCCGAAAGGGGTCAATACTCGTAGGTTGAGAACCACAAATATAAATTCTCAAAGCCTTCCCAAAGGAGATGTTCTTCAAGCAAGGTTTCATCTCTCAAAGACTCCATGACCTCCACAAACAGCGCTACTGACTAGGGACCAAGTGTTCCAATACATTCACCTGTGGGGGATGTTCCCCATTCAAACCACCAGTGTCTATGCATAGTAAAGGAAGGGAGGGTAATAGGTTAAAAAGAAAGAAAGGAAGAAAGATGGAAAGAAAGGAAAGAAAATCTTCAGATGACTAACAGTGAATCTTTCATATTAATCCACCTCTATCTCCCATGTTTGCTTTCCCATATCTATCATGTTGCTTCTTTCATGAATGTTCTAGAAAGAATTGGGATCTCAGTCATTCAACAGATATTTATAGCACACTTTTGGATACTAGGTGTGGTCAAATGCAGAGACTACTTACACCAAGAGGGAACTCTGGGTTCAGTTGATATAGAATCATGGACCCTTCCAACTTCTTGCAGCGAGTCTCCCTCCCAGGGGCCAGGAGGACCCATGCTTGCTGGCGGAGCAGATGGTATGGGGTTGAGACACTGGGATGCCCGCTGAACTCTCAGCCTTTGTTCTGCTCCCACTGTAGCCAGGCATGCTGAGCCTTGGTCATGTAACCTACATTAGAGTACTGGCTCCACCAGTCTGAAGTCAGGCCACTTGTTCTTTGACAGACTCCCTTAATTTTATAAGCCCTGGCTTCCTCACAAGTAAAACTGGGGTAGAATGCCTGCCCTGCCTCAGTGCCTGAGTGTCTGTGAGAGGAGGTACAGGTGGTACCAGGAAGGCAAGAGTGCATGGCTCCCCTGCCTCCTGCCATTGTCTGAGGTGAGGGAAGGAAGCAAACATGTCAAGCTATGCACTTCAGTCTCATCAAGATTCTTTCACGCAGGCTGCCTTTCTTCAGGCAAACTGTAGCCCACAGAGTTTGGTGAGGAAAGCTCCCCAGGTCCCTGTAGGTGTGGTGGGGAGCAGGATTTCTGCCCAGTCCTAGACTGTGACTTGACTATCTCTTTTCAGGCTAGAGAGAAGCCACCATGGACCTCAGGCTGTTAGAGCTAGCTTAGGAGCTTTGGGTCAGGGTTGTGCAGTGGGTCGTAGCTGGAAGATATGCCCCCTCCACCTCTGCACATAAGACATCCAGGCATAGAGCTCGTGGGAACCGCTCCAGGGCAGGGCTGGAGTTTCACTTTTGGCCTAGCTTAGATGGAGAGTGACAGGGCTGGGGGCTGCCTGACAGTTCAAAGAAGATATGTGACTCGGAGGTTAAAGTTCAGCAGAGAAGTCATTCTCTAGCCTCCTCAACTGGGAAAAATGTGTTCAAGCTGTTGCCCCTCCTGAGGTTAGCCCTGTCTTTCTGTTCCCTCCCCTGGCTCCTCCTTGCACTTTTGGGTGGGGGTGGGGTTCTTCTGGGTCTCACTCACATGGCCTGGATCCATCCATCTTCATGCAAGAAGTTCCTGGGCCCTCATCTCACTGAGCCTTCCTGAAGGTCAGGCTCTGGTGAAGCTGAGGTGGATAAGAGCCCACAGACTGGACAGAAGAAAGAGACAGAGCAGACCATGTTGATCCAGCTGGACCTGAGCTCAGAGGCTGAGAGCTTCTGTTTATCTAGTGTTCCTTACTAGCTACAGGTTTCAACTCATGACGTCATTGGATCGTCACAATATATGCAGAGCCAGTAGCTCCTATGCCATTTGGCAGCTAAAGAGCTATGAGTCATTCAGAGGGTATCTGCCTATGAGAAGCTGGTCAGCTCCAAGGCCTATCCTTACCATATGTCTTTCACCAGAGTGGGGAGAGAGCTGCTCCAAGAAGCCTGTAGCACTCAGGGGGAGGAGGTGTGGTTAATGGGCCTCTGGAGCAGTTTGTTCTCACTCTGCACCATGGAGCAGGCATGGGCCAGAGAGGGATTTGTTCTAAACCTCAGAGCTCAGCATCAGACCTTACTCTTGGGCCCTGCCCCGTGTTCCATCTGTAGCACCTTCATTCTCTGCTCGCTTGATCTTGTCTTTGTTGCTAGTCTGTGGCTTCCCTCTCTGCACCATGCTTTGACTTCAGCTGCCCGCTACAAAAATGTTCATCTACTCTAAGCTACAAAACACCCACTCCACTGGGCACCTGACCTCCCGCTTTAACTCTGCCTTAAAGAGACTCAATGTGTCACCAGGAACCAAACAGAATCTGGTTCCAGGGCATCTGGATAGCACCCTATACAAAGACAGTGGACCTTGTATTTCTTTGGACATCCCTTCTCTGCTCCCAGGGAAACCATTGCAGAAGACATCAATATTGTTAGGTCACCTGCTGTGACAATATGTCTACAGATAATCTTTTAGATCTCCAGGAGTTAGTATACAGCCCTTTCTACTCAAACTGTTATCTCTTTTGCTCAGAGTGCAGTGGTCTGCCAGGCTTTTACTGATAGGGGTCTGGGCCATGGCAGAATCAGGATTTTGTCTAAGTAGCTAATAAGGCACTCAGCTCCTTAGGCTGGGGATCTTTCCCACCTCTATCACATTCCGATGACTGCCTTCTAGAGCAGCACACAGCACAGAAGCCAAGACCAGAGCAATGGCACGTTGCTTCTGCTGCTCTGACACTAAGCTGTTGTTAGAACAGGGCAACTCCCTTTCCATCTGTGAGCCTCTCCTGCTCACATCTAACAGGGGGATAGGCAGGGCCGAAAAAAGAGATCAGAGACATCCAGGCTGTTGCCTCCACTGTTCTCACCCCCTGCTTGCCAAGGAGCTGGCACCTCAGATTGCCTGTTGCCCAAGGTGGAAGCCTCAGGCCAGCGAGGTACAAGAGGTCTGGTGCAAGGAGCATGATTTGAATCCCACTTCCTCCACTGGTTGGCTTTCATTGCTTTGCCAAGTCGTTCCCTTCTCCATTTCCTCATTTGCACAAAGAGGAGAGAAGAGTAAATATGAGAATTAATGTGATGGCTTTGCAGCACTGGCACTTTGGGGGCACTCATTAAATATGCAAAGTGGCAACTGTCCTCAGTCTGAGGTGGAGCTGACAGATGAAACAGCCAGGAAACCTGGCTCAGTGCTGTCGGTTTGTGGCACAAAGCTGCCTGGGCTACAGAGAGAACACTCAGCAGGGCCCAGGGGATATTTCCCAGCCTGGAGCTACTCAACCTACTGCTGCAGAACCAGACTCATCATCTCTGAAGAGCAGTACCTTTGGTTACACACAGCCTCCAGTGGACACCCACAGCCTGGCACCCGCAAGTACACATGTGAATATATCCCTGTCAGTCTAGAGCAGGGTCACCAGGTTCCAAGGAATGAGATCTAGGCTGTATAGAGAGGAGTGGCAGTCAGAAAAATGGCATCCAGGAGTGCCAGGCAGCCCCTTTAGATAATCAGGACCAGGCTAGAGGGACACACACACACACACACACACACACACACACACACACACACCAGCAGTAGACCATACATTCCAACGGGTGCTCAGAAGCCAAGGTAGAGGCCCAGCACACACCAAACAACCAGACAAATGCCACAAGAGCCCAGCAAGTGACCCACAGGGAGCCAGACCAGGGTGCTCACTCACACTGGGGTCTAAAGCACACCCGCTCAGCCTTTCCTGCTTGTTCCCTGCTTTATTCTCTCTACATCCTCCCCACCAAGCTGCTTGAGCTTAACCTGGGCATGTGGGCCGCCGGGCCTGGGGCCATTATGCGGGCGCATGGCCTGCCTCGCAGGGGCGCAGAGCAAACTTAACCTTCATTTGGGAGCACCCAGCGGCCGGAGCGCGCTGCGCAGCCATCGATCGCAGCTAATGGCCTCGTCTAAATGCGGAGCCGCTGCCTCCGCCCCCGGGTCAGGGCGCCCCCGCCCTAGCCCTGAGCTTGGTGCAAAATGGTGTTTACAAAAGTCAATATTGGCCACAGTGCCGCCCAGGCATGGAGAGCCGCTGGGTGGCCCAGCCCAAGCCCCTCTCTTACCGTCCCAACTGACCCTAGTCCTGAATAGGCACCTGAAGGGCAGACATCAACAAGCCTTGGCCAAGGGTGCAGAGGACTATCAATCGCCCCATCCTTTCTGCTTAGTGCTGTACTTAGGTATGCTTTGGGTACACCTGCCTTGACCTCAGGTCCCGGCTCTGTAATGGGTCAGATCCTTTCTTTATAGGGTCCCAGAGTGTCATTTTAAAATCCGTTTCCCAAGAATTGTTGAAGGGCAGTCTTAAAGGTATAATGGCCAGGTACCCCAAAAACCAGACTCTCTTTCTTACCTGGTTTCCTTCAGGTCACTGCTAGGCAAGCCTCTGCTAGGGCTTAGCGTATCCAGGACAAAGCACCGTCTCTGAAAGGTTCATACCTGAATCTTGGTCTCTGCATTAAACAGCCTGGGGGTGACCCTCGAACCCTTCTAAGTGAGCATCACATGGAGGTGGAGGTCAGACACTAGGTAGCTGGGCAGTGGATCACCTGCTAGGGAAACCTTCAACATGCTGACGCCAAGGCCTAGGCCAGGCCCCAGCCAGGAGCCGGTTGTTCAAACTGCACATATGGAGGTCATTTCATAACAGATCCACACACCTCTTAGGGTCTCCTTTCGTTTTGCGTCGCCAGTTTCCAGTTTTCAGAAAAACATAGTAATCGCAACAGTTTCTTCCTATGCCCCAGCTCTCTGTTCCCATAAGAGGAAAAAATTAAAAGAGCAGGAGGAGGGGAGAAGGGCTGGCCCCAGAGCGTTCCTGGACCCCGCAGGGCTGGCAGACCAGCAACCAGAGCCTGCCCTCTGGTGGCCACGGTTATGCTGACCGCCCTGCTCCTGGATTGTTGGATTGCAGAGCACTTTCAGGCACTCCTAGGTGGCAGCACATTTTAGTTTTTTGTTTGTTTGTTTGTTTGTTTGTTTGTTTTTTGAGACATTATGGTCGTTGAGTGTCAGTATCACAGGAACAGTAACAGTACCATCCAACTTCAGAGAACTTTCTCATGTCAGACACAACAGCAGCACCTTTGTGAGCTGTTTCTTCTCTTTCTCTCCAACACCCCATCCCACAGCGTTGGTCTTTATTTTCATTATATACTGCGATTTTTCCCAAGTCACGTTCTAATGCGCAGTGGGTGGAGACTTGAATCCAGGTCTCCAAAGTCTAGGTCTACGCCTGCAACCATCACACCCTTTCTATTCTGAATCTGGACATAGTTCAGACAGTGTGTCTTCAGCATTCTAGATTAGTCATATCTGGAGAATCAACGGTTTAGAATTACTGAAGAAGAAGAATTACCCGAGAACAAGGTACTTTAGATGTGAGGACCCAGGAGCCATAGTTAGGGTAGAGAAGGCCTTGCTGCAGGGATGGTGTAGACGGTGGTCCCCCATTCTGCATTTGAAGACAGAGTATAAGGCCTGACTAGATGGTGCTGCAGGGTGGGAAACTCAGGACAGCCTCCAGTCTCCTGACCCAGGGTTCTTTCCATGTGTGTTTCTCAATCAAAGCTTCTCCAGTCACGCTCTTTTTACAGCCATCGCAATAAAGCTGTGGACTTTTGTTCCAGAACAGCACATAAAATATCCCATTATTTGCTTCCTAGCCTGAGCTTCTGTTTTACGTCTTAAGTCTAAAGTGTAAGCCTCATAAAAGGTAATCATCTGAGGCCTGTTCAAAGAGAGGCCATAAATTGCCCATTTAGCCCAATCAGCCTTTATTGTACTCCTATGGGTACCTGGCCAGGACAACCTGGATCCTGGGGAGAGGTAGGGGGAGCAGAAACCCCAGCTCCAATTTCTGAGCTGTTTAACTCTCTTTTGGGAAAGAGTGCCAAGATGTAGAGTTGACCCAAGGGACAGAAATGACATAAAAAACATCACGATTGTCCGATCCATGACAGTGGGGTCGGGGAGAGGGAAGAGGCCAGTGGGAGCTAGGAAAGAAGGAAAGCAAAGAAGGAAGGGTTTACTGTTATTATTATTGCTATTAATTACTCGGAAATGACTATGCCCTGTGCTAGGTATGAGAAGTATCTTATTGTACAGCATTCTTGATGGTGCCTTTTGGTGGGCAGACATAAGCTTGGGGAGGCTAGATGTTTACCCAAGTTCAGGTAGTCAGCAATCCCAGAACGGTGATTCAGACCGATTTTTACTTGATGTGAAAGCTTTTAACAAGTGTTTCATGTCACACTGTGTTGGGAGTTGGTCTTAAATGATTGGAGTGACTTACAAATGTAAGCCATAGGGTGTCTGCAATATGCAGGGCTGGAGGGCAGTGGCACAAAGGCTCTGTCTGAAGCCTGTACCTGGCTCATGGATGCTCACCCTGTTAACGATATGTGGGGATCCTAGGTGCCTCCAAATTGACCAAACCCAGGTCTTCTCCTACATCAAGTGACCCAGAATTCAGCTCTGTGTTTAGGCTGTGTAGGGACTGGGATACCCTAGCCAAGTCAAGCTCCCTGGAGTCACCTCTCAGGAATATGCCGTTTCCAAATTTGCTGCTTGGAGGGCTCTTCTCGCTGGCTCCTCTCTTGACCACTGACACTTCAATTTCTCCAAGATCTACAAAAGTATGTGAGAGTCTATGGAGGGGCTTTGTTCTTTCTCCAGAGAGAGGGCTATAGAGGGGGAGAGCTCTGTCATTCATGACCCCACAGTGTCTAGATTAGGCTCGGGATAACGGAGACCCTGCTTCTGAAACTTTTCCACTCTGTCCCTAACCTTCCAAGTCTTGCCTTCTTACCTCCAGTTCCTGCTTTCTTCTGCTTTAGTTTTCAGTTTTCCTCCTGCTCCTCCCCCATCTCTCATGGCCGAGTTTCCTGCTTTCTTACATCTACCCCTTGCAGATGTGTGAAGTCTCCTGATCAGCCTTCCCATTTTCCTTCTCTTCTATTTTATTCACCACCAACAATGTGGGCCCTGCTCCACTGAGACCCGAGTGCTCTCAAGACATTGTTCAGACCCCTGTGTCATGTAGAAAGGCTCTTCATCACCTGAATCTGTGGGTAGCTTCAGGCTTCCCTCTTTGTAAGGTGTGGTTCTGGGGAGAGTGAGCACGGTCAGATGAGTCAGCCTGTTAATCCACACACTGGGATGGTAACAGAGTCTTCACAGGAGTGCTGCAAAGATTCAATAACACAAACATATGAAGTATTTATAGCATTGCCAGGCACCTAGTAAACACTCAATAAAATTCTCAGGGTTAACTACCATCATCATTGTCAGCTTCTAACTAGTCCCAAGCCAAACTCTTTGACCCGTTTCCCAGTCTTCAGGGAGAGTGGAGTGTTCAAGGATTGAAAGATGATTGGAGATGATTTGGTCTCATTTTAAAGACGTGTATTCAGTCTATCTTGTTCCTTTAAATGTGGTTTTACCTGTTCCCATTTTGACCCTTAAACTATGGCAGAAATGGCATTGTGCAGTTCAGAACTTTTCACCCTGGCTCTGGTAAGAAGTCTGATGGTCTTGATGATACAAGAGGGGCCCCAAGACACAGGGTCACACTGAGCCAACCTTCCATCTTTGCTTAGAAGTCTTGGACATATAAGTGAATCGTCTTCAGTCCCCTCAACCCCCCTCGCCAAACTGTTCATTGTCCAAGTCTACGGCAGAGCTCCCTAGGCAGCCTGCCTGACTCTTGGCCTCTGAGGTAGAAAGACAGATTAAATCTGCTGTGGTAAGCTGCTGCAGTCAGGATGGGGTGTGGACAGCTGAAGCAATGAGCAAAAGGTATCTGGACTTGCAGAAAGAGACCCACAGCTGTTGCTATGTAACATGTACCTTAAAGTAAGTTATTATGGGATAGGGGATGGCCCAGCTGATAAAATGCTTGCTGTGGAAGTACCTGAACTTGATTCTCTGAAACCATCATTTTAAAAAAGCCAAGTGTGGTGACTTACGCTTGTAGTCCTAGCCCTGGGGAGGCAGAGAAAGGCGGATCCTTGGGGTTTGCTGGTCAGCTAGACTAACCTACTTGGTGAAATTCAGGTCAATGAGAGGCCTTGTCTAAAAAGCCAAAACAAGGTGAAGGGTGCCTGAGGAATGACACCTGAGGCTGGTCTTTGGCCTCTATAGGCATACTCTGACATGTGCATACATGCTTGCATATGTGTGTGCCCATAAGTTTTAAAAACCCAAGTTGTAGCCAGTTGCTGGAGTGCTTGTCTACCTTGCCAGGCATGAAAACCTGGGCTCAGTCCCTAGCACTTCATAAAGTGGACATGCTAGAGAAC
Organism: Rhabdomys pumilio; assembly: GCA_030674055.1. NCBI lineage: Eukaryota > Metazoa > Chordata > Mammalia > Rodentia > Muridae > Rhabdomys > Rhabdomys pumilio. The sequence goes on from JANHMN010000004.1 coordinate 35,511,477, forward strand.
ATGTCATCTCAGCACACAGAAGGATCAGAAATTCAAGACCAGCCTTGGCAATATTGTGAGTCGGAGGCAAGACTGGACTACACGAGACCCCTGTCTCAGTAGCAAAGCAAAGTAAACCAACAAATAACCCCCACATTTATGACTGTGTTTCCACTTAACGATTATCCTAAAAGCATCAGTGAATTAGGTTATTTCTTTATTATTTCTACACTCAATATTGTAAACCTCTTAACTTTTTAGATATTTTATTTTTGTATTTAGTCAGTGTTAATTATCTTCCAGATTGAAAAGTGCTACTGACCCAGGCCAGGATAAGGTAGCAGCCAATTTGATCTTCAGCTGGGTATGGGCCATTGTTTCATCCTCCAAGAGTTTGACAAAAGAGCCTCTGGCCCACAGGCTGGACAGATTCTCCTCCTGCTTAATCTTCACCTGTTCCATCAGGAAAATTTGTAAATCTGAGCCTTTCACACAATCTCCAGTTTTACTGCAACCTGGTGTCCCTTTCCAAACTATTACCATTGCGAGTCTCACTTGGCCGTAGCTACACAACCCATTGTCCTGTCATTGTGACAGATGGATCTAGTCTGTGAGAATTATTTAGGGCTTCTAGATTCTTTTATTATCTTATAATTAGTGGGGTCATCTGGAGGTTTCCTAGGAGATGAGGGATTGAGTCTGCATGTTTCTTTTCCTCCCTAAGAAGGCAGCTAATTCATCACGGTAGAACACCTGGCTGGCTGTACAGGCGCACTGGCTGCCTGCTTGGCTGGCTCAGTGGGGCTCATCTTCCACCTAATGGTTTTTGTTTTTTTGTTTTTTTTTTAATTTCTCTTTTTCTTGACTTCATGGTTCCCTGTGACTTTTCCTTCCTGTTTCCATAGCTAGAAACATACAGATAACAATGCTTTACAAAGAAAGACATTTACTAGAAAAGTAAACTACATGTATGTCAACATTGCCAGACTTACAGAAATAATAAAAGGAACTCTGTATTATTACAGTTGTTTTTTTTTACCATAACCACCATTCTGTATGCTTTGTATGAACTTGGGTGCCGTGAAGAATTCACAGATTTTTTGTAAACTTACCTTGATGTAATGAACCATGTTTCCTGCCCCTCTTACTTTTCCGTGTGCTGGTCAGATGACACTTTGCCACTGGAAGGCACTGTAAGCTGGATCCTTGTTTTAAAGTACTTCACTAATAGCCTCTAATGCAGTACTGCTTTCTCGGGAGAGCAGGGGCCTCCATAGCTATCCTTATGTTCTGGTTTCTCTGCAAGCCATGGAACTGCCCACCTTAAGAGACAACATTTCCTTGTAGCAGAGAGTGGTGTCAGAGCTTAGGGCTTTGGGTTCTATGTCAGCAAATGAAGTCTTAGTGTTGGAACCCCAGCTGTTTTATTCTGGTTTTGTGTCATGTCACTTGAGACAGGAAATGGTGGTTTCAGACCTCTAGGGATCTGCTAGAATTTGTGTCCTGCCTAGTTTTATGTCAACTTGACAAAGTCATTTGAGAAAAGGGAACTCCAGTTGAGACTGGTCTGTAGACAAACCTGTAGAGCACTTTCTTGATTGGTGATTTATAGGAGAGGCTCCAGCCCACTGTAAATGGGGACACCTTTGGGCTGGTGCTCCTGGGTTCTATAAGAAAGAAATCTGAGCAAGCCATGAGAAGCAACCCTGTAAGTAGACTCTCTCTGTGGCCTCTGTCTGCTTCTGCCGCCAAGTTCCTGCTCTGACTTCCTTAGATAATGAACAGTGATTCAGAAGTGGAAACAAAACACACCAGTTTTCTCCCCAAGTTGCGTTTGGTCAAGGGGCTTCATCACGGTAATAGTCACATGCCATTTCGTCCACTGCTGGCCCTAGGAAGCATGGGTGTGTTCTCCTCTCCATCACTCTGTCCCCTTCATTTCTCACACTGCTGTGGAGATGGCCTGTACATTTAGGTGGGAGGACTTATAGATAAAGGAGAGACGCTCAGAACATCTTTACTGTCTGTGTTTTCTCCTGAAATTCTTATGTCAGAGTCAATCCTATAACCCCCTTCAAGCATTCCTAACTAGCCCTTGTATCACAGGGTTTTACTGGTGACACAGAGTGCAAGGCACCTTTTGGCTAGCTCCAGGTGCCTGCCACCACTGTCCCCCAGAAGATCCAGTGAGTTTCTTGTGGTGCTTCCCAGCTGTCTTATGTACTTGCAAGTGAACGTGAGTATATGGTCCATTTCTGCTTCTTGGACATTACAAAGGGCAGCCCACCATACATTACATTTTTTAGCTCACCTTTTCACTCTATAATGTATCTTGTAGTTTACCCTATAGAATTTCACAAACAATAGTCTTGGCAGATATACTTCACCATTCTTAACCTTTCCATAGGACTACCAGTTAATTGTATCTAATGCTGTGCTATTATTATAAGAGATGCTTCAGAAAACAACCTTTGCACACACAGCACTGTTGCCTGCTTGTAACTGTATCAGCAGGATAAGTCGCTGGGTATGGTTGCAGGGCTCCCAGGATATACTATGTATTTTGTCAGTGTTGCAAAATTGTCCAAGGGGAGCACACCACTGTGATTAGAAACCTTTACAATGTAGGGCTGGTGGCTCCACACATCTTGCCAACAGAGAATAGTATAGGGCTTTTTTTAAAAATAGCATCCAGTCTGGTAGCATAGATTTTAGTGGGGTCTTAATTTTCATTTCTCTGATTACTGTGACCATGAGCATTTTTCTTAGACTTTAGGGCAGTTTTTCTCTAACTCTGAATATTATGCGTTGTCTAGGTATACTGTTAATGTTTTCAATTGACCTTTACAGTTAAAGGAAATTGTGATATGAGAACAAAGTATGTTCCTAATCCAGTATTTGCCCTGTGAGTTTTTAGGAGTAATTGTTATCGTTTCCAAGCGAATTTTAGAGTTTGTGAAGTTAAAAACACACACACACACACACACACACACACACACACACACACTGTTGATATTTTTATTGAGTGTTCTTACTATTGAACTCTTTGAGGAAAATTTCTTGTTTTTTTATTTACATCCAATTTTATCTTTTTTTCACTTGAAATGCTTTGTCTTTATCTTATGTAGAAAGGCCATTCTCACTCCAATTATAAAACTGCCCTCCAACGATTCTTGTGAACGTTCATCTCTTGAATTCAAATCTTTGAGCCATTTGGGATAAGGTGTGAGGCTGAACTCAACTTTAGTTGATTGCAGAAGGCTACCTAGTTGGTTCCATATCAGTTAGTGACTAATTCATCTTTTCTCTACTGATTTCAGAGGCCAGTTTTACAATACACAATTCCATATGTGTCTGGTCTTGTTCTGTGCTTTCTATTGTGTTCCACTGGTCTGTGTGCCAGGGACAAGCTGTTTTAATAAATGTGGCTTTGTGAGTGCTGCCTCAAACACAGGGCCGGTCACTCCTCGCTATCCCTCCCTTGCAAGCTCTTCTGGAATAGTGTTGCATACATATTTTTGCAATATGAACTTTAGAACTGACTTATTTGTTTAAAAATACTGTTGATCTTTCCATTGGGATGGTGTGACACATAATATAGACCTAGAGAGAACTGACATATTTATGATGTTGCATCTTCTCAGTCAGAAATGTGCTCTGCCCTCCCCTTTGTTCAAGCATGTGTTTATGTCTCTCTGGAGTGCCTTAAAGTTTTCTTCACATAGATCTTGAGTATTTCTACTTAAGATTATTCCTAGATATTTATCTTTATTGTTGGTATTGTAATTTTCCCTTATTACACAGCATTTTCCAAAGGAATGTGTATTGATTCTCTCTCTCTCTCTCTCTCTCTCTCTCTCTCTCCCTCCCTCCCTCTTTCCTCTCCTCCCTCCCTCCCTCCCCCTCCCTCCCTCCCCCACTCCAAAGCCTAGATACCCTAATAATTCCAGATCCTTTTCCCTTTGCTCCTGAGAGCTGGGGTCACAGGTGTGTACTACTCTGACTATGTCTCCCCTCCCCTCCCTTCTTCTCTCTTTTCTTTTTAAAACATATTTTGGGGCTTTTGGTTTTGATTTTTTTCAACTGCATTGGCTAATACTGGTGGCGTCTCCTGAGCATCCAGTAACAACCACCTTCCTCTTGCTCCTATTTAGAACCAACACAGACAGGATAGCATTTCCAAAAGGGCTAGCTATCATCAGTATTATGTGTGGAGACTGTAGTGCATATGCATGAGACAAGAAATTTTTCTTTGTATTTACTTATTAAGTTATCTTTGATTGAGCTTGGTCTTTGACAATCGCACACCTGCTTATAATGCATTCTGTTTGTTCTCGTCCTCACCATCTTCTATCTCTGTCCCTCTCTCCTGCACTTGTACCCCCCTTTTCCCTATAAGTTCTTCTCCACCACCTTTCTGTTTTGTTTTGTGATCCACTAAGTTTCAGCCAGATGAGTTTGCAAGTAGGCACACAAAGGAAAACAATACATGTTCTTCCCCCAGAATGCACCAGTAGTCAGTAGTTCAACAGGAAAGGGTAGCACCTCAGGAGCACTTCTCAGTGCATGACTGGCAGCTGACAGGCCCCATCTTGTGTGGGCTTGGTGCAGAGAACTGCAGCTGCTGTGGGTTTGCAATGGCTGCACCTGAAGGTAACGTTTTCATCCTTTCTCCCTGTCCCTTTTATATTCTCTCTGCTCCATCTTCTGTGACATTCACTGAGCCTTAGGTGGGGGCATAACTCTTTTGTTTGGGGATGAGTGTTCACCTGTCACTTGTTCAACACCTCAAATAGCCATAGGGCTCGAATTTACTACTGTCACTGTCACTCACCACAAAGAGACTTCTCTGACTAAGGCTGAGACTGGGATCTGCCCAAGAGTGTACATATAAACATTTAGAGCTCAATTTGATGCCAGGTCAATTTAACTAGATACTAGTGAGTACCCACCTAAGCCTAACCATGAGTTTCTAATCAGGTTTAGAGTGGCAGGCATGGATTATCTACCACCAGACAATGTGGATGATCCAGTCAGAGAATTCTTGGACACTACTGCACATACTTCCAGGAAGGTTAATGTGGAGATCATAGAATCTATAATTAAGTAAGAGTGTAGACAGAATTCCTACCCAGCAGTCTACGTAGCACTCCCTGACAGCACAACAAAGCTAGGCAGCAGGGAGAAGCAAGCTCAGTTTCAGTTTAATTCTCTGTATTCAGCAACCTCAGAGTGCAGCAATAGGGTCTTATGTAGTTCTGATGAACAACTAAGAAGAATGCAAGACCCTGTGTCATTTTGGGAACTAGGGGCTTCCCTGAAAAATGGTTCATAAGAAAGTATCCCATATGCGGCACTTAGATTTGGGGCGGGGGGGCATCGAGACAGGGTTTCTCTGTGTAGCCCTGGCTGTCCTGGAACTCACTCTGTAGACCAGGCTGGTCTCGAACTCAGAAATCCACCTGCCTCTGCCTCCCAAGTGCTGAGATTAAAGGCGTGCACCACCACTCTCCGGCAGCACTTAGATTTTTAAAGAATAGACAATGGTTTCCAGAAGCAACATTATCCAGTCATGCAGGATATCTATCTTTTTAAATTCATACGTTTTAATGAACTTGCAAAGTGGGCAGTTTCTGTATGTCTCTGTCATACATTCTTCCCTTGGATAATTCTCCATCCCTGCCCCCTTGTCTCCCTTGTCTTCTCAACCCATCCTTACCCAACCCTTTTCATCATTAGTGTCTCCCTCTCTGCTTTAATATCACTGTGTTTCCCTAGGGTCCCTCTAGGTCAGGGTTTTTCTCATACTGAGTTGTCTGCTGAATCCAGGGCTATGTGGGAGTAGAGGTTAGTACCCTCATGTGGGGAGGTGGCAGCAGCTGGTCCTGTAAGATTAAAGACTAGGTGTGTGCAGAATGGATGTGTCATCTCCATGACAGATTCTTCCCCGAGAGGAAGGCTCTTAAGTTTACCTATTTCCCCTGAAGTGAATGGACAAAGAAGCCAGGGAGGTTATCGTGTTTGGGAAGGGTATTGTTTCTTTTGAGAGGAAGGAAACATTAAGAGTGGAGAATAAAGGGATAGAGAGGTGGCTCAGCAGTTAAGAGCATTGACTGCTCTTTCAGAGGCCCTGAGTTCAACTCCTAGGAACCACATGGTGGCTCACAACCATCTGTAATGGGATCCGATGTCCTCTTCTGGTGTCTGAAGACAGCTATAGTGTACTCATATAAAATAAATAAAAATAAATAAATAAATAAATAAATAAATAAATAAATCTTTAAAAAGGAGTAGAGGAGAAATTTACACTCCTACCTTTGTAACAAGTATCTCCAAAAATAAAGAGAGCAATGATGGCACTAGCAAGGATTCTTACCTTTCTCCTGGAGCTAGGTGGAAGTGCTTCTGGGACATCAAAGATGACACTGGCACATAGTATGGTAAGAAAATGTCATTAGAAATACATGACTTTGTACAACAACAGATATGGTACAGAGCCTAGGACCTTGACCACGCTAGGCAAGACCCAACCACTACACAGCAGTTCCATCTGTCTATTGTTTTTAGAAACAGGGGTCTCACTAAGTTGCTCAAACTGACTTTGAACTCACTTGGCAGCCCAGATCTGCCATAATCCTCTTGCCCCAGCTTCCTGAATGTCCGGGATTGTGAACCAGTGCAATGGGTTCACCACTACTCTGCTTTGCATTATAAATTCTATTAAATGTTTTATCATAGTCTATGGAGATTATCACTTGAATTTTCTTTTTAGGCCTTACATATAAATAAGTAAAGACCTCTCTATGTCTCCCTACTTCTTCCTCTTCCCCCTCTTTTTTCTTTGATGGGGTCTCACCATGTTGCCCAGGCTGTTCTTGAACTCCTGGACTTTTAATTTGGCTACCTACATTTCTCAAATGCTACTTCAAGAGTACACAACTTCTCACCCATACTAATACCCATTAGTACAATGCTTAATACTGATTCATCTTTGTATCTGGTGGGAGATTACTTAGAAAAAAACAGTATTCTTTTAGTGTTATTCCAGATTCCTCTCCTCTCCTCTCCTCTTCTCTATAAATGGCTATAATAATGCTCTCCCCCTCCTTTTCCTCCTCCTTCTTCTTCCTCCTCCTCCTCTTCTTCCTCCTCCTCTTCCTCTTCTTCTTCTTCCTCCTCCTCACTGAGTGAAGCTTAAATGAGGCAGGGTAATAGCAAACACCAAGCACAGAGGGATTCAGATTCAGCAGATTTTTAATGTTTTACCCAGTGCCTGGTTCTATAGAGACCCACTCAGTGCCTGTTCTGTAATTACATGACCACAACACAAGGTGTCACTGAAGTTAGTCTCAAAGCAATGATGAGGAGAAACAGTCAAGCAAGACTGAGATAAGACTTCCTTGGCAGCGAAGCAGGTGAGGTCTCTTCCCTATCACTGGGGTCCAACCACATCACTAAGCACCCAGAAGATACTAGCTGAGGCCCTGGCAATGTAGAGACACTTGTGTTTCTTGACCTTGAATCTGGCAAATCTCTGAAGACCTCAGAACTCTGGAGAAGAAATGACTGAAGATGTCTTAGTTTGAGTCTCTGATAGACTATTCAGAAAACTATGTAATATATATTTATTACGTATGGTTCATATTAATTTTTCTTTCAGATTTATTGTAACATTTCATTGTTAACATAAGCTCACCATGGAGATTTTAGGAAATATGGCCCCCATGATAACTACTGAGAATATCTGGCTATACTAGATCTTTCCATACCTATTGTTATTTTACATTGTGGAGACGATATTTTGCATTTTGCATAAAAGTGCAAATGCTGTATTCTTTTTATGATCCAAATTTAGCTTATAAAGCAGCTTTTATGTTATGGTAAAAACAATCCTGTGTATTAATTTTAGACATTGCACATCCCATAATTACTTACCCAGTTTTCAGTTGTGGGACAGGTTAGTTGTTTCTGCCTACTTACTATTATATGCCTTGATGTACCACACACTCTTATGCATAGAGCTGCACATGCCGCAGTTACCCACCCATTCTCCAGTGGTGGGGCAAGTTGGTTGTTTCTACCTACTTACCACTATACTCCTTGGTGTGCTATGCACCCTTTTGCATGGACATCTGGTGATGGGATCACCACATGGACTTTTAAAATACTTGATCTAAACTGCAGAGTAGGGTTGATAATTTTAGAGAAGAACTGGCGGTTTTGCAAAAGAGAAGCAACTGTTTCCTCCTGAATGATCTCCTTGGTGACAGCAAGTTAAGCTTGAGATCTCACATGGGCCCTTAAGCACGATTGCTTCTCACCAAACAGTTGTGGCATTGTAATATCAGTTAAATGATTGGCTAAAGGTGAGTGGAAAGGAACAGACCAGTGGAAGGGCAGGCAGATGGGATGCCAGAGGAAGATACCACGGGAAGTCCCACCCACGCTCTTCCTTGCTCTGCTGCAGTTTTCTGTTTAAAGTCTCAATGGGGCACTTAGGGGACTGAAGGAACAGCGGAGTCTCAAAGTTAGGAAAGTGTGGCGTCAAGGTGCGAAGGTAGATCCAGAATATGGAACAGGACAAAGCAGAACTGGGTTGGACTGGTCGGGACTTTCTGGCTACTGGCCCATCTCATGGGTGGACTCTAGGTGGCACTGTGGCTGCAAAAGTTTTGGGTTGAGGTGTTTGGGCAAAGCTACTGGGAATTTGGGAAAGAAGTAAAGGAAAATGGAATGTGATGAAGCAGATAAAGAAAGGGAAATCAGGGTGGAGAAAGAGAGAGAGAGAGAGAGAGAGAGAGAGAGAGAGAGAGAGATAACAGGTTGTGCTCGGTTCAGAAGAGACAAACTAGACTAAAGTCTCATCCATCCATCCATCCATCCATCCATCCATCCATTCATTCATTCACCCAATGAGCATTTACTAAGTCCCACCTGAGGTCTGTCATGGTGTGATACAGATAAAGTGGTGGGCTGAGCAGCTGCATCCCTGAAACCATGTAGCTTATGAGAAGCAAGAATGGCCAACATTAGTTGACCCCTGTGTGAATAAGCAATGGTGTGTTTGAGACAGACGCTGGGGGCCAGAGTGAAAGAGTTGAGCTAGTCTGAGAGAGTGCATGGCTAAGAATGGTTGTCCTGTACAGCTGAGGTTTGAAGAAGTTGAGAGTGAACAAGAAGAGAGGGATGAGGGAGGGAGCCTAGCTACGGGGGGGAGAGGGGGTCTGTGTTGAGAGGAGCCAGCTGGACACGTGGGAGAGGATTTATACCTGACAGCACCTTTGGTTTTTATCCTGAGAGCACAGAAATTGGTTGAGGGCTTCAGTCGAAGTGGGAGCTGGGTCACAGAGTTGTTCATTAAGAAGACTACTTGGTTGAAGGATGGAAATAGCCTAGGGGTTAACCAGTGAGGAGACTGTGCATCAGGCAGTACAGTTACCTAAAGTAGAGGGACTGTGGGACTGGATGGGAAAGATGAGTCCCAGAGGAATAAGATGGACAGATCACAGCTGGGGACTAAGGCCTCTTGGTATGGGTGGACACCTGACATTGGCACCCAGAATGATTGGTATCAGTGATGTCACAGAGGCAGTAGCTATTGGACAATGATCAAGTTTGGGTGAGAAGACCCAGTCACTTGACTTTCGATACCTTTGTGGGGACTGTCATATTTTCACCCCATTGTTCCTTCCTTGGCTCAGGAGCAGACAAGGCCACGGAAAGAGGGGATCTTCTCTCACCGGCAGGTATGGTCATCCCACTGTGGGCCTGCCAGCCTGCTACAGGATGGTGTGTCCACTCTGCTCCTTCTTTCTTGTGAGGAGCATGCTGGCATCAGGCATCATCAGCCTAATGGGACTTTCCTCAAGCTCTGTAGGTGGGATTCTGCAGGAATACATTTGATATTCTGACCCAATGTTTACCAGGGTGAGTTTCCCCAGGACTATATTGGGGTGAGTTTCACAAAGCAGGCTTACGGCCAGAGACTCAAGCAGTTTTCAAATCTGGATTCACTGTGGGCTAAATCTGAGATGTTTCTCTCCCTTTATAGGATCCATAAGGCCTCTTCCTCTGTTATCCTAGAAGGAAGAGAAGGATGCAGTGTATTGCTTTAGGGTCTTCTAAAGTGCAGATGCTAGACAGTCTGAGGCTTGGAGAAAAGGCCTAGGAAAATCACCATGAGTCACCAGTAAGAAATGTGGACTGGGAAAGACAGCTCTGGGTGGGCCTTGAGGAGCTTAGAGTTTTAGGGGAACAGAGGAAGGAAGGTGTTCCCAGGAAGTAGACTGAACAGAAAGGGAAGTGAGCCAAAGATGAAGTGGAGCCTTCGAATCCTGTAAGAGAGTGGCTAGCACATGAACATATCTGTTAGATTAAGTGACAGGAAGGCTACTGGTGACTTTAGTAAGCTGAATTTGGAAGGGTGCATCTCCCGTGTTTAAGTCAGTGTGAACACGGTGCCAAACAGTGAGTTTTGAGAAATGCCTATGCCAGTGGGATCGCTATTCCAATCAGCCCGTGTATACCCATCACTCCTAGAAGTTACTTTGTAGCCTTTTCATCCAGTTTCTCTCTGAATCCCTGGCCCCGGGGGGTTCCTTGTTAGATAGATCTGTTAGTTTCCCTGTTTGAGAGTTTTATACAAACTCAGGGTGTTGTATCTGACTTCTTTTCTTCCCAGAGGAAATGTTTGCTCCTTGCAGGGAGTGTGTGAGTCTACAGTAGCAATTCAGGCCTCCTGCAAGGAGCGTTCACTATGTTTATCACGTCTCTCCTCACTGTGGGCATTAAAGTCATGCCCCGTGTTTGGCTACTCTGACGAAGGCAGCTATGAACAGTTTTGTACAGGACTCTTTGTGATGTGTTCCAGCATCCTTGGTTTATTTTTGTCCAAATCATAGCTAAGAATCCTCACAGCAACAGCAACTGGGAGGGGCTGCTGGGTCCAGGAAAGGATTTATTTTTAAGGTGTAAAAGACTGGTGCGTGCCTAAATGTCGGTGCTCACGATCTGCTTGGCAGGGATCAGTTAAGGAAAGGGAAAAGGGACAATGCGAACTCTGAAAAGGAGTGGAGAGAGAGGATCTTCACTCAGCTGGAGGAGAAGTATTGTAGGGGAAGCAGAAACAGAAGCAGAGAAAGATGGGGAGGGTGTTTGAACAGGGGAGCAAGGGAGGTTTTCATCAGAGGGGTTTGGCTTTTACTGTGAAGTAGAAGAGGCAAGGTTGCAAACCAGGTGAGAGAAGTGGCAGGGTGGAGAAGGTGAGGTATGAAATGGATACCATAAAGTGGGCAAGAAGACAGGGACAAGAAAGATGACGTGAGGTTGCTGGACACTGAAGTCCAGCAGAGGCTAATGTCTGACAGGAGAATAGCATCCACAGCTTGCTGAAGAGGTACCGCCAGGAGCCCAGTGTAGACCTGAAGAGGGTATGGGGAACGGCAAGTTTCTGAGGAAATGATCAGATTCAATGGATAATGGATTTCCAAGGATTCTGTGGAGCCCTGTTGCAGGTTAGGTATCTATTGAGTGGGTAAGTGAGTGCAGTGGGCACGTGACTTTCAAGTCCAAGTGCTCTTCCCTTGACTGCACGGCCAGTATGGACTGAATGGCCAGAGGTTTGCATTCTGATCCTGCTCCTACCACAGGCTCATCATGTAAGTGATGGAAAGGTTTATCTTCTCCACATGATAGAGACACTCACAGTTTCAGATAGCTGGAACACGCTGGCTACTGAGATGATTTCCGTTTCTGGCCCCAATTCTTCACCTCATATAGCAGGATTCCACAGTCACAGGCTTTGCTACACATTTTTATAAGGAAGGGAGTAGCTGCCTCCTTCAATTAATTTTTGCTCAGCCTTATGACTTGATCTTTGTAGTTGGTTTTGTGAACCTAAAGGATGTTGTGTCTTGGTGATTGCTAGTCACTACCCTCTCAGCCTGCCCAAGAAGTAACATACACACTGCATTGTAGCCACTCTGCATTGTGGATACATTGTAACAGCCAAGCTGAAGACAGCCAATGGCAACATGCAAGCAGAGAAAACGCTTGCAATTTGAAGTTACTGCAATGTGGGTCATTTGTTTCATAGTGTGACTGACTGATACAGAACAGGCCTTCTGTCAAGTGCAGGTGTGGTCACCAATACTGTCTCTACTTTGGGCAGATTGGTTTCACAGAAGTAGATGTGACATCCCTTGAGATTTATTTATTTATTTTAAAACAATACTATTTAAAAGTCAAATTCCAATTCTAAAGTTGACATTGAAATCGAAGAGGCAGATGGCAGTGTTCACATAGCTTCTTGGGGAGACAAAGGTAACTGAAGAAACTCACTGAATATCTTCTGCTGAGTGCACATGTGAGAACCTAGTTGTGATGGGGGTGGGGCTGGAGCTAAGCTGAGAGGGGTCTTTGCTGAAGGATGTAGTCAAACATTACACTTGAATATCAGCAATTGATTTTAGACTTAACTTGAATCTCTAGCCTAGAGATGTAGGAGAGTTGCATGCTAGTGATTTGACCGTGGGATTACTTTTCTCTACACTGGTAGTAATGAGGCTGGTAAAAACATGTTAGTTAGTGCTCAGTACAACTTCAATCAAGTGTGAGGTTTAGTATGGGCTTGAATGTCCTAGGTGGACCTCTGGCTGAGTGAGCACTACATGCCAGCCACAGCGTGTCACTAGTGGCCTTATATGTGTGGGGAGCTTCCTGGTGGAAACGCATCTTCCCAGAGGTCAGACCAAATGATCAATTTTATTCAAGTATAAAAATCACAGTTTTCAAAATTCTTCATCTCTTTGAGTAAACACCATTAAAAGTCAAACTGTCTTTGGAAGCAGAGATGCTTCTTAGAGAACCCCAAAGAATACATTGCTCATTTAGGATTCAGTTTTTTTTTCTTTCACGTTATTGACATTAAGGGACACTTGATAGTGTTTTTATAGTGAAAGAAGGCACTAAAGAAGGGGAAGAGACTGAGGGCAAAGGAGATGGGCAATGGATAGCACAAAGTCCCTAGACGAGTAAAAGGAGAAGCCTGGAGTCCTGTATGTGAGTAGGAAGATGACCTGAAGAAAGAAAGGTCCTCTTCTGGCAGAGACAGGGGGTGTATGGGAGTGCTTGGTGTGTCTGGGACCTGGCATCTGGGGTCAGACAGCTAGCTGAGGAAATTCAAACCAAAGGGCCCAGTGAAATAGGATGCAGACTCTCCCTTGTGAACGAAGGTCACAGTAGTCAGAAAGAACTATAAACAGAGTGGCAGCAGAGCCAGAAGGAAGGGCTGACTGGGCTGAGGAAGCACAAGACAGGTGAGGTATGTTCCTGATGAAATCAGCTGCATTGGATGTTCCCATCTGTCTGCTGAGTGGCTTTGTCTCTCAGCAATGACAGCTCCTGCAGTGTTTGTTAGAAGGCCTTCTCTGATTATGCTCCTGTACTGAACTCTAGTTCTCCATGCTGCGTGGGCTCCAGTGAGTGCTTTGCAATCTGAATGTTTGTTTCTCACAGTGCTTTTCCAAACTATGTGTCTGTGATTTGTGTGGGACATAGAGATGGCCAGTCCTGGATTAGGCTGGTCCAGGTAGGTTGGCAGACAGCATGCATCCCCATCCTGCAGTCAGACTTGAGAAAAGCAACTTGCCTTTCTGGCTAGTGCCTGTCTCCTCCCATTGCCTGTTGTTCCTTCTCTTACTTTCCCTGTTCTCTTGGCCCATATGCCAAACCAGCCTTCATGCTCTGAACTTCCTTTTGTGATCTTGCCCTCTTGGAGTAATGTAGTATAAACAGTCTAATCCATATCCAGCCTTGGGCTTTGAGAGAGGCCATGGAATGCAGTACACAGCAGGGAGACCTATACCTAGGCAGAGGTCCCACTTGTCCCTGCTCAGTCCCATTTGGCCTTGCTGTTTACTGAAGCTCTGCTCTCTGCTCTATCACTAGCTTGTAGCTTGTAAGTCAGTTCTTTTCTCTTCAGTTTCCCATCTGTCTGCAAATCATCATCCTCAGCACACACATTCACAGCTGTGACAGCTGTAAAGTCCAATGTATTTGTGAATTATCCTGTGCTGTTTGAGGTCAGTGAGAAACTGGCTCTGGAAGCAGATTGATTCCTCAATCTCAGATCCAAGCACGGTAGGTTTTTGTTGTTGTTGTTTAAAGAATTATTTCTTTTATGCATGTGAGCACATTGTTACTGTTTTCAGACACACCAGAAGAAGGCATTAAATCCCATTACAGATGGTTGTGAGCCACCATGTGGTTGCTGGGAATTGAACTCAGGACCTCTGAAAGAGTGGTCAGTGCTCTTAACCTCTGAGCCATCTCTCCAGCCTCCACAAGGTAGTCTTAATAAGTCCTCCAAGATCCTGTGTTCAAAGGATGGGTTGTCCCTGTCCCACTCTGTGACAAGAAAGGGATGAGAACGGCAAAATAGACCTAGAGTAAAACCGTCATATCTCCAGGAACAGCTAGAAGAAAAAGCATTTCTAACAAAGGTTACTGCTTATTTCATGATATAGAAGTGCCTACAGCCTTCTGGCCCGCAACTCTGCCCAGGGCAGAGCCAGCACTCCAGACCCCTCCCACACCCAGAGACAGCTTGACTCCCAGGTCTGTCACAACCAGGTTCATAGGTGAATTTTCAGACCTTAAAGGAGACCTAATACCAATACTTCTCAAACTATTCCACAAACTAGAAACAGAAGGAATACTACCTAATTCGTTCTATGATACCTAAACCACACAAAGACCCAACAAAGAAAGAGAACTTCAGACCAATTTCACTTATGAATAGTTATGTAAAAATACTCAATAAAATTTTCCTAAACCGAATCCAAGAACACATCAAAATTATCATTCACCATGGTTAAGTAGCCTTTATACCAGTGTTGCAGAGATGGTCCAATATACAGAAATCCATCAATGTAATCCACTATATAAACAAACTCAAAGAAAAAAAATCACATGATCATCTCATTAGATGCTGAAAAAGTCTTTGACAAAACACAACTCCCCCTCATGTTAAAAAGTCTTGGAGAGATCAGGAATTCATGGCACATACTTAAATATAATAAAAGCAATATACAACAAGCCAACAGGCAACATCAAATTAAATGGAGAGAAACTTGAAGCAATCCTACTAAAATCAGGCTGCCCACTCTCTCCCTATTTATTAAGTATAGTACTCAAAGTTCTATCTAGAGCAATTAGACAACAAAAGGAGGTCAAAGGATACAAATGGGAAAAGAAGAAATCAAGGTACCACCATTTGCAGATCATATGATGATATATATAAGAAACCCCCCAAATTTTATCAGACAGCTACTATACCTCATAAACAATTTCAGGAAGGTATCTGGATATAAAATTAACTCAAACAAATCAGTAGCCTTCTTCTACAGAAAGGATTAAAGGGAAGAGAAATTAATTAGGGGAACAACATCCTTCACAATAGTCACAAATAATATAAAATATCTTGGTGTCACTCTAACCAAGCAAGTGAAAGATCTGTATGACAAGAACTTCAAGTCACTGAAGAAAGAAATCGAAGACCTCAGAAGATAGAAAGATCTCCCATGCTCCTGGATTAGTAGTATTAATATAGTAAAAATGGCCATCTTATCAAAAGCAATCTACAGATTCAATGTAATCCCAATCAAAATTCCAACTCAGGTCTTCACAGAGATAGGAAGAACAATTCTCAACTTCATCTGGAATAACAAAAAAACCCAGGATAGCAAAAACTATTCTAAACATTAAAAGAACTGGGGGAAATAACATTCCTGACCTCAAGCTGTACTACAGAGCAATAGTGATAAAAACTGCATGATACTGGAGCAGAGACAAACAGGTCCATCAATGAAATAGAATCAAAGACCCAGAAATAAATTCATTCACACCCATATAGTAACTTGATCTTTGACAAAGCAGCCAAACTGTACAGTGGAAAAAAGAAAGCATTTTCAACAAATGGTGCTGATCTAACTGGTGGTCTGCATGTAGAAGAATGTAAACTGATCCATTTTTATCTCCTTGTACAAAGCTCAAGTTCAAGTGGATCAGGGACCTTCACATAAAATCAGATACACTGAGTCTAATAGAAGAGAAAGTGGGGAAGAGCCTCGAACATATTGGCACAGTGTGGGGTGGTGGGCTGTGAGAGGTAGCTGGGTACCTGATTGAGCACAGACCTTGAACCCTGGAGACCCTAAAGGGACGGTAAGTGTTTGGCCTTGCTCCTTGGCCCTGGTTCCTTTCACTTAAGACAGAAAGAGAGGTTTGTGTCATGTAGCACAGGTAGAGGGTATGACTACAGGCTGCAGAGCCTCAAGAGATTTCCATATTAATAAGATACCTAAAGGCCAGAGGGTATAGCCAATTAAGCATTTCTTCCCAGACCTTCCTCCTACTTGCAAAAGGTATTTAACCTCAGGCCAGCCCTGAGAACATGGGGTACAGTCATCCACTTTATGCCATTACAATAAACCTTTTAAAACCATGGACTACCTCTTGTCTTTGGGGCCCATCATGGGGGACCATGGGGAAGTTCTTCAACTAATGAGCCACTGCCTAATCTGCTGCCGGAGGACTTCTCTATGTTTCAGCCATAGAAAAGCTGCCAACCCAAGCGGAGCTAGCCAAGCCAGCCATGATCCAGCCAATTGAGTTGCCTAGACCAAGAGTCTCATTTCCCTGTGGGGCACTGCTGGAGTTTCTCCCCCTTTCCCCTTTCAGCTGCAGGCTGGTCCAGCTGGTATGCCCCTGGTCTCAACCCTTCCTCAGCTTTTCAGTGGTGTCTGGGAGCCCAAGGGCTTGAGACCAGCTGATTTCTGCCTGCCTTCTTGCCCAGGGGTCCCCAACCCAAGGAGGTACCTCAGACTGGGATCTCCCCACACCCAGAGTGGAGCTCTGTGGTTTCCCATAGCATGGTGTCCACCCTGCACTTCGTGGAGTGAACTCAGTCAAATTCCCAAGCTTCTGCTCCCTGAGCCATGGCTCCAGCTGCCTGGGGTGGCAGACACATGGGACCCACAACTCATCCCAACAGGACCCACGCCCAAGCCCAAGCTACAGCCCCACAGTACAGGGGGAAATGTTCTGAATGGAATACCAATGGCTCAGGTTCTAAGATCAGCAATTGACAAATGGGACCTTGTGAAACTGAAAAACTTCTGTAAGGCAAAGGACACTGTCAAGAGGACAAAATGGCAATTTACAGATTGGGAAAAGATCTTTATCAACTCTACATCTGATAGAGGGTTAATATCCAAAATATACAAAGAACTCAAGAAGTTAGAATCCAAGAAACCAAATAACCCTGTTTAAAAATGGGGTACAGAGCTACAAAAAGAATTTTCAACTAAGGAATCTCAAAAGGCTGAGAAGCACCTAAGGAAATGTTTAACATCCATAGTCATCAGGGAAATGCAAATCAAAATGACCCTGAGATTCCACCTTCCACCAATCAGAATGGCTAAGAACAAAAATTCAGACAACAGCAGATACTGAAGAGGATGTGGAGAAAGAGGAACATTGCAAGCTGTTACAACCATTTTGGAAATCAATCTGGAAGTCAGAAAACTGGAAATAGTTCTACCTGAAAATCCAGCTGTGGCACTCCTGGTCATATACCCAAAAGATGCTCCAACAAATAACAAGGACACATGCTCCACTATTTTCATAGCAGCCTTATTTATAATAACCAGAAGTTGGAAACAACCCAGATGTCCCTTAAAGGAAGAATGGATACAGAAAATGTGGTACATTTACACAATGGAATACTACTCAGCTATTAAAAACAACAACTTCACGAATTTTGTAGGCAAATGGATGGGACTAGAATAACATAACCCCAGTAGAGGGATGGGGTCACCCACCCATCTCAAAATCTTTAACCCAGAATTGTTCCTATCTAAAGAGAAATGCAGGGATGAAAGATGGAGCAAAGACTGAGGGAAAGGCCATCCAGAGACTGCCTCACCTTGTGATCCATTCCACATGCAGACATCAACCCCTTGCCCTATTGCTGATGGCAAAGTGCTTGCAGACAGGAACCTGGTATGACTGTCCTCTGAGAGGCTCTGCCAGCATCTGACTGAGACAGATGTAGATACTCACAGCCAACCATTTGACTGAGACTCCAAATGGAAGAGTTAGGGGAAGGACTGAAGGAGCTGAAGGGGATTGTAACCCCATAGGAAGAACAGCCATATCAACTAACCGAACTCCACAGAGCTCCCAGGGACTAAACCACCAACCAAAGAGTACATACATGGGTGGGTCGATGGCTCCCACCACATACGTAGTGGAGGACTGCCAGATCTGGCATCAATCAGAGGGGAGGGGCTTGGTTCCGTGGATGCTTGTTGCCCTATTGAAGGGGGATGCTGGAGGGGTGAGCTCAGAGTGGGTAGGTGGATGAGGAGCACCCTCTTAGAGGCAAAAGGGAAGAGGGATGCGGTGGATGTTTGAGGAAGGGAGACTGGGAAGGGGGGCAACATTTGAAATGTAAATAAATAAAATAATTAATTTTTTAAAAAGTGCCTACAGTGGGAGAGAGAAGCAGAAGTTAAATCGTGGAGAGCAGCTCAATTGGAAACTCCACCTGCCTGCCTCAACTTCCCCAGGTGTTTTCTGTGGATACTTGTAAGCCTCTGAGTCAATGATGTTGCCTCTGAGTGGATGACAAGCCACCGTGGTCATCTCTATTGGGTAAGCCCCTGATGATATGGTCTTTTGCTCTCTGCTTCTTCTCTTTCTGCAACTTGCTATTTATCCTTTCACGTTTGTTTGCTATCGACTTAATACACTAACTCAAAGCCCAAAGCATGGCTATCACAGGTTAGTCTCTTGATTAAACAGAACAGAGGATCCTTGAGGATCTGAGACACAGTTCATGTGTTCCTGTTATCTGTCTTGGGCTGAGCAGACAAATGGAGTCAATCTGCTTTTCATGACATTAGTGTTGTCTTAACTGGCTGGTTTCTAGACCTATAACCCAGAGCCATGACCTGTAGTTAAAAGTGGTATAGTCCACAGTCAAGAGGGCTTGCTGTTAGCTGATGAGCCCCTTACAGGAGGCCAGAAAGTTCTGGAGTGCAACTTTCTGGTTGCACTCCAGGGAGCATGTTTTGTTAATCTGTGCCTCCATATGGCAACATTGAATGCACATTGGAGATCTGGCTCGTGGGTGAGTTCCTGAATAGGAGCTTCAGCTGGACTTTGTCTATAATTATTCATACCTCATTAAAATTGAGAAGTCGTCCAGCTTCATTGTGCCAGAGCTTTCATGTGACATCACAGAGTTTGAGAGGCAGCTCTGAGTTATGCCAGGGAGACAGAGCAGTCGAGAGGCAGGAATGGCATCAGTCACAGGGGCTGTGTGTTCATGGGTGCAAGATGGATGTCAGACTCATAAAAGAGATTTACAATGTGCTATCAAGGTGACTGTTGATACAAAAGAAAAAAAAAGCCTAATCTAGGGTGAGGGAAAGAGTCTAGGGGCATCATTTCATATGGGGTGCCCAAAGATGTCTCTGAGAGGGAGCTGTTATGCAGAGTGTAAAGAGGCAGGAGGGAGGTGACAGATATTGGGAGGAGGGAGAATACACTGGGTAGAGGAGAGAAGGGCAAAGCCCCAGCACAGGAAGATACCAGGGTCTCGAGGAAGGATAAGAAACCATGTGACATGGCAGCATAGGTAAGCCAGGAGAAGGGTTAGGCATGGGTACTGAGGTTTTGAAAGATGAGAGCCTCTCCCCAGACTTCATAGCTGAAAGTGGCTGAAAGGAGGCAGTGTGGAAACCTCGGATGTTCTTTATCCCCTTCTCATCCCTCAAAGCCTTAGTATCCCTGTCTGTAAGTTGGGGCTGGGAGCATTGGCTTCTCGGGGCAGTGGTGGAATGCATGAGAGAGAATTTAACTGCAGCACCCGATGAGACACTGGGTAAATGAAGATCTAAGACAAATGAGTGTGTACATGTGTTTGATTTTTCAAGACAGGGTCTTGTTATGTTTCCCAGACTGGTCTTGAACTCAAGATCTTCCTGCTTTAGCTTCTTGGGCCCATATCCGGCTCTCAGTGGATGTTTGATACTGTCATTTCCCATATGAGACACAGGCTTAAGAGAGTGGATCAAAGTATTTTTTATTAATTTATTTATTTACTTTACATCCTGATTGCAGCCCCTCCTTCCTCCTCTCCTCCCAGTCCCACCCTTGCCAATCCCTTCCCACAGACTCCCTTTCTCCGTAGAGAGGGGAAAGCCCCCCACCATACCCCCTCTTTTATTTTTCATTAAGAATTAAAATCTTACTTTGAGCCAGAGAGAAGCAACCTTCTAGGGTCTCTTCTGAGAAATTCGTTATTGAAATGAACTATGAAATGCTGACTGCATTCATTCTTAACTCTAGACTCTAAACCCAGCTTAGATATGTCTACACCACCTGATTTCAGAATTCAAACCCAGCTAAGATGTGTTTACACCACAAGGCCTTCAGGGTATTTTGTTGTTGTTGTTTTAAAGTAACTTGGACTTTCGTTTTGGGGGCATTTGAACCATACCTTGGAATGAAAATTATACACAGCTTGCTATGTAGTTAACACAGTCATAATTATGCTTAATCGTTCTCAAGTGCCACATCACTGATTTCTGAGATGGGTCTCCCCTGTCTGTTCCAAGTGACCCAGGAAAAATGATTATCCAGAATAGCTGAGGGCAGAGCCCCATGACAATCTGCTTTGGATTCCTCTGTCCTTCTGCTTGTGTGGCCCACTCCAGTGGCTTGGCTTCCAAATGCAACCCGCTTATTGATCTGACTTGGTGGGGAAAAAAGGAAATGACTCATTTTTTCCCAACCACTCCTTCAGTGAGCTATAGACACTCCTGTAGGGCCAAGCATGTAAGATCCAATGGCTTTTGTCCATCACTACCAGTGATTGTAAGAGTCTCCATTGGTTGTTGTTACTGGGCAGCTGGTATGGAAAGTTCTGAACCAGTCTTGCCCTACCTCAGCGAGTCCAGCAGGGATAGACTGGCTTCTTTCTCCACTAGAGACACATAGTCTTTATTTTTGGAACCTCAACTGTGTTTCATAGATACTAGGAAAGATTCCAAGTAACATCTTGTTACATAAGACATTAGTTCCTTCATCTCAAGTGCTCCAGATGAGAATCTGAGGCCTAGAGAATGGTTATTTCTTCAGGTTGTGGAATTTACATCGGCTGAGTGACCATGGTCAAACCATCTGGTCTCACAGAAACTTAGTTCCTCCTCTATTAAGTAGGGATGAGATCTTCACTTTCAAAGATACTGGGAAAAAGGCTTTGCTCTTTAGGTAACAGGTGACACATGTCCAGCCCTTAGAAAGTTCACAGAATAGATTTTACTATCATTCTGATTTACCGATTAAAAACCGAGACTCTGAGAAGTTGAGTTACTTGCTCAGGATTGAGCTCACAAAGAGCAGAATGAGCTCAGGTCCCTCTGACTCTAAAGCCCCATGGTGTTCAACTGTTTACCTCCTTACCCAGCTTGCACTGAGCTCAAGTCTCTTTGTTCTCTCTGCCAAGAGGAAGTGTTCTTTTGCTCTGCGGACACAATAGGGCATCCTTTTGAATGAAGTCACTGTAAGAATGTAATGTTAGACTCCAGCTGCTGCTCAGGCCATAGCACATGCAGCAGCTTTCCTCCTTCACAGACAATGGACAGGCACCCCATTGGGACATTGTCCCCTAGCTAACAGACTTCCAGGTGCAGGATCTTTCACCTGGAGAAAGGAGAGGCCATCAAAACTGCTACTGATGGTCTCACATCCTGCTCCCCATCTGCACTGGAATCAGAGAGCCTGGCTGCCTGCTGGCGTGAAACCTACCCATCCTCAGAAAGGTAGAAGAAGAGAGTCCTGCTGATTCCTCTCTTCAGAGCCCCTGCCATGCTGTCTTTGGTGCTGAGGTCTGGACTCTCTTCAGAGCCCCACCTTTGCTGTTATTTATCTGTCTGTCTGTCCATGGCGTTAATAACTCTTCTAACAAGCTCTATACCCCCAATAATCCATTTAGTGTTCCTTTTGAGACCCCATCTTAGATAGTTCAGTCATTTTCTTTTGGGGAACAGCCATGCACTCTGATAGTGCCCTAACCTCCTCCAGTAGAAGGAGATTTCTTCAGTGGCTTTATAGCAAATCCCACATTAACTAGTTAATGGAAACTTTACTTACGTCCTACCACTGTCTTTGAAACTATATAAAGTACCTAGTTGGTGTCCATTTGTCCAAAATTGGATTAATCAAAAAGAGAGAGGTTTTTTTTTTCTTTAATTGTAAGCCTAAAATCTATTTAAAGAGGTAATGTCATGTAAAATCCTTGCAAGTAATATAGCAAGATGTACATGATCGATACCACAAGTCCAGAAAGTTAAAAGCACTGTGCTCCAGGGAGAATCTGGTGGCTGGTTGGATGGGAAAGATTATAGTCTGAGAGAGGAAGCCACAAAAAGCTTCCTGGGAAATTTGAATAGAGTTGAGGTTTGAAGACTGGTAGAGTTTGGAGAGGGAAAGGTGAGAGAGCTACATGTGGTGTTTTTGCTGCAGAGAGCTCACAGGGACGGAGAGGGACGCAGCACGGGTACATGCATTCTTCCAGGGAGCCTCTCCTTTACAGCCCTGAGCCTCTTTGCTCCCTGCTTGGGGATTTTTATGACCCCCATCCATCTGTTTGCAGTCAGTCTCAGATTTGCTTTGAAATTCAAAAGCTGAAAGGGAAGTGTGATATTGGAGCCAGAGCAGCAGGCTAGGCAGATTTCTCCAGGAAGGAAGGAGTGCCTCATGAAGCAAAACTCACTATAGGCAGAACACTTCTTGCTGGCTGGAGTCCCCAGGAAGTTAGGACCAGGAGTGATGGTGGACCCTGGGAGGAGCTTTTAACCTGGACTAAACCAGCCAGTCTGTGCCCATCAATGAGTAGCCAAGCATGGAGACCAAGGGGCATTCATCAGGATCTTTGGTGCCTGTTCTGACCCCATCTGGCCAGTGTTTGTTTTCTCTCC
Source organism: Rhabdomys pumilio (assembly GCA_030674055.1). Classification (NCBI taxonomy): domain Eukaryota; kingdom Metazoa; phylum Chordata; class Mammalia; order Rodentia; family Muridae; genus Rhabdomys; species Rhabdomys pumilio. The sequence goes on from JANHMN010000004.1 coordinate 35,534,507, forward strand.
CTGTTCTGGCAAACTGGCCTGAGCCTGCTGGGAGAGTTGACCTAACCTTCTATGCCTCCTTGTTTTCCTAGCTCAGCTGCCACTCCTACATGCCTTCAGAACATAGATGCCGTACAGAAGAAAGACTTCTTTAGTAAAAGTCAATCATTCATCAAGTCCAAGGTCCACAGCCTGGACCTCCAAGTACTGCTCCTTACTTTCCAGATGAGGAGCTTGTTGGAACTCTAGTCATCTCTCCACATCTGTCATTCACACAGCACCAAAACTGTGACCTTCTGGGTGGTTCTCTCCTACCTGCCTTCCCATACTCCATCTACCCTTGCATGGCTGCCTTGCCTGCCTTTAGTTCCACATACCTCAAACCTGTTCTCTGTTCTATGATGGATGCTAACCTTGTGTCTCTGTCTAGGTGTGTTTGAAGTGCCTCTCACATGTCTCTGGAACTCCCTGGCATGTTCTGGAGAAACTTAACAGAATCAAACTGCCCAGGCAGAAAGCTCACACCGGTGGCAGTTAGCTGGTAGGATTTACCCTCTGATACAAATTGTTTTTTTTTTTTTTCTCTCTCTAAAGAAGAGATGATTTCAAAATTTGGCAGTTGAATTAAGAGATTGGAGGGTAGAGAAAGAGTTCTAACTTATTAGAACTAGATAACACTTTGCAGATATCTGCTCCAATCCTGCATTTTTCCAGGTAATTAAGAAGTCACTGGCAAAGCAGAACCAGAAACACCAAGGGGGCCTGGACTAGCCTCTTGGTGACTTTGAGTGAAGTTGCAAGAATTATGGGGCACCTGCTTTGTCTCTTTCAAGGGCCACCATGTCACACTCTGTTGTCAAGTTTGCAGATATGAAGCTCTCCGGGGTGCTGTCTTGACTGCTCACCATCCTGGCTTTATAAAAAAGACAGCCTTTATTTTCCTGGCTTCCTGGACTGAGGGTTCATGGACATGTTCAAGGACAAACTAACAGCAAGCAGCCATAGCAGGCCTTGGGACCCAGGCCAGCTATCCTTTGTATTTAGTGTTCTCCCATGCTACCTCTGTCTCTGGGAGCAAAGATGAAAACACAGTGTTCTTTAGGATGGACACACAGTGATGGGCACAGGGAAACAAGACAAATGAGCATTAGTTCTAGCCATTGACTCTCTGGAGGTCATTTCTCAAGGCTGAGAAGTGCTGAGAAGTGGCTGTTTCTTCAGACTTTGAGATTTGATGTCTTATGTCAGTGTAAACATTTTAGAATGTCCTCTATGTCTTAGCAAACAAAACAAAACAAACCTTATGGGTAACACCAGTGCAATGATTAAAAAGACAAAACCAAATCTTATGCCTTAGCTACAAGGAAAAGAAAAAAAAGGAAAATAGTTTGAAACAAACTAATTTATGATCTTGGTTTTATTTTTTGTTTGTTTTTAGAATATATTAAAGGCAAGTTTATTGAGAAGCTTCTCTCAGATGGGCTGGGCGAGTTCACTAGCCCCAAGGAAGGAGGCCAGGGAAGTTGCCAGGGTGACTGGGAGGGAGAAAAAGATAAGAAGAGAGAAAGGCTATGCAAGTGCCGAGGGAGGGGGATAGGGAGGGAAGGGAGGGGAGGGGGAAAAAGAAGAGGAGGAGGAGGAAGAGGAGGAGGAAGAGAAGGAAAAAGAGGAAGAAGAGGAAGAAGAGGAAGAAGAGGAAGAGGAGGAAGAGGAGGAGGAGGAGGAAGAGGAGGAAGAGGAGAAGAAAAAAGAGGAAAAGGAGGAAGAGAAAGAGGAAGAGGAAGAAGAGAAGGAGGAAGAGGAGGAAGAGGAGGAGAGGTGGTTTTGTTTGTTAATGCTTGTGGCCAACACCACTTGTGGAGCTAGCACAGTAGACAAAAGTTTGCACATGTCTGTTGCCATTGCGACAGCTAAAATACGTGAGCAGGGGAGGGGGGGGTGGGTACATGCGGCTCTCACACAATCATAACCTCTGTAGGGCAGTATTGGAAGCGCTGACATTTGGTAAAGTTAGAACAAAGCCTTGGAATAGCCTGCTTCCAGTACAGCCGGTGATGGCATTCCTTTAAGCACCAATGTGCATTAAAACTTAGCAAACACACACTTCGTGTTTATATGAAGTGGATTTAAGTTCTAGGCTCAGATAATACAAACAGACTTTCCTAAGAATGTTTGTCAAAGCTGGATTGCAGGGTTGGTGAGGTGGTGGTGTGGCAGTGTAGCAATTATTCGTAGGAATCTCTCTTCAAGTTACCAACATCTTAGATCCACAGACACGACCCCTGGGCCCCCAGCATCTATGTGCCCCAAATCCCTGTTACCCCCAGGTACATGTGGGTGGAGGTGCAACCCCTAGAGGAAAACATATTTAGAAGCTAACTTACAGGTAAAGATGGGTACCATTATTTTTTGTATTGCTATTTATTTATTTGCTTATTTTCGGTGGAATGGAACCCAGGGTCTTACACACACTAAGTGCTTTACCACTGATCTGCAACTCCAGCCACTACTTTGGTTCTGATGAACATAATTTAACACTTATTCTGGATGGTGCTTCGCCTCAGGTTTAAAATGAATAAAATAAACATATTTCCTTTTCTAAAGACTTGCTGGTCATTGAGGGAATGCAAATAAGAACCAGGTCCTGGGGCTTTACTTTAAAAAGGAAAAATCAGCATTTTAATGCTTAGATGTATAGAAAACCATATTCTGAGACTGGTTGTGCGTAACACTCATAAACTTCAGAAGACACGCTAAGTGTGAGGGGTGGTGCCAGAGCAGACTTCTAACAAGGAGGCAGATATTCGGCTAGACCATGAGCAGCAGGAAGAAAACATTCAGGTGAAAATAGGGAGAGTGGGCAGCAAGTTGGAGAGACAGTGAGACTGGAAGATGGAGCTGGGAAACCAGAAGTGTGCTCAGGGGCCCCAGTAGCTCTACATGTCTGGAGGATTTCAGGGAGGAAACTGGATTTCAGGGAGGAAATGGGACGCGTGTTTGGAGACACTACCTGGGCAGCCTGTAGAGGTCTAGAGAGTGATCTGATCATGAGGAAGTGAACAGCAAGGAGGCAGAGGATGCAAATGGACTCTCCGTAGTATCCCTGCTCCCTGAGGACTGGCTAGCCCCTGAAGCAGGAGTTACTTAATAGGAGATACAGTACTCTGCTCCCAGACTCCTCTGGGAACACAGGTGGCATTTCTTTGGCTGGGAGCACAGCAGTGTCACCACACAGTCTGTGGGGTGAACGAGTTCCTCCGAACATATCTATGTGTGCCCAGCTCTCAGTGTTCTGCGTGGTGCTCCATTGCCTCAGATTCTGAGGAGCAGAAGGTTTGTGAGGCTCAGGAGGACAGCAGAACCTGACTGGCTGCTTGGTATTTAGGTGAGCCTCAATGTGCTGAAGCTGGAAGAGGAACCTAAAGGCTCTGAAACTCCTGCCCACACCCCAAATGTGTATCGTCCCAAAGGCATGTTTCCCCTTCACCGGCCCTTCTCTGTGCAGTGTGGGGCCTGAGCCAGCCTTCCTCTCCATATCCTACTTTACAGCCTTACCACTTCAGCTCAGCCATTTAGAGCTCAAGGTCACAGGCTAAGTATGACTGTCCTCTGGTGGCAGCCGCTAAATGTAGTTGAGCCAATGACATCTAAGCCTAAACACTTCAAAAACTCTTATTTTAGTGTGGGTGTGGCTGATATGGGTGTAGTAGAGAAGAAAGGAGCTGAAAGGACTTGACAGATACATTCCTCTTGGGGATCTCGGTGGTTCACTGGAAGGGGCTCTGGGATATGTGGGTCATACTGTTTCTGTGACCAGACCTAAGGCAGGAAGGCCAGCAAATAGCCTTTTCCCCTTTTTTCCTCCTAGCCCTGACACCAGCAGCAATGGACTTCATTCCTCACCTCTCCCAAGCACAGAGGTACCTACTTTAGTTTCTGGGGCAACTCTGAGCTCTGGTTATATCTTCCCATTATAAGGATGTGAACACTAAGGTTCCAGGATGAGACTGACCCCAGGGCATCAGTTTTACTTTGTCACATGCCACTTCTCTGTTCCAAAGCTGCTGTGGCCCCTGACTGTTCCAGAGAAGTATCCCAGAGCCTCTGCCTCCCAGCTCAGCTGTACTGCTATAGGCTCTCTGTTGCTATTGTTAAGCCTGCAGTCTGCATATAGAATATTCCAGAAGACTCAGCTGCAGCTTCTTCCTGACCTCTGTTGCAGGTGTGTTTGTGGTAGCCACAGGGGGAGCAACAACAGCTAACTGGTCCAAGGAGCCTGTTTCCTAGGTGTTTTCTTCTGCATCATCTCTCTAAATGCTTTCCATTGAAGTACTTTTATTATCCCATTATAGAACTGAGAAAATGAGGCAGAAAGAAGGGAAGTTGAGGCCTAGTCCAAGGCTAGACCTAGACACAAGGCCCCTGATGACAAGCCCAAGCCTGACTGAACCTAGAGGACCTTAGGGTGGGCTGAGGGGAGTGTCTGTCTTGTCAAGTTTTGGAAGTCTGACTGGTCTTGAAAGTGATGTATTTCAAATCTTCCAGGGCAGAGGAGACTTCTGTCTGAGCAGTGCTGTCTCTAGGCCCATGTTGGCCTCTGGTCTAGAACTGCTCTGTGCTGACTAATTCCATGTTGACATTCCTCGTGCCACAGAGACCCGGTTATCCTCGTCCTTCAGACTGCAGTGGTCGAGTCTCCTTATCCCACCCTCCCTTAGGTTCACTTCTTCCTGCTTTCCCAATCCAGGGCCCTTCCATGGTTTCTTTCTCCCCACTCCCCTCTCTAGCGCTCCTTCTTACTGTCCTTCCTTCTTACTGTCCACCCTCCCCTGAGTATGTCTTTTTTCTGTTTTTCTGATTTCATGTATTCTCTTCCCTAGCCCTTGGTGCAAGTCCTGGTTGTATGTACGACACATCCAACCATTCTGCCACCATTCCAAGGAGGTACGAGGTGAATGAAAGCCGGGAAGAGACACCAGGAGATCCCATGATGCTCCAGCCTTCCTTGTCAGGAACTAAATTTTCAGGTTGGAAATGCTATACCTCTTTGTGACTGATCAGGGAGAAAAAAGAGGAAATGATATAACACACACACACACACACACACACACCATACGAACGTCACACAATACACACAAAAAAGCCACATCACATACAAACACATCACATACACAAACATACCAAAGACACCACACACTCATAATAAACACAAACACATCACACCACATCACACACAAGCATATCACATATACCACACTACATACATCATATACACAAACACTCCACACATACACACAAGTACTACACACATACCATACAAACACATCAGAGATACACACCACATAGTAAATACACGCATGCACACACACACACACACACACACACACACACACACACACACACATCCATGAGTGCATACTAAACTACACACATATTACAGTACACATCTGCACATATGAACACACACACACACACACACACACACACACACACATACACACACACACACACACAGAGGGGTGGGGAAGGAGAGAGAAACGAGAAACAAGAAACAAGAGAGGGACAGAAGAACTGCTTCCCAAGCACAACCAACCAACATAAAAAGGAATTTCTGAAGTAAATTTTATTTTCCAGTGTCATAAAACAGTGGCCTGGTTGATGGTTGTGTGAACAACAGCTGGAGTCATGTCCTGTGTCCATCCTATCAATTATGCTTGATTTCTGTCCTGCGCTAGTATCTCCATCTTTAGCCCTGAGGGAGGGGATCTTCTAGTTGGGCTCAGAAGCTGGAAGCCTCCTGCCTCCCTTAGCTCCCTGGGCTGGCAGTTTCAACTTTTCTTCCTGTCTACTCACAGCACAGAGGCTGCTAGGTTCTTTCTACTGGGTGGCAAGCAGCTAGCAAAAGTCTTTTTGTACCTCAGCCCTTCCCAACCTACCCCATGCCCCGGAGCTTGACACTTGGCCTCCCAACTTCTATTTGATCATGCAAATCAGCCCACCTCACTCCATTCTTTACTGGCTGTCCACACTATAGGGGAAGGCAGGGCGGCTGAGGCTTAGATATGGCAATACCTGCTTGCAGATTTTCTCCCCATGAGAGGTTATCTGCCTTAGGTCTCTCTTCATTCTCCTTGCTCCTTGAGTTTTGCTATAGTTTAGTTCTTAAGTGTTCCCCGAAGGCCCATGTGTTAAAGACTTGATCCCAAGTGGTGTTGGGAGGTAGTGGAAATTTAAGAGGTGAGGTCTGGTAGGAGACCTTTGGGCCTTCTAAGGGGAACAGTTAGGTTTGGCTTTGTTCTCTACTTCTTGCTTTCCAGCCAGGGATTGAACAGCTCTGTGCTTCTGCTGTAATGGCCGTTATGATACAGGCCCAAAGCAGAAGAATGGACTGACGTTTTCCAAACTGTGAACCAAATGAACCTTCTTGTTTTATAAACTGATTTATCTCAGGTATTTGCTAGAGCAACAGAAAACTATCATATTGCTCTTTCCTTGGCCTCTTTACTCCAGCTTTCTTCTTGTCAAGAAAGAAACAGAAATTATCTCACTGGTCATACAGAATGTCTTCTTTTCACCTCCTTTAAAGATAGAAGCTACTTTTTCTTCCAACCCCAAATCCTAGTGGAGGCTGGCTGGTATTCCTTCTGAAAAGGATTCTGTGAATATGATTTGACACATCAAGAGATGAGCAGAGCTTTCCTGAGGCCACAAAGCAGACCAAGGCCCAGCTAGAACTGAAAATAAGGGTCTGTGGACTTCATCCCAAGAGGCCAGTTGCTATAGGACACCATCAGATGGTGGCACTACCATGGATTATCAAACCCCAGATGTTCCGAATGATAGAGAGGGTCCCCAAAGGACTTGACATGATAAAGAAGGAAAGAAGATACAGGTGAGAGGTCAGGAGGCAGGGCATAGAGGGAGGGAGGGAAGGGGAAAGAGAGCAGAGACAGCTTGAGGTAGAGCACTCGTCTCCATGGAGAGCTCCTATTCACATATTTTCTTTGGTAGAAAATTATTACCTTTCCCAAGGGGCAAGGGCCTTAGGAAGGTTTCCCACCCACAGAACTGAAAGCTACCTTCTTGAGCTTCCTCCAGGGGTCAGTTCTGAACTTGTTAATAGCAAGCAGTATAGAAAGGTCTTCTTGGAGCTGTATTACAGAGATGGGTGGCTATGGTGGTGTCTTCTTCTCTGTTATTCATTCAGGACAGAAGGGTTTGGGCGGGGCTTCTTGGTGGGGAAAGTAAAGCCTTCAGCACCTTTGGTGCAAACACTGAGTGTCCCCTTTTGTCACCTGTTGCCATGTGGAAAGCAGTATGGCAGGTGCCTAGAGGAGTCCCTTTTCTTCTTAGCTACCTTTCCCATCATGTCCCATTTCTGAGTCTCAGATTTCTTCTGGAAGTACTTGAACTGAGGAACAAGGATCCTGGGAGGTGGGTGGGGCAGAGCACAGGGCTGGGTCCATAACAGGAATCAGAATCCTCATACCACTGATGTCACCCCAGAAGACTTCAGAGGGGCTGGGAACAGGGCAGAGCTTATTCCCTGGAGCTTCCCCATTCTCCGGTTGTCAGACACAACAAAATCCTGGGTGGATTCCAGGTCGTTTGGCCTCATGGGATCCTGACTTCACCCACTTGGTCTGTAGAGTATGGATGCCAACACTTTCCCTGCCTACTTGGTAGCCATGGTGTCCTATCCCCAGAATAGCAGAAAAAAATGAAGAGATTGGCTTGGGGTCTGACTGTGGATTCCAGGCCTGATACACCGTGTGATCAGACAAACCATGTGATCAGCTGTGTACCTCAGTTACTTCATCTTTACAGTGGAGCTAAGGCATAGAAATTCTGCAGATAAAAAGATTCTAGAATTAAGTGCTTTGAACATTTTCTCATATACCATCCTCTGTGCCTAGAAATGGGCCCACTCCCTACAGTATTTATTGGCCCAGAGCTCAACAAGTAGGATGTGCTGGCTGGCCAGTGAACCCAGGCACCTGGGTTCTGTCCTCCCCTCCTTGCACTGGGATTACAGATGTGTGCCACCATACCTGGCTTTTTAAAAACAAAACGAAACAAAACAAAACAAAGCAAAGCAAAACAAAGCAAAACAAAACAAACAAAACAAGCTCTAGGGGACTGAACTGAGGTCCTCATGCTTGCATGGCAAACACTTTACTGGCGATCTCTGTATCCCTTGACTTCCAACTTTGTAGTGGCTGTCCCCTTTGTCCCCAAGTTCTGGGGACTTTCCCTAGTGAAACTTGAAGATCTCAGGAGCTATCACTTGGTGTTTCCATATGAAGTAGCAGAAAGGGTTCAGTGTGTCTGGTTGGCTACCCACGCATCTCTTCTTTCCTTCCTTTTTTATGGACTCTGTCATTCCTCAAGCATTCATGCCAGACAGTGTCTAAGTGGCAGCTAACAGCCACTGAGCTTGGAGAGGACAACACAGAGAGATGCATGTACTAGGAGCCAAGCACATGTCAACAATCTCAGCCCAGCAGCAGTCCCAGAGAACAGTGGGAACAAGTGACCATCTAGGTGTAGAGAGCTGGAGATTTTCTTGAGGCAGATACTGCTGTACTGGTACATGTAGGATGCACAGGGGCCCCAGGGATTGATGAGTGAGACATGGAGATGCAGGGAGCCTAGCAGCACTGGCCTGTACCAAGACAAGGTGGACAGTGCCAATAAGCAGAAGGCCCAGGCAATGACATGGAATGTTGCATCCTGGGAGAGGGATCACAGAGAGGTGGTTTTCTTGCTAGTAGCACAAGCAGGGGATGGATCTTAAGGGGCCTTGAGTGTCTTTTGCCAAAATACCGGGGAGGCACTGAAGAGTTCAAAGCAGGAAGAAACATGGTCATTTTTGTAGCTTGCAGAGCTCACTGTGACTGCAGAGGAGAGAGTAAAATAGAGGGACACAGTGGTGTGGCTGGCAGCAATTTCCCAGTAGGTCTGAGCCAAGGAGAGCCCAGAGGTGGGGAAGTGATAAGGAGTAGTGGCAATCCTGGTGAGACAGGAGCTAGCAGAAGGAAGGTCATACACACCTCCCTTGATGCTGTTCTTCTGCACCTACGAAGTCCCTGCTCGAGCCACCCTCTCAGCCCACACCCAAATCTGTGCATGGAAAATGGGGTCATTCACATTCTCTGTGCCACGCTGTCATAGGTTCTGGCCCTCACAAGCCAGACAATTCCCCAAATGTTCCCTGCAGAAGGAAAAGGGAGAGGTAAACAGAAACACCAGGGTCAGGTTCATAATATCTTTTATTAATATATTATGCTACAAAAATATTTTTGGCAAAATAACATTAATAGCATCTTTCTTTGTCTTCTATTATACTCTTAAAGAACTCTTCATGACAATTCATGGGGCAGGGGTGAAGGAAGAGGTGATAAAGAACACCACAAACATGGTGAGAGCAGAAGCCAGCTTGGTACAGTGAGGCACAGTGGGGTAGCCAACAAATCTGAGACTTAGAACTGGGCCAAAGCTAAGGCCAACCTCCGCTTTCTTTAGCTGAGAGCCACGCTCACCTCAGCCTGGCAACCAGAGAGACTCCAAGAGTCTAAGAGTCCTTGGTCTCTCACACCAGGTACCTTAGACTTGGATCCTATTCAAAAACCACATTCCCCAAGGCAGATTTTAGGGTGAAGGGGCCTTTAAGTTATGCTTTCTTATCTGTCACATGCTCGTATCATGGTAGCCTTCAGTGCCTATATGATACACAGAATTCCCCTCCTGGCCCCAGGAAACTCTCCCTATGGTCCATGAAGAAACAGAAGCTCAAAGAGCTTCTGGGGCTTCCCAGGCAGCAAGCAAAGGTCTCTAGAGGAAAAGATCCCAGTCTGCCTTTGGAGACACAGGTAAGGAGCTGACATTCCCTGGCAAGGGCCAGGTACTGTCCCAAGGGCCCTTATAAGCTCTGACTTCCCTTCCTCAAGGTTGGTCACAGACAAAGACGTGGCTCCAAGTTGGAGTCATGAGCAAGGTTTCAATCCAGGCATCTCCTCCCCAAGAGGTCCCCTGCCCAAGGGCAGCAGGAGTTTCTGCCAGTTCATGGCAAGCCTGGCTGGGCTGTGTAAGAATGGGGGAGGGGTGGAGAGAGGCTTGACTGAATTCTGAGTCTACAGGCTTAGACGGCCGGCCAGGGTGATATTTTTGGCTGCCTAGATGAATTTTTGGAAAAATAACAATGTTTAAAGAACCCAAACCTTACAAAGCCAGGGGCACTTTCATGGCATTTACACCAATCCTTTGCCAAGATTTCCAGCTGGCTACCACATCTTTAGCCAGTGGATCTTGGGGCCTCTCATACTATATGTCTACTTCCACCTGGAGAGTTCTACCCTCAGGTGCTGTCCTTTAGGAGCTAGGGATATGGAAGTTGTCTCAAACAGAAAGCCAAGGCTGTCTTTTGCCTTTCTTAGCTCCAACCTCTTCTTCCTCTGTTCTGTTTCCTTTCTTCCCTTGTCCCTCTCAGAACATCTACAGAGTATTACAGGCATCACCTTTGTGTTGAAGGTCATAAAAAGCAGACACGTGACCCACTTCATTGATTCCTGGGGCAAGCCACTAGGGTTATGCTCACTGGATAAATGGCTGGGAGAAGGGACCAGAACTTCCCCCCAGGGAACAACATGTATAATAAATACACCATGTCTATTCTAGAAATAACAGATATGATTCCATCTGTCAGGTTGATGTGGGAGGGATGAGACATGGCTAGCAAGGTCAGCTGAGCGGGGTCATGGAGGGTCTTAAATGCCAAGTAGAGGGCCTAGTGTTTACCTCATGGTTATGACTAACCAAGGTCTGTTTTTTTTTTTTTTGTTTTTTGGTTTTTTTTTGCCAATTTAGGGTGTCATCAAAGCTACAACTAGCAGTTCTCTTCTCTGGGATCTATTGTGATAGGGGCACTGGGCTAAGTGGTGGGACAAAGTACCTGAGCTTCCGGGCTTGCCCAAGTCAGGGCTTGACCAGGAATAGCAGGTGACCACACTCCATGTGAGGAGGATATGCTTGAGTCACTCAGTATAAGGTGAGTGCTTTGAGTCACCCTCAGTCCACGCACTGAAGACTCTGTATCTTTGACCCCCGAGACTGGCACCTGCAACTGCTTGGTTCTTTCACCCCCACTGAGTGCTGGTCACTTAATCTGCTGGACCTCAGGCCTTTCAATTTTCTGTTTGCTTCAAAGTCAAAACAAAAGTCCTAAAAATACTCATGGGAATCTCAAGGGAAGTGGGCTCTGTGTTTTATGAGTCTATATAGCAAGAACACGAAGTCTGAGAAACTGCTGATGGACTACTGATCTGTTTCCAGAGCAGGAAGGGAAGTTTAAGTGGCCTAGCCATATATTCTGTTTTGTGTGCAAGGTCTCCTAGGAGGTAGGCCAACAAGTTCAGTTTGCTACTTGTTTAAACCCTGGCTTGGTAGAGTTCTCCAGGGGCCAGGAAACTTTGGCCCTAGGTGTCTGACCAACAATGGCTCTTTCTTTCTAAGCCCACACCAACTTTGAATTTGGTTGATCTGTTGGCCTAGCCTGCCCTTCCTTCCTTCCTTCCTTCCTTCCTTCCTTCCTTCCTTCCTTCCTTCCTTCCTCTTTCCCTCCCTCCCTCCCTTCCTTCATATTTCATATAGGGTCTGGTTATGTAGTTCAAACTGTTTGAGAACTCACTATGAACCCCAGTCTGGTCCTCTTAAGATGCTCATTGATGTTCTTGCATCAGACTCCCAAGTAGTCATTACAGACATGCTACTAAGCAGGGCACATCATCTTTCAAAAACCTTAAAATGTGATGGAGGAAGAGAGTTTGGAACACTTCCTTCCCTTCCAATTTTCCTTAAGAAGGGGTCTGGAAAGACAAGTGGCCTGATGCTGGGGCTGGGAAAATAGTAGCCCAGGATAGCCCCACATGTTCCATGTTGATAGTGAACTCTTCTGGGCCCAGAAGGGTGGGTACAATTCAGCCCATGTGTAACCCTGGCACTGTGCTTGCACAGTGATTACATGCTGTATTAATTCACCATCTTGGCCCCACGCCTGGCACAGGTCTGGGCACACGGTCAGGTGCTTGGACTGTTTCCCCAAATGCTTCATCTTTAATTAACCTCAAGCTTGATCTCCATACATCTCATGCCATACCCTGCCCCAAACAGGGGAATCTGGCCTGTGTGTTTCCAATTCCTTTACACTTATCTCATCCCAATAGCGTTCTGCACGATCTGTTTGATGTCTAACTTCTGAGCCTGCTTTAAAAGTCAGCTAAGCCCCTTCCCGCTCAGCAATAGGAAGTCACATTTTTTTTGCCAAGGATAAACTGACTCCAGCCCTGGTTGAGGTCAAGTTCAGTTTACAGTGTGGTGCCCATGGGACTGGCGGGACCCTGTGAAGCAGAGTTCCAGAATCTTGCCAGGTCTCAGGCTTAAACCTGTCCACTGGGGCAGAGCTGGAAAGAATTCTGCTGCCTGCCAGGATGCCTGTGGGACCCCTGACTATGCAATGAGTTGCCCAGAATCCTGCCATCTCAGAAGGGAGATGTCTGCCAACCTAAGCATGGCGGTGCTGTAGCCAACCAGGCGCCATCAAGCCTGCCAGGGAAACCCATGTGCAGTGAGGTGAGAGAACGGGACTGGAGTCGACATGCCTGTCCCAGCTGTGCCACCTTGGAGAGGCCTTTCCTCTTTCTGGACCTTAGCGGTTATTCTTACTCTTGTTGACAGGTGAGGGTTCTTTTCTGCTCTCAGGATCTAGGACTCTTTAAATAATGAGCCACAAGTCTAGCTTTGGCCCACTGTGTCTTCAGTCAGCCCCTGGGGACAGAAGGGCTCTGTGTCTCAACTCCTTGCCTGTCCATGCTGGCTAGACACCATCCTGCTAGAGGCCCCTGGTTGCAGAAGCCAGCAGGGGGAGCTGGGGAAATGGCCTCCTTGCCTGCCATGGGAAGCCTGGGAGGGTTCCAGTTTGGGAAATCTGTCAGAAAGAACAGGAGTAGAACACAGCTCATGGAACAAGGATAGTTTTTGTATCACCCTGATCCAGATGTGGGGGTACACCTTGGGTAGATCTTTTCTCCTCTTTTGGGGGTTCAGTCTTATCATTGAATAGGAGGTCACATCACACAGCAGGCTTCTGGCAGGTGGCTCTCTTTACCACTGTCATTATTACAACTGGAGGCTCCCGTGCTCCACCCCCCTAAGACTGTTCTGTGCCCACTCCTGCCCATGCCTGTCCTCTGCCCAGTTCACTTCTCAGCCATAGTTTTACCAGCTCCTCTTGAATGGAAGCTGCACCAGTGCCACTGGAACACAGATCACCCACTTGCTTTGTGACCTTGGGTAAATCCCATTCCCTTTTTGGACCTCAGTGTAGCCATCTGCCCAGGACTGGGTTCATCTCTCTCAGCACCAGTCTCCCTCTTTAATAGAAAAACTCACCAGGAACCCTGAAGGGCCAGTCCACAGACACACAGGACTTCAAAATAGCAGCATTCTCTCTTTCTTTCTTTCTTTCTTTCTTTCTTTCTTTCTTTCTTTCTCCTTAAATTGTCCTTCCGGGGCCTGGATAGAGTTAGGGAGGATGGTTGGCCACCATGCCTCTGGTTCTGAAATCTAGCCTCACAAAAGCTGGGGCAGCCTTTCTGCCTGCCCTCAGAGGTGCCTACAGTGGGAGAAGCCAAGCCTGAGTAGGAGGCTTGGGGGCCAATTCAAAGCCACTGTCCACACAGGTCAGAGAGGTCATGGGAGCCTGGGCTCCTTCCCTGGGTTGTTGTTAGGGCTAATTCAGGGACTATAACATAGGCTACATAAAAATAGTTTTATCAATAGAATAAATACATTTTCTCTTTTAATATGGACACATATTTTACAAAAGAGCCCCATAGCACTATGGGAAATTAAGACCTTCTACAAAAAAGAAGATGTAACTTGAGTACAATAAAGCTCTAGTATTCTAAGGTCCCTGTCCTGTGTGAACTGCCTTGAGGTGTTAGCACCTTTTGAGGTGGTGTCAGATGGTAGACATGGCCACAGACACCTGTGGTTTCTCTGGCTTCTCTGCAAGGGTGGTCGAGGTCAGGAAGGCCCGAGGGTATGTAGTGGGAAGAGGGTCACAATGACGGCAGTGATGGCAGGGAGGAAGCCCAGTGCAGGTGCTGAGCTGCTGGCAGGCCCCATAGGGTCCTGCTGCTGGAGTTGGTGTGAGGACTTGACAGAGGGCTTGGTGGTTTCAGAGCTGGGGGTGGGCTGGAGAGGCAGCGGAGGTGGTGAAATCGTAGTGCTGCAAAGAGGAAACACAAGGGTTGTCAGGGGCCTCTTCCTTGGAAGAGAGCTTCTGGTTCTGCTCTAACCTTAGCAGGTACCTCAGGGAAGAGGAATAGTCTAGAACCCCACAGCAGGCTCAACTGACCCACAAGGACAGGGTGAGCCCACCTGTGACTGATCATGAGGGCAGGTTCCAGGCAGGAACAACTGCAAAGTCAACTGGGGTCCCCACAGTATAGCTTCCATTGGTTTTCTGGTAGTCTACACCTCGTTCCCCAGAAGGTTGCTGAAGGTGGCAGAACACACACGCACACGCACACGCACATGCACCCCACACACACCACACACATACACATACCACACACACACCATACACATGCACACACATACCATAATTACACACACCACACACATACACACACACCACACACACATACACACACACCACACACACACATACACACACCACATACACACACCACACACACCACACACACCACACACACCACACACACCACACACACACACCACACACATACACACACACACCACACACACACCACACACATACACACACCACATACACACCACACACACACAGACACACAGACACACACACCACATACACACCACATACACACCACACACCCCCCCCCCAAACCCCCCCCCCCCCCACCCCACATCATCCTATCTGCCGTGGGAGGAGCATCCCCCACACCAGCTGTTCAAACAAGATTAACATCCTCACAATAAGCCTTCGAAATGGCTCTTACCACCTCCTTCAACAAGGGGGCATCATAGAGGGTACTGAGTATCGGGTTCTGGGGCAAAGTAGGTTTGTTCACCCATGGGGCAGGAGAGGAACAACCACTGTCTCTCTCAGAGATGCAGGCACAGTGCTCCTACAAAGTATGTGTGCAAAACGGGGTGAGGGTGGGGTTTCCACAGTACATTTTAGTTCACAGAAACCTATGTGCTCTGTTTCCTGCCATGCTGGCCTTCAACTACAGGGGACCAGTCACAGTCTCACTGTACTGTTTTACCTTACCTCATCCCCATCATGCCCAGGGTCTTGCTGCCATTGTTACCGATAGTCTTCCCTCACCCTCTCTCTTCTCAAGGCTCATGATCCGCCCTGAGATCTTGAGGAGCAAAGGCTCACCTAAGACACCACCTATCCACTTCCCACTAACCTCACTGCCGTACTGGGGCATTTGTTCTATGAGAGTCAAAGAACAGATTTCAAGCTGAGGAGTCTTAGAACAGTGCTGGCCCCTGGGAGATGCGGGAAGGCTTTTTTTAAAATTATCATTAATATTTTTATTTCTCTGCTCTTCAACTAACAACATCCTGCATTTACAGTGTACTTAAGAGCACAGACAGTCATCATGCCCAGTGATTTTTCTATGCCGTATTTCAGTTTCTACTGAGCTTGAAGGAGATGAGGATACTTAGCAAGAAGAGATGCAGTGGGGTCAATTGCTTCTGTGGCAAGAACCCTGAGCATTAGTGAAGTGTACTATTTCCTGGTGAGACCTTGAACACTGATGTGGAGGATCCAGGGTCAGACTGAGGCCTTGTTGGTTGTAACCCCTAGAGGAGATTAATGTCTGTGTTGAGAAGAGGTCATTACCTCAAACACACATACATATGCTCTCCCTCTCCCTCTCCATCCCCCAACCCCCCCCCCTCTCTGTCTCTCTCTCTCTCTCTCTCTCTCTCTGTTTTTTTTTCATGCACTCTTTTGCTAGTTCTCGCTCAGTCTCTCTCTCTCTCTCTCAC
>JANHMN010000004.1:35550638-35574731 GCA_030674055.1 Rhabdomys pumilio
TCTCTCTCTCTCTCTCTCTCTCTCTCTCTCTCTCTCTCACACACACACACACACACACCCATGCCTCGATGCCACTGTCCCAGCCTAGGTAGTTGAGAGGCTTTGGGGGCTGACTTCAGGGCAGTGGGCCAGGTGCCCCGTGAAGTGGCTGGAGCCAGGGCTCGGCTGTCCTTTGCTAGGGGGACAAAACCAAATGGGAAATATGTCTCACAAGGCACCTATAGGTATTTTCTTTCACACTTTGAAAACTAAAGATGAAAACTCTCCCTTGGAGCCCAAGTGGGGTTTTTATTGCTTGGAAAGAATCCCAGGAAAATGAAGTGGGATGGGGTCGGGAGGGGGGACAAGCCCCTAGGAGTGCAACCTCCCTCGTTCCTCACAGCTTACTCTGCTCACAAGTTGGCCCCCAATCCAGGTCCCCACCCCCTTTCAGGCTTATGTTGGGGAAAATTGTCTCATGGCACAACGGTTTAGAGGCCAAACCAAACACACTGCACATTCCCAGGCTCTGCAGATGGCTGGCACTGAGGGGCCAAGTCTGCTCTGAGCTGACAGGACCCCAAGTGTGGGAAGGCCCCTCTGGCTGGCTAGAAGATAGAGCTCTGAGCTGTGTCCTTGGCAAATCTGTAAAATTGGGCCCATAGTGTTTTCTAGGCCTCAGTTTCCCAATCTATACAACGAAGAGGCAAGAGTGGACTCAGGGACTTTGAACTTCTTTCCAGCAGTAAAAGCCAGAAGTCAGACCACAGGCAGAAGTCCAAGGGAAAGTACAGACAAGTGAGTCTAGTGCCAGGCGCTGTCTGTTGCCACCCCTTCCTGGGGGTTCCCTGGAGCAAGGATGAATTCTGGCAGAAGTCTGCAGGAGCCCTCCAGGCCTCGGCACTGGGCATCACTGACATTAATTTTCTAGCTCGTATGAGAGGCTGTGCCTGACTGGAGGCACAAGTGTGTTTTTTGCTCTTTGAAAACCAAATATGAAGGCCCCCTTGCCAAAGGTAGAGAAAGTCCCTCAACTTGAGTAGTCTCTGGGAAGTGAGGAAGGATGGTTAGTGAGGAGACCAGCATCCAGTTACTTCCTTAGAGAACTTTGGAAAGATGTAGGGGGCACCATCCTTGGAGAATGCAGAGCTTGTATGATAGGATCCTCCAGGCCAGCAGCTGGAGGAGAACTTGTGATTCTCAACTGGACTTTGGCATCTTTTGGCCAAGAAATCAGTTGTAGGCAAAGCTACCCTGCTTTGCTGGCTGCTTCCCCCCTGTGTCTACTCAGTACCTGGGGCTTTACATCTTGTGCCATGATCTCTCTGCCTAGAAATACCTTTGCCTCAACCTTGCAGATTGTGGGTTAACCATCTGCTCCTTTCTACTAGCTTTGTAGTGGGCCATAGGTGGAAGGAACTGTCCATCCTGAGGTGAAAATGGGCCCATAGATAGGAATTGCCAGATTCTTGTAGAGCTGAAGTTCCCAGGCTTTTTCACTGACAGTATCTTGGGAGCCATCTGTCACTGTCCCCCAGCAGTACTAATCCATGGTAACAGGTTACAGGTGTGTACCCAACATGTCTTTGCTAAACTGGGGGTGGCTAAGCCTCCACCCAATGGCTCATTGATGGCTTTAAGCCTAGGGAACCCTGAAGCCTGAGATAGCCCAGATCAGAGATTCTGGAAGTAACACATTAGCAGTAGCTATGCAAGGGTCACTGCTGGGCTGCTATCAGCTCTGCAAGCATCTTCTTACTGTCAAAGCCCTGTGGAGTGGGACTGCCGTACCACTCTGATTCTTTCAGAGATTTTTTTTTTTTTAATAATTGAGTGACTTCATTCTCCAGTCCTCGTGGGGGCAGTTCAGATGGGGTGCTGGCCTTGCAAGGACACTTTAGCTACCCTGGGCCACACCACATTGTGAAGAATGTGAGAGGAATACCCTGAGCAGGGAGGGCAGTGGACAGAAGGCCTGCAGAGTCCTTCTGGAGGGGTTCTGTGTTTCCTCCCATCTTTGAGAGCTTTGACATGTGCACCTTGGATGGCCTGCACTTGCCTAGTGTCGATCACCAAATCTGTTACACACTGGTGCTCACCTCTGAGCCTGGCTTTAACCAATGCCCAGGAGTCAGAAGGTAGTCTCCTCTCAGCATCTGTGCATCCTCAACATGCTTCCAACTCAGGTGTGCTAGCCACTGTGCCTCCTTACTCTCTGTGTCCCTCTTTCCTTCTCTTCCACAGACACAGATAGATACACACAGACACAGACACAGACACAGACACAGACAGACAGACAGACAGACAGACAGACACACACACACACACACACACACACACACACACACACACACACACACCTGTGTGCTTAAAGACTTGGGGACATGGAGAATGAGAGTTGCCATAACCTCCAGAAACTAGCCAAGGCCCTAATGCAGCAGATGGCATCACTAGGATTGTCAGAGGCCCAGAGGAATGCTCTCTGTCCTGGCTTGCCCTGGTCACACCTTTTGGTGCTGCCTGTGTATCTGGTGCTCACTCAGAGGTAAGGGATTCCTGCGAATACTCTGCTGCCATGCATCCATCTGTGGACACACCAATCCTCTCCACGGGTCCCCATAAATCATCCTGCCACAGGCTGCTGCTACTCTAAACTTCCTCTACTGTGTTTACATCTTGGGGTAATGAGGGGTAAAGGAAGGCCAGCCTGCTCCAGGTGGTGTCCCAGCCAGACACTCAAATCCTGCATCCCTGGTTCCCTCTTCCTTAGGCTCAAGGGTACAGTCAAAGACCCTTCCCCCTACTGAGGCCTCAGTTGGCCTGGAGCAATCTAAACCAGAGTTGTGTTCAGGATTCTCCCAGTCTAGAAACAAAGGCAAAGAAATGTGTTGGCAATGGTGTCAAGAAAAGGGTTCTCATGGGTGGCTAGGGCAGATGGGAGAGCTTGGTCAGGTGTAGATGAGAAGGACACTTGCATGATGGGTAACAAACATGAACCTAGAGTTAGACCTGGGTGACAGTTCTGAGTCTGTCACTCGGCACCATCACTCATCGAGATGCCTCGATTCCTTCCCTGTAAAACAGGCCTGTTCCTTGTGACTATTGATAGGACTACAATGCGGTGAGATGGATGTAAGTAGCACAGTCGGAGCTTCACAACAGCCCAATGGCGTGCCACCGTAGGCAGAGAGAAGCAAGAACAATTTGGTGGAGGGGAAAGGGCATAGCCTATGGTGGCACATAGCCTGGTGAGGATTCAGGGGAGGCAGAAGGCAGAAGGCAGAAAAGGAGATGATAGCCCTGAAGCAGGCAAGCATCCCTGTGGGCCATTTCAGGATTGTTACTGATCAATGAGGTGTGCAAGGTGACACTAGAGACCAGAGGCCCCTCAGGGGCCCTAGTGCAGGAGTGTAGGTAGAAGATGTGCAGGAAGAGGCAGGAGTGGAAGGGCTGGCTCTTGTTGGATTTAGGAACAGAGTGAGAAGTGGAATAAAGCAAAGCTCTAGGAAAGGTGGTTTGTCAGAAGGGCTGGCTGCAAGGGAGCTCCATGTTATCCTCTGCCTGGTCACAGAAAAAGGGAGATTCGGGGAATCTGGGAAGGTGGAAGGAATTGTTTGAGTGTGGGAGCCTATGCTTGGGCTTCCTGGAGAGCACAGGGCTTCCTCTTTTCCAAGAAGCAGTGAGAAACTTTAACAAACTACTCTTTGGTGGAGCCTTCTCTTACAGCCTGAGCAGAGGGAGGTGTGTCAGCCAACCTCAATTTTACCTGTTAGGGTGGAGAAGGCTCCCCTCTGCCAAAGAAAAGCCGCTTTCTTTCCCTGAAGCCAGGGTCTGTTTTCCAGATCCCGTGTTGAAAAAAGGAAACTGTCTAATGTCATTTGTCTACTTTTTGCTTTCAGATATAGTTAGGGGCTGGGGACTCCGCTGGAGCTGACAGCTTAGCCCCTGTTACTCCATGAGGTAGATTCCTGCACTGACCAGGACTTTGACTAATCAGATTATCTGGAGCTTCTAGCAGACTGCTGGTAGCCTGCAAACTTTCCCACAACTGAAGGATGCAACTCTCTAAAACTCTAGGCTCCTGTACCCAGTTGGGCTGGGTGGCCCATACTGGTCTTAGTGTGTCTCAGGCAATATAACTACAAGTGATGCCTCTGCAAGTGGGAGGCAAGGTTGATGAGGTCTCTGCAGAAGTACATTCTCCAGTGGCCAGGAAAGACACTGGTACCAACACCTAAAGGCTCAGTGGCTTTGATACCTGCTCATTGTCAGTCTTTTTATGACAGTGCATGGCATGCCTTTGTGACAGGACCTGAACTACATCAATCTGTTGTCCGTAGCTCAGCCACCTGGCTGTAGAAGAGCCAGGAGGTGGAAGGTACCAGTCAGGTTCTGGTTCCCTGGGTGGCCTGGGATAGTTGGCTCCAGACATTGGTTTATGTTCATAAAGGCACAACTGGATGGCATTACAATCCAGACAGGAACTCTGGGTTCTGAGGTCTCACTGTCTAAGCATCAGATCCAGGACTCCCTATTGTAGTGAGGAGGACTCTGGTCCCTTTCTGAGTGAGACATTCCCTAGTGACACTATTCATTGTATGTAGAGATTTCTGCATAGACTTAGGGAGATTGCTCTGGAGAGAAACTGAGTAGGGAAGGGGAGATAGACAATCTTGGAGCAATGAGAGCCTTGGTGACAGCCTGAGGCAGGAAGTATTGTTGACAGGAGGAGCATATGGAAAGGGGGTAGCACCTTAGGACATAGGATGTGTTCTGGGCCTGCATGCTTACAGCAGGGCTCACAGTCACACGTCTGAGCTGTAGCATCCACTGCCTAGTCCTTTGTCTCACAGGGTGGGGGCCCCTCCAGAATCTCCTCACTACAGTGACACTGCTCACACTTTCCCAGCATAGGGATCTGACATCTTCCAAGATATCCAGCCTGCCATGTTTGTTCCTGCTTGCACGTCCAGTCCATGGGACAGATAAGTCAGGTACAGGCCAGGCATGGCAGACTTTTGTTAGTGGCACCAGAGGAAGCGTCCACATCTTCATTTTAATTTTAATCAGTTAACTGATCAATTACCAGCAGTTCTGGGGGTGAGGCCAGGATCTTGTGCATACTTGGAAGGCACTATATCACGATGCTTCATCCTTAGACTTCTTTCTACTTTTTATATTGAGATAGTGAGAATTAACTGCCCAGGCTGGTCTCGAACTTATCTTCCTGAGGCAGCATTACAGGCCCATGCCACTTGGAAACGTCAGAGAATTCTGCCTGCTCTTATGCTGACAATAAAGCTCCAAAGTGAGATAGGAACATGTTCTATAAGATGCCATGGCGATCCTCAGGAGTCAGGAAAGAGCCTGCCTCCAAGTGTCCACTCTGACACCTCTGTCCTTCCTTGCTCAGAGCAGGGCCTGTGGCAGTGCACTAAGCCCTAGGAGAGGCCGACAATGAGCTCCTACACAACCTGCTCCTTCCCTGCTCACCTGTCCTCGATTCGGACCCAGAGGTCATTGAACTGCCTTGGCCGCTGGTGTTTGTTTAGTCTCTTGCGCCACTTGTGCCTTCCGAACTCCTCCAGCTGGCTGAGGCTGTCGGGGAGCAGGAGGTGTGGGGACAGGACTGGATCCTCCTCCTCAGGAGGGGTGGTGGGGGTCGCTGAGGTTGCTTCTGGGACTGCAGCAGCTAGGGTTGCTGGAGCTGGACTGGCAGGAGAGGTGCCCTCAGGAGAGGGAGCTGGGCTCCCAGCAGCAGGACTGCAAAGGGGAACAGAATGTGAGTGTGCCGTGTGTGAAAAGGGGATGCAGAGAGGATGTCTTCAAGGCAAGGGGAACTCCGGTGTCTCTGCTGGGACAGGCTGGAGGGACCCAGGGGAACCACTGTCTGTTATAGAGATAAAAATTGATTCATTCTTTCATCTTTTAGTCCAGAGACTCCCCACAGATAGCACTTTTCTGAAATTAACTCTCAGCAGTGACTTCAACAGACGCTCACACCCCTGCCTACAGCTCATACCTAAAGTGAAGACAGAGTGAAACACACAGGCTATCAGGTGGCCACACTGCTGAGGAGGAGAACACCCACACATGGCAGAGACAGGTGCAAGAGCAGAGGGATGGAGGGGCTGGGTGGAAAATGACGTCTATGCTCATATTTGAACTTGATCACGGTTTCACTCAGCAATACCTCTGACAGAGTCTAAGGGAGTTATCTAACTTCACTGTGACTCAGTTTCCTATTCTGTAAAATGGAGATATGATGGTTTGTAACTCCAGGGGACATTGTGAGGTTATAGGTGAACATAGATGAAGGGCTTAGACTAGTTTTGGGCAGTAATAGGCAGCCCAGGCCATTGAACAGTTAATGTTATTCAGGTTGCTTGTGTTATCAATTCATCCAGCTATCTGTGCACTGGATGTCTACTGATGGTCTTTTAACTGCAGATGGTGCAGGGCTAAGTCAATGAGCTCAACCTAAAGGATATCAACTGATAGATACAGTCTATAACCCATGTTAGAACTCATGGCCTAGATTATATATGATCTGTGCTTGGGTAGAAAGGGGATGGAGGAATACTGTAGCCTGTTTCATCAGAATGGCATGGGTATGAATGAGCTGAGGGCCCAGCCCAGTGCCTGGTGCCTACCAAACCTCTCTGATGTGGGCCACCCAGCAAAAGGACCCAACTATGCAAGCCCTCAAGGGTCACTTAGTCATGTTTGTGGAATTTGTGCTCAAATAGGGTATGCCTCTCATCCTGCAGACATTCTTCCTTTTATTCTTTGCTTTCTGTGGCCCAAAAGGAATTCCTTGGGGACATCTGGCCCTGAAGGGTCGGGAGTGGTTTTAGGAATTGTGTCCAAGCAAACATCTTGTGAGGGAGGTGGTACCCAGGACTGAAAGCAGCCCATCCTCCCATTCCACACACTGCAACAGTGTGTGGGTGAGGGGCTTCTCTCTCTTTGAAGAGAAAAAGGCCATGGCTCAGCTCATCCTCTCCCAACCCCCATGGCAACTCCAGACTCCCAGGGTCTAAGCTATTGGAGATGCTGCAGCTGTTGAGGAGATAATTCAAAACAGTCAGACAAAAAGATAGCTACAGGAAGCACCTGTGGCCAAGGATGGCTTTTATTGTTGTTGCCTCCACAGTATTTCCCCCCCAACCCCCCCCCCCACGCACCAGTTCCTTCATTCCCTGTACAGGAGACTGAGGCTGAGAATCCTCTGAATGGAGCCTCCAGTGAGTCCCGGGGGGGTGGGGGGGGGGAGCAGAGAAGGGGATCTCCTCCTCTAATGCCTGAGCTCCAAGATGAATAGAAGCCTGCAGGCCTCCCTTGCCCTGCCTGGCCACACACAATGAGCTTCAAGGGGAAGGTCCTCTGGGGTGTGGGCAGAAGAGTGAAGTGAGAGAATGGGCAGTGGGGGGACTAGAGGAATGCCTTGACCCCAAGGCTACCTTTATCCCTACACCTGCCATAGCCCCCTCCAAAACATCTGGAGGAGCTCGTGGGAAGTGATGGGAGGCAGGGATGGAGTCCCACCACTGAGGTTCATAAGCTCCTGTAGAAGTCAGGTCGAACTAGGTAGTATTGTATGGAGCGGCCTGTGCTCTGGGCACTGTCATACAAATATGTCCTGCAAGTGAGTTCACAATAGGCTCAGATGTCCCAACTACATCAGGAATATTCATAGTTCCTGCCTTGCCAGGCTGTGACCATGAGTTAGAAGTGCCGAAAGCCCCATGCAGAGTCAGCAGCCAATACCACTTGTCTGCTTGGCTGTCATTAAAGGAAGCCTCCTTAAGACTTTGGGGTTTGTAACCCTAATGGCAGGGGTTGTAACCACAATGGGGCCATTCTTGTTGGCTGATGAGAAGCTTCCTACATAAAGACTGGAGCATGAATCTCTGACCTTGAGGAGCCTGACACTGACCTGACAGCTTCAGGAGATCTGAGAGTTTGAGCCTGGTTATAGCTTGATGTTAGGACTGTAGACATTCAGATAGGCAGAGCTGGTCTCCATCCTTGGGAAAAGTCCCCCAAAAGGGACAGGTCTGGTGGAGGAAAATAGGAACCCACACAGGAAGAAACTGAGAGAATGGCTCTATAGGCAGAGTGATAGTATCCTGACAGGAAGGGGTACAGTCTGAGGAAACAATGGAGCAGGTATAGGCAGGAAGCAGAGGACCATGAATGGGTGGGGCAGCATGCAGTGGGGATGGACACAGGGAAGAAACCAAACTGTCACCTCTTCTTCCCATGGCTCCATCTTTATTCAGAGCCTGTCTGTCCATTGACTTTCTAAGGAATAACTGAGGTCACCTGTGTCCCTGTCAAATCTATTTGTATCTGGACACCAAGATTTCTTATTCTACATTCGTTCCTGTTCCCACTGCACCAGGAGATTCCCAACAAGACAGCATAGCAGCCTCCCTCTGTCTAACACCCCAGTGCCTGGTCCACTTTGTTCTCACCAGACCCCATCTCATAGCAGTCTGTTGGGCAGCTCTACCCTTAGGCCTGAGCAGGTCATCAGGGGCAGTGACCACAGCTTGCCATCAGGCAGCAGTCCACGAGCCTGCTCCAAAATGCTACCATATACCCTGATGCTTACCCGTGGATGGCTTGCCCGGCAGGTGTGTGGTCCACCTCCAGCCCTGCCTGTCTTAGAACATCGATGACAGTGTTGTTCCCCAGAAAGTGACCTAGAACATAAGATGCAGCATGGTCTCAGCCATATGCCAGGTTGTCATCCAGAAGATAGTCATCCCTTGGGTTTCTGTCAGGGCCAATGAATTATACCAGTGGAGGTCCTACAGTGGTCTTCAGGATGGGTATTGAGACATAGAATGCTTATACTTTAGCAATAGGCTTCCTTCAAGTCCAAGTATCATGTCCCAGTGGTGAGATGTACACCTGGTCCATCCTGCCTGTATCCACATCCCAGCTCTGATGTTCACAGGCCGAACCTCTGCATGCTCCAGTTGCCTCACCCGTAAAGTAGGAGTGATTATAACTACCTGCTCTAATCTGTGAAGACTTCAGAGTACAGAGGCTGGTATACAGTAAAGGCTCCCAAGTGCTACCTATTTCATGACTGTGCCTAATGCTACTAAGCAAACCCTAGTGCCTGCTCACTCAGAGTGGGTAGCCTACAACAGTCATGAAAGGCTTAGCACCAAGAAAGCCCCCAGCTCCAGCAGATCTACGGTTCCTCTTTGTAAATGCTTTCAGCAACTCATGCCTCCTTTCCTCAGTTCCCTGAGAGCCCTCCAGGGGGCAGAGGCCACCTTGTCACAGCCTTACACATGGCCAGGGGCTTACACATGCTTAGCACATGCTGTGTGGATCTAAGCATTTGGATTCATTTCTTCACCATCTACTCATGGAGGCCCAGGTACTAGAGAAGCCATGTTGGACCCAGCAGATATTGACAGTGACCTAGAGGAGGTGGCTTCTGAGGTGGCCTCCAGAAGTATGTCATGTGTGTGTGTGTGCGTGTGTGTGTGTGTGTGTGTGTGTGTGTGTGTGATGTTCATCATACCTCCTAGTACTGCTATTCATTCTCTCAGCAAGCATTTGTGGTGCATCTGTTTTGTATGAGATACCATAAATACACAGGTGGATAACTCGGGGTCCAGAAGAAGGGGATGGCCTTCCCTCACCAGGGTACAGCCAAGATGCCTGTACTTTTTAGGCCCTGATTAGGAGAGTCCTGCAGAGGCCAAGTGACTGTGGATATAGGAACTGCCTGGGTTAGGTGCTGTCCTCTCCCTCCCTCCTGGCCTCAGTCTCCCTACCTTTGTTGTATGAGCACTTTGAGCTGCCCTATGCTTCCTGAGTGCTCCAGGATCTCTTGATACTAAGTCTGCCCCATGGCCCCTCAGGTAACAACGCCTTCCTGCTCACATTTAGCTCAGAACCTGGGCATTTAAGCAGGGGGTGTAATCACTGTCCCCTGACTTTGATTGCCTGTGATGAGTGGTGACAGTTGAGAGGCAGGAAGGTCAGCACGCTGACAGCCCCAGGGAGGCAGAGAACACAGTGGACAAGCTGGCAGGAACAGACAAGCTCCTGAGTCAGAGGGAGTCTGCAGGACCTGCCCTGCAGTGGTTGGAGTAAAGGAGCTACTGGTTCTCTAGCTTAACACACAGCCATATCTCCCTAGCTGGCCAGTCAGAGCTCCTCTGGTTCCTTCCACGCGGAGATGACTGGAAATATCACCTCACAGGGGAGGATGCCAGGAGTGCTATCTCAGCCTGTGCTATACTTCCTCTGAACACTTGGGTGCATAGGCTACCTCCCAGGGTCTCAGTTTTCTCTGTCAGAGGAAAGGACTGAAATGCAGGATGAACATAGGCTTCCCTAGCTCATGGTCCACGGGGAAAAGTTTTGTTTTATTCAAGATCCCCTGAAAAGATGTTCCCCCTCTCTTCCTCCCTCCTTCCTTTGTTTTCTTCCCTCCCCTTTCCCTTTCCTCCTCCCTCATTTCCTCTTTTCTTTTCTCTTTGACTCCCTCCCTTTCCTCATATACTAATGCCATTGGTTTAGTGAACACTGACTATTGCATATCCCATGCTGGATAATGACTGACAGCCTGAGCCCATTCCGGCTCCTCTCTGTCTCAGATTCTGGCTCTTAGGGTCAGGGCACTATCTCCAATGCATATGACACAGAAGGAAGTTGTGCGGGTGTGTGAGACATCTACATTAGTGTGGGGACAAGGAAGACTTCATGGAGGAGGCAGTGCTACTGTGTGAGGATGGGAGTGGGATGGGATGAGGGATCCAGGTGGAAGGCAACGTGGGCAACTGGAGGAGGAATGAGGCAGCCAGGGATCTCTATACAGAAGAGAGACAACAGTGCAGCTGTGAACAGTGCAGCACATGTCCCCCAGATTCTGACTTTGACCTGGCATGCTGACCAGTCCTGAGTCTCTCCCTCAGCCTGCGTGCTGGTTCGTTTCTGTTAACTCCACACAGACCAGAGTTATCTGGGAAGAAAGACCCTCAAAGGAGGAATAGCCTCCATCAGATTAGATTGGCCTGTGGGCATGTCTGTGGGGCTTTTAAAATTTTTATTATTAATGATTAATGCAGGAGGGCTCGGCCCACTGTGGGAGGTATCGACCTTGGGCAGGAGGTTGTGGGTTGGATAAAAAAATCAAGCTGAGCAAGCCAGAAAGAAGCATTCTTCCATGGTCTCTACTTTAGTTCCTGTCTCCAGTTCCTGCCCTACCCTTCCTGGGCGATGAACTGTCTGTCACCTGGAGATGTAAGATAAACCCTTTCTTCCCCTAAGTTGCTTTTGCTCACAGTGCTTTATTACAGAAATGGAAGCCAACTAAAACAGCCTGTGACCCTAGCTTTCCTGTCACCTGTGTCTTTCTCCACAAATGTCAAATGAGCCTGTAGCTCTTTGGCCCAGAGAGGCAGGGGGAGTAAAAGCCCCTGGCCAGGATGTCATCTTAAGGGAGCTGAAACTGTCCCTGGCTAGCTTGGAGCCACCTCCTTCACTTGCTCTGCCAAGCTGGAAGAGAGCAGTGGGTGCTCTCTTCAGTGCCCAGGAGGAAGGACTCTGCCAGAAGCTCATGGTCTCTGCTCTGGACAATGAGATAGGTCTCCCTCTCAGCCTGTGGAGAACTGGCTTCAATGATAAGCTCCAATGGTCCAACTGTGGTCCCCACATCTGCCCAGAAGTCCTCAAGAGCTACCAGTGAAAACTCCAAATTGTATGATATCTAGGAGAAGCAGGTGACACCCACTGACCGAGGCTATAGTGTGGATTGTCTGAGGGCCCAGGGTTGGCATGGCTCTATGTGGCTTCTGTGGTGCAGACCTCAAGGGATGCTGCTTGGTTCTGAGCTCTGGATGTCTCCTGTGTCTGCTTAAGAGCCCTGGCACTCCCTCAGTCTTAAGGCTTTCTGAATTGGATTTTTTCCTTAGTCTGGGGATACTTGGAGGAAGTGAGCAGGTCTGGCTCAAATTTCTACCTTCTCCTCCTCTGATCCACACTCTTCTCTCCCCCTTTCATCCTTTCTTCTGGGATAGGAGAATGGTACTTCTCCTCCATGCTCCTTGTCAGCCCTAGGAGGGACCCTTCTAGGTGTAGTCCTGAGTCCCAGTCAGTGTTCCTAACATTTACCCTTTCTGGTGCTTGGTCTCATGAGACCCACAGTTGCAGCTTCTAGTGCCCAAGCCTCCTTCTGGCCTGTGCCCTTGTCATCATGTCCTTAACTCATCTGGTGACACCCTTGGTGGGTTTTCTTCTGTCAGGCCAAACTGGAGCTGTGAAGTCAGCCCTTGGCTTCTTTCCTCTTCGTTCTACTCACACCTCAGCTACCCGCAGTAGTGATGACCACCTCAGTGGCCCATGGACATCTCCACCTAACCCTCCCACGGAGCCCACTAACCCTTGACCTCCTCCATGCTATCACTGTTCCTCTACTGGACATTGCTACTCAAGCTAAGCTGGCCTTCATCCTCCCACAGTCAACAGAGACTGAAGGTGTCTCCTCTCAAATCCATTGGACTTCCCAGCCACTACCACCTGCAGCCACACTGCAAGAGCTCTTCATTCCCTTCCCACCGCAGCTAACCTGACCTGCCCACAGCCCTGAGCTGACTCTGTCATAATGCACTCTCACAGAGCCATCTGATGGGGGTGGGGTGGGATATAAGCTTTTTGAGGGCGGGGCCATGCCTGATTCATCTTTGTCCCCAGAGCTAAGCCCAAATCTGGCGCACCACCATGGCTCCACAAATGTTTGTTGAATGAATGAGTGACACAGCCTTTTACTCTACACCCTTTCCATGATCTCATCCTGTCCCCAGGAGACCCAAGTTTCCCCCATTCTTGTAGCCCAGCCCTGGCCCTTGGTGACTCTTCTCAAGATCCCACCAATCCTAGGAGCTTGGCCCCTATACAGCTAGAGTCAGGGTCCAGCATATGCTGTCCCCAGGGGTTGGCAGACAGTGCTTAGGCTTGTCTCCAAAGTTGGAAATTCTGAACAAGGCACCACCCCCATGCTGGAACCTGCCGGCAAGGTGGTGGAAGGTTTCCAAAGGGGCCCCACAATGTTGGGGCTCAGCCTGCTTGGCTTGCCCGGCCTCCCTGGGGCTCCTGGCCACCACTCAGCATCTCCCTCCAGCATTAGCTTCCAGCTGTTCTCTGGCCAGCTCTCTGCAGGAAGACACGTTCCATTTTGCTTTCTGAGTCCAGAGAGGACAACAGAAGAGGAAAGAGAAGGCGGGGCACAGGGAGCCAAGGAGACACAAAGAAGGAAGTAGAAAGAAAAGCAAAGGGACTATCTATCACATAGGAGGCATGGATGGGAGTAGGAAGGAAATAACTTCAGGACCTGGGAAGCCAAAGAGAAGGACAAAGAAAAGGGAACAGAGACTAGCTATAAGAGATGTGGTAACAACTTCAGGGAGAGAAGAGGGAACAGGAAAGATAGCTAGATTGGGGGTAGGGGAAGAGAGAATATGAATGAATCTGACAGGATAGAGATGAGATGAAACCCGCATAGAGAATGGAAGAGGAAGAAATCAGGAAGGAGAGGACCAGAGTTGGAAGCAAAGTGGGGAGATGGCCCCAGGATGGACAGTATTAGATGGTCATGAGGAGCATTCAGGTTCAGGTAGTACAGAGCTTCTCTTGTCTCCCTGAGACAAACCAGGGGCCTCTTACAGACATCTATATACAAACAGGAAAGGGGTAGTGGGATGTTTCAGAGCTGAGAAGAAGTTCCTTTCTTCTGGGTGTATGCTGGGCTGTCCCAGTGCACAAGGCTTGGAAGACAGCATAGTCTGCCAGTCCCACCTGACCCTCTAGCACAGGTAGGTAGGGCAGGGCAGAGCCTGGGCACAATACTCAGCCCATCCATGAACTCTGTGACCTTGGACAGTTCCCTTTCCCTCTGTCTCGGCTTTCCCATATATGGTTGTACCACCTGGCTTCCTGAGCCCTCCTCCTCTCCTCCCTGTATGGTTTCACCAGGTGGTGACCTAAACACATTTAGAAGCCTCCAGACCACACTGTTCCATTTCATCCTCAAGTAGCCACTGAAGGTGCTCCCACTTTATAGATGAGGAAACTGAGGCTTGGAGAGGGGAATAGGACTTGCCCAAGGTCACACAGCTGGTACGAGGTAAGGCTTTTTGGGCTCATCCCCAGAACTGATCCAGTTCATGGCAAGCTCCGTCACGCCCCAGTCTGAAGTACTTGACAGCTGCAGAGATGCCAAGATCATAGTTGGGGGCAGGACATGGTCAGAAACGTGTGTACCTTCCAAGGTTCAGCAGATTGGAGAGGAAAGTGTGGCAAGTACTCAGCATGAACAATGCATCAATTAACTGGGCAATTTCAAGACTGCAGTGGGGGCTGGGTGGCGAGGAGGAGAGAACCAGATGTTCCCCCGCACAGGCTCCAGAGTAACTCGGGTGCCTTCGGCCAGCACACATGTTTTCTCTCCAGTGAGCATGCGGGTTTCCAGTTTTCTCCTCCTGGAAGAGGCATCCCAAGTCCATATTTATGTTCCGTCTGAAATTAATGCAAGGGAAGCTTTCAAATTCGAATCTCACTGCCAGGGCCTCCGGCCGGATATCAAACCATAGCTGTGTTTGTTTTCCCTAGGAAGTGTGACAGGAGGGGTGGATAACGAGGGGCACTAGGGCTTCTAATCTATTCAGAGCTGTGTGGAGGGGACCTGGCTGACCTGGGCTTCCTCTCCTGTTCTGCAGTCACCCAGAAAGAGGCTGAGCCTTCTCAGTTCATTGGGGTCAGACTTGACACGGTCTGAGTAGCCAGCCTCATGTCAGGTTCTGAGACACACTGTGGTCTCTACCCATGGGAGAGATAGGTACACACAGGACAGTGATGAAGGGACACAGGGACCAGGGAATGAAGTTGGAGGGAGGATGGAGAGGGTAGCTGAAAGAATACAGCAGCAGGGAATGTTGCAGAGAGAAGAGACATCCATGTGTGCTAATACCAATGGTGAGTGGTTGTGCAGTTGAATATAAAGTGAATGAGGAAGCAGGGTACTGTAGGCATTGGGGCAGAAGGGACAAGATGTGGAATTCCGACTGCTGCAGGATAGGAAGAGGGCAGACTCTAGATGGGACCGGAAAACACTCTCCTTAGCAATTGTCTGACAGCCATAAAGAATCGCTCCACTTCCTGAGGTGTGGCAAGGGAAACAAGGACATCCTCTGGAGTTGGTGATTTGGGGATGGAGCCACAGCCCCTTTCCTTTAGTAGCGCTCTTTTCTGTCATCAAGGCATCCATTTGGTTCTATAACTTTGAGCTTGACGCTTTTAGGTCATTTGAATTAAATGCTTTCAAAGTTAACATTCTGCTCTGAAGTCAGGAGGCCACATCTCTGCTGGTACCTGTCATTTGAGGGTGACTCAAATAATTCAGGTAATTCAGGGTGAGGTAGAAGCCCCAGAGGCTTTGGCTAGTTGGTCCTGAGGACTTGGTGACCACATTACTTTATCTAAAAACCTTTACAGGCTAATGCATGTTTAATGCATGCTAGGCTGTGGGATGCCAAGAAGAGTCAGAGATGGCCTTCTTCCTTCTGGTGCCAGATGACCACAGACATAGGCAATGACTGCTGGGTCTGCCTAGGCTAGTCTAGGGTGGGATTCATAATGGATTTCATGACTGCAGGTCCCAGCTGTACTGGGACAATCACTCTTTGTAGCACCAGGCTCTTTCCTGAGGTTCAGTATCCCAGGGTCTAGGACCTCTTGTTGGCTAGGACATATTTAGGGACAGAGGCTCATCCTGTCTGTGGTGGTTTGAATATGTATGGCCCCCATAGACTCATGTATTTGAATGCCTGGCCCATAGAGAGTGACACTATTAGGAGGTGTGGCCTTGTTGGAGGAAGTCTGTCACTCTGGGGGTGGTCTTTGAGGTCTCCTATACTCAAACTACATCCAGTGTCACAGTCTCTTTCTGCTGCCTGTGGATCAAGATACAGAACTCTCAGCACCATGTCTGCCCGTTACCTCCCATGCTTCCCACCATGACAATAATGGACTAAACCTCTGAAAGTATAAGCCACTCCCAATTCAATGTTTTCCTTTATAAGAGTTGCTGTGGTCATGGTGTTCCTTCACAGCAATAAAACACTAAGACACTGGCCTGAGCCTCACTGCTACTTAACACCAGTCTTAGTTCTTGAGATTCCCATGCAGTGCTACAGAGTTCTTCTTGCTCCTCATCTTGTGTATAATGATCCCTGTCCTTGGAGGATCGCAGGCTCAGAGGAACCAGGGGTCCTGGAGTAGTAGTGGCTGTACAGGGTTATACTGAGAAACTGTTTAAGCTGTGTCTGGCACTGAGACATTCATGGGCTATTCAGGGACTCTGAGGCCACTTACCGAGGGGACTCTGAGACCAGGAGAAATGAAGGCACTGACCAGTCCAGAGCTACCTCCCAGGGGAAATCTGGGGTGTCTTACAGCCTAGTTTCAAAGGCCACACTCTAGTTTATCACTTCTTCTCTTGTTTCCTGGCACGATCCAGCTGAGCCCACAGATGGGATTCTCAGATCTTCAACTGACAGCACAGCCCTGGAGACAACCTGGGGGACATGGCCCACAATTCTTATTGACTTGTCCTGTTTAAGGTAAGGACATCTAATCACAAGCCAGAAGGGAGTATTGCTCTGCCTGTCAGATTGATCTGAGTTGAATGGGAATGGCTCTGGCCAAGAATGGTAGCCATTGCAAAGATGGCAGCTCTAGATGCATGTGGGGTGTGGTTTGACAGGGCTCCTTTTAGCACTGCTGGAAATTCTGAAGCACTCCTGGAAGGTGTAGCCTCATGTTTGTGTTGGGAAGCTGGACAAACATGGGTGCTGTGGGTGAGGGGAAGAAACCCCCGCATGGGTGCTGTGGGTGAGAGCACTCCTGGGAGTGCAAACTCTATCCCAGACTCTGGCTGCCTGTCCTTGGATTATCTGAGAGCTCTGAGTGGCTTCTGTCCCAAAGGTGGTGAGCAGAGAAGCAGGTGAAATACAGGGAAGGATGGGTCTTGTCTTGAGGACTATATAGATGATGAGAAAAACTGGAGGGCTTCTGGACATGCATAAGGAACATGTCAACCAGTTCCCACCTTCTCTAGGAAACCTTCTCCGAGTCAACCTCTGCCAACAAGCATAAGATGTGGGATGCAGGAGCTGGAAGAAACACAATACCTTGCCTCTTATGGGTCACTTGTGCAGAGGGAGTAGAAAGGAGTCTGGGAAGGCTACAGGAATATCTCAGGAGGCAAGTTGTTTCCATGTCACCAAGCTCAGTTTCCCTTTCTCACCCTCATGGCCATGAGTTAACTCTTATTGTGGCTTACTCCTCTCACAGATTCTTTCCTCACCATTTGCTACTCCTCCCCCAAGAAACCCTGCTTAGCATTAAGCCCCTGCCTCCTGCCTCAGCCTGGGTGGCTTGCTCTTGGGACCCAGGACTCTCTTTCTAATGAGTTCTCAGGCCTTTTATTTGTTACAGCAGTCTCACCTTCCAAAAGGCAGATGCAATGTTGCCAGAGTCCCTAATTCTTACCATGGGGGCAGAGACTTAGGTTCTGGCTCAAATGTTCTTGGAGGTAACATAAGAGTGGCTGGCACTTCTGCTTTGTATACCTCAGGGGCATCACATTCATCTATCCATTTATTCATTCAACAAGGGAGGAATGAGCATCTTAAGTTCTGGGGGTGCAATTTCAGCTGAGAGGTGGCAGTGTGCTCTTTGAGCAGAGTGTGGGAACGAAGTTCTAGGACACTGTGGGAGCTTAGGATGGAGGGCTCAAGCAGCAGCTGGGTATTGTGGGGAGCCTGAGCATCCCAATAAACATACCACCAGAGCTATGAGGCTCTCTTGTTTCTTGTGTGCATCTCCACCTGCCTGTCAAATGGAACAGAAGGACTATCCTATCCTTACAGGAGGCCCTGAGCATGATGGTTGTATGAGTTAATTGTCAAGCCTGACAGTGTACAGGAAACAGTTGCTTCATTCATTCATTCATTCATTCATTCATTCATTCATTCATGGTGGTGCTGGATTAATGTGAGGCAAATGCTTTATCTTTGAGCTATATCTCAGCCAACACAACTGCCTTTAGCTAAAGTGTGCTAATGGCACATCTCCTTTCCATGAAGTTTTCAATCTTTACCACTCATGTCTTCCTGCCTCAGGCCCATAAGTGTGGTTCTGAATGTCATTCAGCAGCCTGAAGGCTGAGTGTCCTGGATGTCCCAATACTCAGAGCAATAGATTTTTGTCTCTGACTCTGCCTGCCTTCTGTCTGGACTTTGCTTCCTGTGGGGCACTTGGTGGCTCCCCTGGAAGGCATGTCCAGGTCCTGCAAGGCTCCATACTACTCCCAAGTCTCCAAGAACAATCGAAACAATCCATGCTGGAATGTTGGAATGCTATGAGACTAGAGAGCCAGGATATTGCAAACCAGGCAATTAGAGCAATAGGATGCCGAGGCCCAAGGATTGTGAAGTGCCAGAAGTTGGAGTTTTATTCACACTATATACTAGGAACACAGAAACGGACAACTTCCAATTGTTAGAGTTGGAAATGAATGGACTCCAGAGGTTACCTGTTTCCCCACCCCACAACCTGCTGGTGACTCATGCTTCTAATTCAGCTCCTCCAGTTCCTAAATCATGCATTTTATTATTGAAAAAATGATACAAGATCCTTGGATGGCTGAACAAATAAACAGACTTTAAGATTTTTTTTCCCTAGAATGAAGGCTAACATTGCCATTTCTTCCTACTGCTGAGGACTAAGCCTTTTTCCTCCCTCCCTCCCTCCCTCCCTCCCTCCCTCCCTCCCTCCCTCCCTCCTTCCCTCCCTCCCTTTCTTCATGAGATGCCCTGGGACTGAATGGAAATGAATGGAATAAACTCAATTCTGAATGATTTGGTTCACTGTGTCTTTGAGACTGTGGGCCCTGCCACGGTATAGTTCACATGCATGGGGATGGTCACTGAGCAGGCAGTTTGCGGGTAAATACAGGAGGCAGCTGGGTAGAGTGTCCATCTTTAGATTCTAGTTGTTGGGTGCTGCTAGAGAAATCCTAACAACCTGCAGCTTGACAGAGTTATGGGCCTTCACTGCTAGCTGAGGAAGCAAGCGCAGGACAGGCGCCTGCTAGAATCACGGTCCCCAGCAGACATTATGGGCCAGTCAGGACTCTTTTATGCTGGGCTCTGCTGTGTGTTTTTAGAGCACCACACTCTAGGCACCTGATAGCAATTCATCACAAATGGCTCAAGAGTTAAATCCACCCTAACTTCCTGTCCAGCTTCTCTTGGATTCACGTCAAATGCTTTCCCCTCTTCAAACCAAGAGCCCCTTGTCTTCCTTCTCAGCTTCAGTTTCCTGCTGAAAGAGTGGACTTGGTTGGAAGTCATCCGCTACCTGCTCATACACACTTTAGCTGAGGAGTTACCCTCTTCTGCCTGGAGCTCAACTCTCCCCCCTTCTTCTATTCCTTCCTCAATTACCCTTTTGGAATCCCTCTTTCTATACTGGCGGCTTCAGCCATCTCACTTAGGTAATAAGGCTTTATAAAGGCCACAGAAGTTGCCTTGAACTTGGCAGCACCCTGTCCCTCATCTCTCTTCTACTATGCCAAACTGCTTCCCATATAAAAGCAATGTGGATGGATGTGGGACTAAACACAGCTACCAGTTTTTAATGCTGCCAAGTAAGGATCCCATCCTGCTGCTATCCCTTTTTCCCCCAGGATGCTTTGATTCGAAAGAGAGTTTGAGTGGATCATTGTGCCCTGTGGGCTCGGAGCATCACGAGAAGTCAGTGTTTGGCATCTTTAGGCTCTCAGCTTCCTCAGCCATAAAAGAAAGCTGGTGTGAAAGAACACCAGGCTCTGGGTAACCTTACACCTGCATCTTGGGGCTTGTTCTTAATGGGCACCCTGCTCTCTCACTGGCCTCCTTCAGAGACTGTGCTCTCTGGAAGCTCCTTCAAATCTGAGTAACTAGGGATCTAGGGGACTCCAGTGGCTGTTCTGCATTCACTTAAGGCCATTTAGGCAGAATGCACTGCCTAGAGGCAGCTGGTGGTGACTGAGAGAAGAGATGCTGAGGGGCTACTTCTTTGCACAGATCCTCGTAGCTACATGGCTCACACCAGGGACCCTGCAGA
Source organism: Rhabdomys pumilio (assembly GCA_030674055.1). Lineage (NCBI taxonomy): Eukaryota > Metazoa > Chordata > Mammalia > Rodentia > Muridae > Rhabdomys > Rhabdomys pumilio. The sequence continues at coordinate 35,570,820 of JANHMN010000004.1, forward strand.
TATTCTGCAAGATGGAGAGTGATATTCCCATCTCTATGTATTAGTATAGGTTCTGCTATTGTGGGTTCCTTTAGGGCCCTTCCCAGATCCCATGGGAAACACCACCTGTCCCTTACACCTGTGCCAGAATTCTAGACAGCCTGTAATCCAAGTCAGTTCAAGTCAAAGCCAGCTCCTTCTGTCTAAGTAAACTGAGGGCATAAGAGGGGAGAAGACTTGCTGGAGGCCACAGTGGATCATACCAGAGTTACTGAGGGGCCAGAGCTCTTTCTGTACAGTTTCCATGGCCTCCATGAGCTATTTTCTAAGGGCCTGAATCCATTTCTGAGACCCTCCTACAAGATTCACTTTGATAGAGATTCAGAAGTGGGAAGAAAAACTTGGATAAATATACTCCCAACTCTTACCCTCAACATCCTTGGAGCTGAACAGGGACAGGGAGGTACAGAGAGAGACTGTGGACAGCCTCATTTACAGAGTCTGGATGTCCACAGGGGCCCTTGTGGATTGGACTGACTGCTTGGCTTAGGGGGTGTGGGTAAAGGCCACAGGGAAAGAGGCCGAGCAGTGTACTGGGAGCATATCTATAACTGCTATCTTGTTTGTTTGAGACGGGGCTTGCTATATATCCCTGGCTGACTTTGAACTTACTGGGCAGACCAGGCTGACCTCAGAGACCTGCTTGCCTCTGTATTCAGAGGGCTTGGATTATGGGTGTACATCATCACATCCAACCGTAAGCTATTTTTAAATTTTCACAGAACACAGGTGGATTCCACAAGTTTAAGTGGCAAGAAGTCAATGGTTATTGTAAATCACTGAACCAAAGCTGACTAACACAGAACTTGTATACAATCCTGGCCCCAGTGCAGCCATTAGAGAGAGTCAGAGGAAACAAGGCAGGGTAAAGAGGAACAGAGAAAGAATAAGGGTCCCAAGGAAGCCTGTGTAGACATCTTTAGATCCCTTTGCAGGAGAAGAAAGATCCTCAGGAACATTAAGCTTATGCCCTGTGTTGTCATGGTGATACTTAAGTTCATTATAATGGTGATTATGATGATGATGGTGATGATGATTGCCGCTGGCACTCTGGATCCCCACCAATGTCACTCATCCTTGAAACTACACTATAACATGGATACTTTAGATTCATCAAGTCGTTAATGCTGTCCTCCCCATTAACAGAAGAGAAAATTGAACCCTTGAGAAAGTACCAGCTAAGGTGACATGACACATGGCCCAGTTGGAGTTACAACTGTGGGCTGTCTCCCTTCCTCACTCACAAGGTCACAAGACCCTTATAATTAGCCCTGGTTCTAGGTTGAGTGGGTCCACATTGGGATGGGCACTAAAAAATTGGGGGCTCATATATATCTACCTGGTACTTGAAGGGGCCATGAAAGTTAACCTGGACTGGGCAGGGGGTGCTTCCCTTGCCAAGGGAGATGCTATGAGAGAAGACATGGTCAGAAGCTGGGGATGCACTAGGGTCCTGGCTCTGCTACTGGGTACCATGTGGCTTTCATACTCTCTTCTGAGCCTCAGCTTTTCCCTTGACAAGTAGAGGTCAGAGCCAAACCTGCTCCGAAGGCAAAGAAGCAGATCTTGTCCTGGTTTTCCTGCAGCAGCGCCATGACCCTCTTTCCCATGCGCTCATTCCTCTTGTAGATGAGTTCCTGGCGGAAGTAGCTGTCGATTTCCTGGGCCGTCACCTGCTCATGAGGTGGGAGGGTGGTGTTGATGAAGTTGGGTAGCTGCAATGGCAAGACAGAACCACCTTTAGGTCTTGATGGAGCAGGGCACACGTCAGATAAACCCCAGGTAGGAGTGGTGACTTACCTTTCTGAAGCCCTAGAGCATGCTCTCTGTTCCCTGTTTCTCATCAACCCGCATACCCTCAAATATAAGCATTGCTACAGTTGTACATGTGAAACAAGCCTGGGAGAGAAAGAGTCTGAGACGTGTGTGATCACAGCCAGTGTGTAGTGAAGCTCAGCTGTATGACCAGATGCTAAAACTCACACCCAGGTCTGCCTGGTATTTCTCTGGAGGTTGGGGCCCGGGGTAGTGGGGTCATGCTGGGTTTCTTATGTCCTTCCTTCAGCCAGCATGACATGGACAAGAAACCCAGTTCAGCAAGAGGGTGCAGATGACAGCCATGGCAAGAAGGCCATAGGGCTTGGGGTGAGGGTGACTTGAGCTTTGGATTCAGTTCTGATGCTAGGTGTACTGAACAAGCCGCTCCACTCTGCTGAGCCCTGACTCTCACTTGTGGGAAGGACTAATGGGAGGGATTAAATGAGATGAGGACCAGTACTGTGGCCACACTCAGCACCCTGCTCTATAGAGATGAGCAGTGCAGAACTTTCAGCTTTTCTCATGTCTGAGCCACTATCTGCCCATCTGTCTTCAAACTTGCAGAAACTTCTTGAAAACTATCCCGGGATCACAGATCCTTCCAGACTGATGCTTGTGGGATAAGCTGCCCAAGGATTGTCTATCTTTACAGTTCTGGGTCCTTTCCCCTCTCTACTGTGTCACTTTCCACACAGCCTGAGGCCTGGCAACAGCTCTGTGGATGTGCTCTAGGCAGAGGGATCTCTGAGTTCAAGGACAAAGTCACGTCATTCCCAGTCCCCAGGGCCTGCTATGAGGAAGATGCCTATCAAACTTGAATGTAAGATTGCACTGCCTCTTCTGGGTTGTTTTGTTCTTACTGTTTCATCACTCTAGCCTGGAAGGTAGGTCCAGACATTCTAGCACTGTCTCCTGCAACGTGGGCATGGAGCTGCTGGGGAAAGTAAGGCAGTGAATCAAAACACTCTGTCTCTCCTCCCCATCCCCGCATGCCATAGCATCCTCCAGAATCCTGCTCATAGGACATTCCTCATTGTCACCTAGCCAAGCACAAATCACAAAATACTAGTCCTGACTGAAAGATGAGGGGAGATTGTACCCAAAGATACCAACTTCCTAGAGATCTTAGTCCCCTAGAAGAGTCATTTTTTTATGGCTTCTTACCCAAAGCACATGGCTTTTTATAACCTTGGAGGAGTTGTCAACATCCTTTCTGAGAAAGATGTGGGAGCCAACAGTGTCTGAACCCTGAGGGCTTGTGAGGAAGGCAGGACATCTGCCTCTGCTCTGCTGGCCAAGGACCAGTGGGAGAAATGGATAGTAAGAGCACCTGCACCGTATGGCTCCTTTGTCAGAGGAGCCAGACCCACGGCTCTGGGATGGAGAAGGAAGTGATGTGATTGTCTCAGCGTGAGTAGTGCACAATGTGTACAATATGCACAGCAGCCCTGCTCATGCCTAGGCCAGTAAGGAGTTGGCACCCAGAGACTGCTCGCTTGGCAGATAGACAAATGAGGGAATGGAGTTCTTATCCTCCTCCACACTGGAGGGATGACTGGCAGCCCTGATACAACAGGTTACACTTGACTTGATGCAGTTTCCAGGAGATGCTAAAGATTTTTCAGTCAGGGTGGAGAACAGACAGATCATGACTAGAAGGATTATTTCTAGAAACACACCTCTCAAAGGTGTCTCTATCCATTTATGGGGTCTGGGAGAGGATAGAGGCCAAGCTTTACTGCCTGCTAGTGTTTGTTAAGTCAGTGAATGGAGGAGCAGGACGAGCAGCAGTTGAGGTAGAGTGTGGATGAGCACAGGTCCTGCAACCACACACACAGTGCAGCTTGGGTTGTATCTTTCATTGCCTGGTACACTCTAGGTCATGTGGTCTCTTGAGTCCCGCATTCTTCATTGGTAACAGGATGACATACGTGACTTATTTCATGGATCCAATGAGACTAGCTTTGGAAGATCCTAGCATAGTAAGGCACTGTGACAATACTGGGATACACACACACACACACACACACACACACACACACACACACACACACA
>JANHMN010000004.1:35574741-35605040 GCA_030674055.1 Rhabdomys pumilio
CACTGTACCTTCATATGTGATGTTATGGATTACCAGTGAAGGGTGGCCTAGAGAGATGACAGATGGTTATTAGAACTATCAGAGAGATGTGAAGGCAGAAGACCTGATCCCCTTCTTTCCCCTGTGGATCATGGGATCTATGAGCAGATACCCCTCCTTCTTGCTCTGCTTCCTGCCCACAAGGTGCATCTATATAAGGATTGCCCAGGGGGACTTAAGCTATTTATAAGAACAAGAAAAAGAGTGAAACTTCAAAACCATGAAGAAGTAGGACTGGATACTCAGCTTCCCTTGGGCTTCCCAGCCACTGTCTAGCACTCTCTGTAAGTCTCATGATGATGGGCTTTGGCCCCATGCCAAGGATGGGGCCTGGGTTTGGGCCAGGGCTGGGGGAGAAGCAAATTAATGATGTCATTAGACTTGTCTGGGGCCTTAAATCTCCCATGACAAGTTTAAGTGGAGGGCATATGATAACATTTTGAATATATCATGGAATGCCTCTAGAGCTTGAGAGAGATTGTTGTGTGATGGGGTGACAAAGATATGGGCTAGGCAGGGCTAGGATGAAGTCATGGGGGAGGGATTCAGTATAGGCTCCCCTGACCTGTGACTAGGGATGGCCAAATGCCCAGGTCTGTTGATGATACTCAACTACCCAGTTCCCTGTACCCATCTACCCAGTAGATACTCTCCGAGAGCCTTCCTAGGCCCTGCCCTATGTCAGTCAGGCTAGGGGCCACCTCCAGCACCCTTTGCTACCTCCCATGAAACTCCCAGGTCCATGGAGGAGTCAGCCACTCTTGTAAGAACACTGTGGGATATGCAGTGGGAGACGGCAGGGAGGGAATGAGGGTTCACAGAGGGGCCTTGAAGTGTGACTATGTGGTCTGGTTCATCTGGATCAGCCCAGGTTCATGGTTGAAGGAGACTGCTGACTCCTGTCAATTATCTTGACTCTGAGTAATAATACTTTACTGTCTACTGTTTGCATAAAACATATATGTGGCTACTGTGCCCTTCAGGGGCCTAGGGACCATAGGCTTCTCAGGAAGGACTTCTGTGTGGCTTCTCATTATAAACACTAACAATGCCAGTGACCTGCAGCTGCAGCATCAGGGAGCAATCATTGCTGAGGATGGAGATGGAGGAGTGAGAGTATATACAGTTAGAGGGCAAAGGGCACTGGGCCCCAGACCCTGGTCCATCCTAGTTTCTAAAGGCTACTTTATCAATCTCACCCCTGCAGCCAGGGCATCTCTCTGCCTGCAAAGCTTCCTGACTTACACTACAGAGCTCCCGCTCCTTATAGAATTCCCACCCCACATTTCTTCTCTGTTATGCAAACCATGCTCTCTGGAGACACCAGACACAAGCCGCTCTTTCTGTCAGCTTCTCACCTGGGAAGCTCCACTAACAAGCTAAGTTCCTACTTTATGATTGCCCTGAAGCCTTCCTGACTGCACCAGGGTGACAAGCCCTAAAGCTTCCAGATCCCCAGACCTTGAGACTGTGAGGCCTCTGGCTGCTGATATAGCTCCACATAGAATGACATGCAAGGGTAGGGTCCATGCCTCATGACCCCGGTTTTTTGCATAGTTTTCTGTGTACCTTATATACAGCCTGGACTATGATTCAAATCTGGCTGGACAACTTACATTGCTGGGGGACATGGCTACTGCCTTCAGAGATCAGCAGTATTTCTGGGCACAGGCTCAAAGGAAAACTGAATTGACTGTCCCCCAAGCTCAACCCGTGCCTCTCTCCCCGAGCTTAGAATCAGCCGTAGGCCTTGTCCTTGTCCACCCCTTCTTCCTCAGGCCAGCCACATCACAATCAGTTATTCAACTTGCCACCATAACCTCTCTGCTATGGAGCATCACCTCCCAAACATTGCCCCTACTGGATTTAGGGCAAGGCTCACCAGAAGTGGGGCCCTGGTCTGAGTCCCATCAGTTCATAATGTTAGCCTCTTCTCCTCCCTCCTTCACCTCGAGACTAGAGTCCTGAGACCTGGAGCCTTCCACAGAAAGGGCTGGGCTCCTTCTTCCATCCTCTAAGCTTCTCTAAGTACATGATGTACCTACAGTGTTGTGCATGACAGTCACTCGCTGGCAAGCAATCTACAACAGGCGCCAAGTGGTCTCCAGAGCAGTGGGGACCAAGGGATGAGCAGCTCAACCCTGCCCTCAGGGAGCCTGTGTCTGGGTTTGGGTGGCAAGCACAGACAGAACACTGTGGCCCCAGCCTGGCCAGCCTCCAACCAGAACTCTCCCCATTGCCTCTCCTCTGGGTCTCTGGCTGGCTTGCACACTGTGCTCACAGCTGGAACATTCCTCCTTTGTCTGAGGCCAATGTAGGTTCTTCTGTAGCCTCATACTTTGTAGGAATCTTTTCTTACTGCTCCAGCCCCAGCTGCAGCCCCCCTATAAATGAGCTTTGGGCTGAAGTTGCAGCTCTTCGGTCCCCAGAGCAAGGGTCTTTATATGAGGCAATGATTTCCTGGGTCTCCCAGTCTCCTTGTGAGAGAATAAAGTTCTATGAGAGATGTCCTCTCTGGCTCCACACTGTATCCCTTTGAGTACTGTGCCCACAGATTTTCAAACTATTTCATGTGTTTGGCAATATTTATGGAGCCCTACTCTAGACTGGGGAGTGCTCTTGCCAGAGGGGATATATGAATTAATGATAGACCCAAATCCTGCCCTCATGGAGCTTGTGTTCCAGTGGGAAGAGCCGGATGGTAAGTAGTCACTAATGAAAGTATGTTGTGTTAGAGGGTCTTCCAGATCATGAGAGGAAAGCGGGGCTAATAAAGTAATGTTTTTTTTTAGGTGGGGGAGAGAAGGAGGTTCAGGCTACAGTTCAGACAGAGTGGATGGAGCTGGGGACCCCTTAAAATGGAGGGGAGTGCTCTGGGGCTACACTTGGCAGAAGCATCTCTGCTGAGGGAAGAGTCAGTGAGAAGGCAGCAGCACACAGGTGGGCTCTTGGGATGACATGTGGACTTTGCTCCTGGTGTGTATAAAGGAGATACGGTCAGGAACAGATACGGTCAGGAACAGATACGGTCAGGAACAGTGGCAGAACAGGAGGAATGCACAGGCTACTGCAGAGGCTGGCTTGCTTTACCCTAAGAAAATGGGAGCTGCAAGGGTCTAAAACAAGGGGCAAGACCTTCTATGCCTAATCCAAGCTTTTGAGTGAATGAACATCAAAATACCACACACAACAGAGGAAACCTTGGGGGAAACTGTGGTGCCTCAGGAGACATCTGATTCCATCCAAGGGACTGGGGAGATTTTTCAGAGTAGGTAACTTTAATCCCTGATCAAGTTGGAAGAAATCCAGGGGAGGAAGAACCGGAATAAAGGCTTAGAGGTATTGAAAAATAAACTCTAAATTCCACAGGCTTGCGGTGTTAGTGGGAGTGGGAGGTGTGGGCTGTGACGAGGCCACCAGGGGGCACATCTTAGAGGACCTTGAATGTTGAATGGGGTGTCTTAGAATTTGTTGGAGATCAATGAAGAAACATGGTAAAGTCTGGGCAGGGACAAGCCAAATTCAATCCTTTGGGACCCTACTTGGGATCTTGCTAGCCTATCTGTAATCTTGGCTCTAGGATTTGAATGAAGGCAGAAGGTTCTGAGATAGACCCAAGGCCAAGTTTATAGTAACCCTTCTGTGGGCCTTCTGGTTCAAGTTGCTGTTCTTGATATTTTAACAGTAAGCTGTACAGCCTTAGGTGAGTCTCTTGCCTTCTCTGAGCCTCTGTTTCCCCCTCTATAAAGGAGACAACAGCAGCTCCTGTTTATTATAGCTAGAGAGAAGCAGGTATGCCTACTATACAGTAAGCATCTGATAAAGAAGCTGGCCTATGCCAGGTGGGATCATGTGAGCCTATCTCCAGGTCTTTGCAGCTGGTGGTGCAGAGGCCATCAGGGCAGGAGGAGAGGAGGGCCTCACCTGGGATGTGTCATGGTTGAAGATGACTGCATTGAGGTCCCCGCAGTTGTAGTGTTTGATGAGGTCCTCTGTAGTGTAGGGTGCCTGCAGGCTCCCAGCCCGCACACTTTCGTGCTGCAGCAGAGTCTGGTTCAGGGCAAACAGCACCTGGCCGAGGAGAGAGAAGGGCATCAGGGCTGTGCTCACGGACTGGCTGGCCTCTGGGACCAGCCTTCCACCCTCTGAACTTTGGGACTACAGGTGTGAAATAGAAGGCATATGACACAGCAGATCATCGGGGTTTGGAATTTGGGGTGAGTCTTCCTTTTGAGTCCTCTGTTCTCCTTTCTTCTAGGTCAAACAAACCAGAGTACTCTCAAATGAGGTCAAGCAGCAAACAAAAGGAAACAAAATCCCAGTTTTATATCAAGGCCCAGAAGGTCTCAGGAGCTGGATCCCTGGAGCCCATCCTCCCATGCATTTAGCAGTTGCACCTCTATCTCTGCTCTCTGGGCTACTGGCTCCAGGGATGCCATTTCCAGGCACCAGAGTCACTTGGAATACTATACAGAACTCACCTTTCCCCAGGAATCAGTCTGTTTCCCAGGCACCCAGGCACTTTCTAAGCAGCTTATGGCATTTGGAGGTTATGGCTCTCACATAACACAGGGGTCTTATAAACATGCCCTAGGAGACTATCGGCTTCAGTCTCCACATTTTATTTTGTTTATTCGAGACAGGTTCTTATTATGTTGCCTCAGTTGCCTTGAGTTCACAGTCCTGCCTTACCTCCCAAGTGTTGGGATTATAGGCACAGACTACATACATAGCCTGGCTAACAACCCCAATTTTACATGGGGAGATTGAGGCCCAAGGCAAGGAAGACACTTTACCCACATGGCTTGAGCTGGAGTCTGTACCCCAAGATCCTGGTACCCCAGAATCTTTTGGCCAACCAAGGGGCTTTGTTGATCCCACACATTCTGATGCTGAACTGGCTTCAGCCAATATGACAATGGCTGTAAGCATTGCAGAAGAGAGCCCGAGAAGCACGTGTGTGCTGAGGCTGTTCCCCTTCATATACTCTTTGCTTTTGACTCCACCCTGCTGGAGGGTGATGAACACACAGAGCAAAACTTAGACAGCCAGTAACACTCAGACCAATGGACAGATAGCCAACTCCAGACCTGTGAGACCAGCAAGATCAGTGGAGCCTCAAAGCAACAGGTCCTGGCACCCGGAGCTCTGGATGCTATTGTTACCCAGCACAATCTCAGTGAGAGATGCACCATTCTTCCTTCCACCAGTGTGTGCATATTAGCTTTCCATTGTGTTTAACTGCCAGCCTCACAGCAGGTTGAGTTTCCTGAACACAAGAAATACATTTTTTTCCCCTTGACTCTTGAATCTATAGCTCTCAGCACTGTGCCTGGGGGAAAAGAGGGTACTGTGATCTCCATTTCTCTTTAGAATCTGGGGACCTGCTGTTTCCTTCATAGTTCAAAGGTACTTTAGAAGCCCTGAAGAAAAACAACTAGAAGGCTGGCAGACATTCCCACAAACACATATAATCTGAATATCTGAATAAAAAGCTTTGGAAATAGATATACAGGGCCAGGTCAACACAGTGACACAGGTAATAAGGCCACACTTGGGTCCCCTCTGTGTTTGTTAATGGCAAGAGAACTGGACTGTAGAAGCTGTAGCAACCCCCACTGCTCCCCTTAATGAGAGGGCTGGAGGTGAGGTCAGACCCCTCGCCCCACGTCTGGGCCTTCTCCAGGCCCCTGGGCTTTGGCTGCCACCACTGAAATCAGATCTGCAGCCATCTGGTGCAGAGTGTCGATGGCAGTGTGGTGGCTGGGGATGAATTACAGGAGGCAGTGACGTTTTCTGCTGTGGACATTGCTAAGGCAACAAGCACTTCCTCCCACAGGGTACATGCCTCTGGTGAAAGTGTCCGTGTCGAGCTGATCCACTCTCCTTCTCTGAGGGCCTAAGACAGAGGGACTTCCTGTGGCCACACCCAGCTGCTGCACACACCTGCTCTGCTGCTTCTTAGATCAGCCTGGCCAAGGCCCCACCTAACCTGGGGTGAGGTCATCGGCCTGGGTGCCAGAAGACCTGGCTGGAGGGTAAATGTCTCCCCTGGACCCTGCTTGACTCATGAAGTCAGGTCTCCAATGGCACAGCCTTCATGAAGCCGGGAGGTATTCCAGGGGATTAAGTATATTCCAGGCTGCACGGTGTTAAGAACAGTCCTGGCATGAAGTGAGTGCTGAGTATGTGCTTGTTAAATAAAACCTAGGAGGAAATAGCTCCAAGTCTTCCTAGCATGGTGCTGGGAAAGAGAGGGTCCCTAAAACTCATCTGGTGCAGAAGTTTCAAACTGCTTTTAGCTGTAGAATTCTTTTATTGTTGTTGTTGTTGTTGTTGTTGTCTTTTAAACGACTCTCACTTGGAGTTTTGGATGTGGAACAGGTAAAACTGTAAAGGTCCTGGTTGATATCAAGGAGGCAGAGTGAGAGTCTCTGCTCTCTTGCTGCAGGGATTTCCAGGGATCCTGGAGCCCAGTTTAAGGACCCCTGGTCTCATTTTGTGCCCTCATAATGTAAGAGAAGAGAGGGGACAGCATCCAGGCAGCAGGATGCAGTGTGTGAGTTCAACAGTGAGCTGGGCATAGTGGGCTCCATCTAAGGGTCCTGACTCCCAACCTTGGATGAAAAGGCTGATGATTCAGGGCCTTCTGATATCTACTGGCACAGCCATACCCACAGTTTCTCTGGACCATTGTAAAGCAGCCAGGGGTGTTAACTGTTGGAGTGTTAGACAGGAAGCCAAGGCCAGGCCACTTGACAATTTCAGAGCTCTCTGCATGCCTCAGCTAGTTTGTGACATTAACTGTATCAGGTGGGATCTGGTACCTGCCACAGACTCCCCTCACAGACCACTTCAGAGGTACATAGCCTATGGGATTTATTCAGCACTCTGCCTTTGTCTTCCCTGTTGAACCTCAATGTCACCAATGTCACACACTCAGGAAACACTACAGAAGGAAAGATGCCAACACTGAATTATGTGCTCCCCACTTCTTGCTCACAAAGGAGTCATCACACATTCATACAAAGACCCCTGGCTTTATTGAACACTTGGTATGCATTGTAAACTTCCTAAGTGGATTCATCATTTAGTCTTTACAGAAGCTCCAATGTAATATTAAAAAAAAAAAAAACCATCAAAGAGACATTAAATACCTTTCCAAGATGAGAAGGCTGGAGAGGTGAGACAGGCATGTAGCACATGTCCTCTTAGTCACCACTCATGGGGACTCCCTCTGTTTTGTCAAGGAGAGACATAGCAGGGATGTACAGATGGGCACCACAGAAGCAGAGGGAGTGATAGGCTACACAGCTCAAAAAAGGTAGGGCTGAGGTATTCAGATGTTTGGCTTAGTACAAACAGGAGTTTAGGAGTATGCCCTCTTTTGTGAGCATTCCTGGTACTTCCAACAAGCAGAGGGAAGCTCTATCCACATCTACTTTCTCCCTCTCTCTTTCCCTCTCCCCCTCCTTACTTCCCTCTCTCCCTTCCTTCCTCCCTCTCTCCCTTCCTTCCTCCCTTTCTCCCTCCCTTCCTTCTTTCCTTCATTAAACATTGGCTTCCAGCAGCTTCTCATCAGGAACTCAAATTGATGGAGAAATAGGACTTGATTTGTAAACACATGGAGCTCATGGAGGAGGCAGACATGCCAATGACCTTCACACCAGGGTGACAGGGGCACAAGCTTTAGGATGAAGTATTACCCCGACTTCTGCCTCCCTCTTCAACTCCCAGAATTCCCCAGGTCTCTGTGCCTTCTACTTCCAGCCACCTTAGAACAACAAACCTTCCTCACAAGGAGCCTCAGTGGCCCACACTAGGATAATGTTTATGCTAAGGCTATGACATGGAATAACAAACACCGGGTGAAGAGTGGAAGGCTTCACTCCCCCTGGATGCCTGTGTGGAGTCCCAGCCACCCTGGTCACCAAGAAACTCTGTGCATCTTCTACTGCCCCCCTTCACTAGGGCTCATGGGACTCAAGGTAGCTGGAGGCGTCTGTTGAGTGTAGGCTTGGAATCTAAATAGGTCTTCAGACAGACTACTATGGTGGAGAAAGGCAGGCGCCAGGAGGCTAAAACAGATTTATTGTTCCAGAACAGTCCAGTAAATAGTCCAAATAGACTAGGATGCTAGACTTAAGGCCTATGCTCACATGGTCTCCCATATCACCTGAAGGGAAGATTTGGACCCAGGGTTTATGGGACAGGCCTGACTCTCAGGCTAAGGGTCTGGGATGACCAATGAGGACTTGTACCCAGACTGGAGCCCAGAGTGATGACAGCAAAGTTCTAAGCAGGTTGACAATGCTCACTGAGCACCTCCTAGGTACATTGGTGTACATCAGGCAAGGTCAGCACAGACAAAAGCCTCACTCTCACACTGCATACCTGCTATGTATACAAAGAAGGGACATTTTCACCGGTAAAATATTAATATACAGCATGCATGAGATACAGTGCTGATCCTGCTGAATCAGTAGTGAAGCTGCCTCCTGGTTACTTTGGGTTGGGATACCCCTATGTCCACAGGCAAAGTGAGCAGAACAGCCAGGGCAGTGGGAGGCCAGGTCCTGAACACCATGAGAACTGCTTTGCTTTCCCCACAGCGTGGGTGAAGAGAGTAATAGAACACAGGGTTCCTTTAGGTAACTCAGTGCTCTCATGCCCTGTGATTAGAATCAGTGGAAAATTACAGCACTTGCGCTCAGAAAGATCCTTCCAGGAACCCTGGAAATGATGCTTTAGGTCCCCAGCCAGGTTCTGAACCTTTGAAGCTGAGGCTCTTGCTAAAGCAAAGGAAGTGCAGAATGGACGGTAGAAGAGAAGGTGGGCAGTAACAGAGCCATCCTGTGTGGTCAGTCACAAGAAACAACAGAGATTATAATTGCTATAAATACAGTCTTGTGTAACCCAGGCCGGTGTTGAACTCACTATGCAGCTGAGGATGACCTAGAACTTCTGATCCTCCTTCCTCCACTTCCCAAATGTGAGGAACACAGACATCAGCCACCAATCAAAGTTTATGCAGTGCTGGGGATTGAGCCCGGACTCTGCAGATGCTAGGCAAGTGTCCCTGGATATGCTTACTTTGTGTGAGAGGTAAGTGTGAATGCATGTCTGGGTGTATTTATCTCAGACATCTTTGCTTTATCATCCTCTTATCATATAACATAGCTGCCTTAACTGTCTCCACCTTGATGTCTAAGTGTTCTTAACTTTACATCACACTAGTTACAGGATGTCAAGGGGAAGGAATAAGTGGACGAGTGCCTAGCATCCTCTTCTGGGGAAGGCCGACTACACTTTTTGTTGACACTATTGGTTGTGTACATGACAGCTGCTCCATGTTAAGCAGAGCTACAATCTTGCCCCTGTCCTTATTTGAAGCAAAGGTATAGCTTAAAGGAATGCACACAAGTACTGAGTTGACAAGGAGGAGACAGGTGGTGGTTACTTTTATGTGTCAAATGGACTCAGTTGAAGTCCCAGAGATTTAGTGAAATATTTCTCTAGATGTTTCTCTTCTAAAATAAACTGTCATTATTTAAAAAGAAACCCTTGCAAACAAAGCACCACACACCAAAATGAACTAGACCCAAAGACTGTACAATTCAGTGAAACTCTATGCAGTTAGAATTAGAATTGGTATTCAGAATGGAAGCTGTGAAGCTTGACATTAGATTTTACACTTTCAGTATTGGATATATATGCACTTTTCTACCACCCGAACGGAACAAACAATGACAGTTTATTTTAGAGAAAAACAATTAGCTCTGTATCCTCTCTCATAAGTCATGTCTATCACCCGCAGTTAGTCCTTCCTCACCCCCTTATATTTAGCCTTCCTTGATCTCATTTCTTCATGTTATCCTGTATGCACATGTACATGTGTTTACATACATGCATTTATTATTAGCTAGATTCTGCATACAAGAGAGAACATGTGGTTTACTTATTTCTGAAGTTATGTGATCTCACTGAATATTATACATTTTAAGTCCATCTATCTTTCCCCCAAATTTTCAAACTTCATTTTTTTCTTTAGAGCTGAGATGTATTTCATTTTATAAATATACTGAGTTTTCATATTCATTCATCTGTTTGGACACCAAGTTTGATTCCCATTCTTTTCTATAGTGAATATAGTAGCAATTAATATGTGAGCATCAATGTCTATGGCAGAGTATGGACTTCTCTGGGTATAGGCCCAGGAAGGAAATACCTGGGTCATAGTAGTTCAATTTTAAAGTTTTGAGAAATCCTCAAACTGATTCCCACAGTGGCTGAGTTAGTTTGCATCCCCAACATGACTATGGGTTCCTCTCTCTCCATTTCCTCTCCAGCACTGTTGTAAGATTTGTCGGTGATAGCCATTCTGACTGTGGTGAGGTATTATCACAAAGTTGTTTTGATGCATCTCCCTCGTGGCTAGGGATACTGAACACATTTTTTTTGTTTGACTGATTGGTTATTTTTTAATATAGAGTTTCTCTGTATAGCTCTGGCTATCCTAGAACTCACTCTGTAGACCAGGCTGGCCTCAAACTCACAGAGATCTACCGTCTCTATTTCCTGAGTGTTTGGATTAAAGGTATGTCTTTGTTCTCTCTCTCTCTCTCCTTCCCCCCTCTCTCTTTCTCTGTCTCTCATCTATTTAGTTCACTTGCAATTTTTTTTCCAGTAGTTTTTTTCCTTCTGTTTTCAGTTTCTGCATTCTTTGTAAATTCTGGATATTACCATCTTGTCTGAATTGTGGTTGGTAGATTTTCTCCCACTCTGTGATTGTCTAACTCTGCCATTGTTTCCTTTGTTGTAGAGAAACTTTTTCTTTCATGCAGTCCTATCTATTGACACTTGGGTGTTGGTGTTCTGTTTAAAATGCTCCTGCCTCCCGAATATCTTGAAGGACATCTCCATATTTTTCCTGTAAATTTCAGTGCTTTGGGTTTTAAACTAAGGTCTTTGATCTTTGTTGAATTGGTTTGGTACAAGGTGAAATGTATAAACCTAACTTCATTATTCTGTGAGTAATTTTGCCAGTACCTTTTATTGAGTAAGCTACCTCCTTTTCTAGACATTTCTATAAAGGTATTTTTAGACAAGATTAATATTTAATTTAGTAAACTTTAAATAAATAAATAAACTTTGAATAAAATGAGCCATTCTTCATAGGTTGGGTGGGTCTCAATCAACTGATAGTTTTAAGAAAAAGTGATTTTTCACTCTCTGTCAGCAACAGAACTACTGCGTCAACTCTCCCTGGCTTCCAGTCTGCTGCCAGTCATGGAGATTTTGGATTTGCCATCTTTTATACCATTGAACCAATTCCTTGAAATAAATATCTGTCTCTGTGCATTTTTCTTTCTGTCCTTATGCCCCTTCCATGCATTCGTGCATACACACTTGCTGTAATATATCATACGAATGTACCATATAATGATGTTTTGGTCAATAGTGAACTACACGTATGAACAAGCCCTAATAAAATTACAGTAGAACCAGATATCTACGGCCTAGTATATTTTATTATACACTGTCTGCATCAGCTAACAATTCATTTTCTACGAACATATTTCCATTGTTAAGCTGTACATGGCTGGAATCAGCAGCATGTGTGGGCATATGTACATACCTTCTGCCGGTCCATTTCTTGAATAACAAAAATAGTAGGTGTTTCAGAAAAAAAATCAAGGAAGGGGGACAGGGGTGTGGAGGGATGAGGAACCAGCAGGTGCAAGGCCCTGTGTGCACACATGGTGGGAAGCAGAGGACAAGTGAGGAGACAAGTAGAGCTGAACACACAGGAGAGTGATGGGAGTGTGCAGTTGGAGTTGCCAAGCATGATGGATGACATGGGCCATGGCAGAGACACCGGGAAACCACCTTATACTATAACCCTTCCAGATGAGGACTGTCATTCATATGTGGCAAACAGAGAAACTGAGGATATTAGGATGATGAAGATCTCTTCTTGGAAAATTAGGCCTGGGATTCAGATCCAGGTATAACAGGCAAGTCCTGGTTCCCCCTGCCACCTCTCAAGCCACCTCCATTCATCCATTAGAACAAGGCCAGACACTAACAGATAGCTGGAGCTAGACACTGGGGCCCATAATCTGATTGCTTAACTGGAAAGAGATAGGGACAGAGACAGACAGACAGACAGACAGACAGACAGACACACACACACACACACACACACACACACACACACACACACACACAAAGAGAGAGAGAGAGGAAGAGAGAGAGACAGATAGACAGACAGACAGACATAGAGACAGAGAGAGGCTTAGTTATCAGGTATTATCAAGGTTGACACATGAGGAGGGGAGGAGGGAAAAAAATCACCATTTGGGGGTTAGCTCCAATCACTGATATCTAGCCTCCCACTATCTTTACTTTGTGCTAGCCCAATGGAACCTCAGGCCAGTCCAGGACCCCTCAGATGGGTATACTGTCCAGCTTGGCCTTGGCTGTTTCCTAGAGAGAATACAGTACCAGTCACATACATAGCAAATACTTGAGAGATGCTTCTAAGATGAACATGTCAGTGCATGAGAAGCTGAGGGCACCAGTCATCCCATGACTTTCACCCTAACAGCTCCCCATCAGGACCCATATGGAGCAGCACTGCTGTCCGGAACCTGGGGTCCAACTACCCAGTGCAGGAGTGGAGGTCAGCCTACCTCACTGAACCATCAGGTGTGGGGGCACTAATACAGAGGCTGCAGCCCTCAGTGCTGGCACTGCAGTTTATTTGCTTATTTCCATGCCTCACAGATAGCATCAAAGTACCACTGACTACTCCCTAGCTTCCCACTACAGGCCTGGAAGCAGTCTCCCAGGCTTCTAGCACTGACTCTGTCTACACATACCAGGTATGGGACAGCAGGCATCTAAATAAAAACAAGGTTTTCTGGAGTCAGGGCCTGACTTAGGACTAGTTCAGGGACCAGAGATCTAGCCACCATCTGACTTGTCACTAGGAAGCCCAGAATGGACTATTTTTTCTTCCTGAGGCCTTGGTTTACCCACCTGTGACGGACCAATTTACACATTCATTGGCTGAAGATTTATGGAGCACTTACTTATATAGCATCTTGCTGGCACAGGCTAGGAGCATAATAGTAGATACAGCAAGCAAAGGCACCTGACCTAGTGGAGCCTTCATTACATTAGAGGACCACTCACACTGAGAGAAGTAATAAAGAAGAGAGTGGCAGCTGCTGCTAAGGAGAAAACAAGGGGAAGAAGGGAATTCATGTGCGTGCGTGCGTGCGTGTGTGTGTGTGTGTGTGTGTGCGTGTGTGTGTGATGTGCATGGTGTAGTGTGTATGTGTGGTATGTGCTGTATGTGTGTATGTGCTGTATGTGTGTACTATGGGTGTATATGGTGTGTGTTTGGTCTGGGGTGTGTGTATGTAGTATATGTGTGGTATATCTGGTATGGCATGTGTATATGTAGTGTGTGTGTGCGGTGTGTATATAGTGTGTGTGTGGCGTTGCGATCAGGTATTATCTTGTCAGTCTGAAGCAGGTGAAAAGGAAAGGCTATGGAGAAAGGGTAGCAGTGGGGAGATCTCTTGTTGGCAAGTGTTGGGTGTGGAGTGGGGGAGGCATTCATGAAGGAGGAGGCCAACACGAAGGTGAGGCAGCTTTACCTGTTGTTCTTCCCACTCTCAGCTACCACCCAGAGAACCATGGACTCAATCTCACACACAAGTGTCTCTGTTCTGTGGACTCTACAGGGTGGACACTGTGGTGGTAGCAGACCCTCCTCTGGCCTGCAGTGGGGGCTGACTGTGCCCGATTCCCTTCTGTTCTCTGAGGCCCAAGCTATTCCCCCATAGCCCACTGTAGAACTCTGGGGTTCTTCTCCTGTCCTTCAAGCCGGATCACCCATGTGAGCCGAGTGGCGCTTGCTGGACAGGGAGGCTGAAGAGCAGTGAGCTCTAGGAAGGAGTCTGTGTGGTCTGTGTCCTGTGGAGGACACCTCCTTTGTTTTTGGCACAGACAGGTTAAGGCAGACTTGGCACCCAGGATCTGGTGCTGCAGACCAGCCCAGCAGGAAGATGGCAGTGCAGGCTCCTTATGAAAAAGGAGGTGAGGTGTGGCGGTAGCTCTCAGCTCTGGTGCCCTATTCCAGGACTTGATATCCTTGGCTACGATAGCTACTCTTTCATGAATCAACAGACCATGATTCCTGGCATGCTGTGTCCTTTTGATAGGTGGATGGTATTACTGACTTCATTTTATAGACAGAGAGCCTAAGGCTCAGAAAAGAAGGCAACGGTCGCGCCCATGTTCTCTGAGCTGGATTCCCTAGGAGTGCTGTGTCTCTTCTCCCTGAGCCCACGACATTCTCCCTGATGCTCATCCTATTGTCCACCTCTCCGTCTCTTCTCAGAGGCCATGACCTCTGAGCCTCTAAATCCATTACACTGCACACAAGGAAAAGAAAAGAAGATACACTTTAAAGTCCCAGGAAAGCATCTAGACAAGCCTCTCCCAGTGACAAATCTGGGAGCAAGTTCAAGGGCTGAAGCTGAAGGGAGCCAGTTAGCTCTAGCCTGGTGACAAGCTAATGAGAAATGGAAACCAGAGCACATAGGTGCTTCCTGACACAGACTAGGAAGGTGAAGGTATCAGTGATATTTGCTGAGCTGAGAAGAAGCATGGGGTGGAGAGGGAAGTGTGTGTGTTAAGGTTAGAAACTATGAACATGCAGTCTGTTGAGATATGTCAGAATAAGAGCATAGGGGTGGACCTCAGGAGAAGTCCTGTCCATCTTCCCTGCAGAGTGGCCATGGATGGAGACAAGGCATGAGTGAGTGATACAGGGAGAACCCAGTTTCCCTGGGAGGTGATGGGTTGGGCAGCTACCATCCCCACCATTCCCATTCTTGTTCTTTAACAGCTACATCCATGGACTCCAAGCCTGCTACATGAAGCTCTGCTTCAGCCTCAGACCTGCCCTGCTGACACAGCTGCCTGGACATCAAAAGGCAAGACTCTACATTCATTTGCAAAATCAGTATGGAATTCCTAGAGGGCTCCTCTAATTCCTCTGGTCTGACCACACAGCAATTATCCATTTACAGAGGAGAGGGGAATGGCCTCCCAGGCTCGCCAGCTGTGTGGGGACCTCTGCTCTCCTTGTTGGCCTTGAGCAATAGCTGGGGAGGGTTGGACTGGAGTGGACACCTGTTGAGGCCCCAGTGTGGGAGGACCTGGCTGTGAGCACATAGAACAGATAGTAATGGTAACAGCCTCCCTGCTTGCCTGCTTAGCCACCATTGCCAAGTGCTTCTGATACAAACAACAGAGAACAAGAAAGGGCTCTGATGAGCTTCAGACCTGACCATGCTTAGAGACCATAAAACCCTTGCTCTGGATCCTTCCATGTGGGACAGGCCTTGCTCCTCTCTGGGCCTCAGTTTACCCATCTATCAGGTGCCTGTGTGTGTGTGTGTGTGTGTGTGTGTGTGTATGTGTGTGTGTGTGTGTGTGTGTTAACATTAGTCCTGCCTGTTTGAGGCTAGCATTTAAAAAAAAACCTTATCAAGTATCTATTCCTTCCTTAGGACAGGGTCACTCACAGAACACTTGCTCTGTATGAGCTGGGGTGGTCTCCAAAGGCTATGCTGCAGGGTTACAGAGGAGGAGCCAGAGTGCGAGCAAATGTGGACAGGGTTCCTGGTTAGGCTGTGCTGGTTGTTTGATTGACAGACCAAATCAGTTCCATGTGTGGGTGGCACATGGGGAGGACTTGTTGCAATCAAGCAATACTTGTTAAGGCTAGCGTCAAGGGGTGGACGCTATGCCGTTGGAGTCCTGCAAAGGTGAAGAGACCACAACAAGGGATTCTCAAAGATGGTGACTATAGCAAGCACACTATGAAAGTGTGCGTTTGCCATACAGCAGGGGAAAGAAAGGAAGTTACAGGTGATGCAAATGAAAAAGGGAGGTGCTTTGTGACGCCTGAGTGCAACCACAGAAAAGGAAAGACTAGGTGGATGCCATAGCTCCACAGCTATGTCAATAGCTGCCTTGGGCTGGAGAGCAGCATCAAGGCCAGTGGAGAAAAACACAGGGTGGACCTAGTTCTGGGGGTGAGGGGTCAGGATCCAGATCTCTGGCTTTACTGGTAGAAAGTAGGGGTAACTGAGTTGATGGAGCAAGAAGGATCAGATAGGTTTTGGATTTAGAAGCCCACTTTTGGAATGCCTGCAAGAAAGCCTAGAGGCTACCCTGGTGAGCAGCAGGCAGTTTCAGCTCTGGGTATCAAGAAAGGCTAGGAGCTCCTGCCATGGCTCAGGCTTAGAGATGTGGAGGGAGACTGGAAGCAAGTGAGAACCATAACTCTCTCCTGGCTTTGACTTCTAGGGCTCTGGTCAAGGCTTTGAGACTCCCTCATGGCCCAGCACTGACCCCACTGTCTGAGTATGAGCTCTCACCTCCCGCCCCCTTTACTTTCAAAACCCACTCAGGGCAGTAACCAGACAGGAGAAGGGCAGCTCAGAGTGGAAGGAAAGACAGAAGGCTCTGTGGTGCTGCATGAGACCCTGGGTGCTGACAGTCATGGAAGATACGACTTTCCCAGAAAACATCAAAGGAGAAAGAAGCTGCACAGAACCTCAGGAAACGGTAAAGCAGTTCCAACTTCTGGTTTTAGTCTGTTTGAAACACAAAACACACAAAACACAGCACCTAGCAACAGATAGGAGTGTTGGACACTTGTAATAGACAATGGAGTACTCTCAGCAGGCTTTTGTACAATGCAGAGGTCACTGAGGCCCAGAGTGGACAAGAAGATGCCTCAAACGAAGGCCATACAGCCAGCCAGAGGATGCAGACAAATTCAGTGGTGAGGCAACTGTCTGCTTGGCTTGCTCTTACCAAGTCTCTGTGGCCCCTTCTTTCCTCTGCTACAGAGAGACTATAAGATGGGAGAATGTCAGGAGGCCCAAACCTCAGATTTGGGCAAGAGCACAGAAAACATAAACTCATTCAGATGAGCAAAGCTCTGTGCGTGCATCAGATAAGAGTTAGTCAGCCTCCTTGCTGCAGGGATCTCACTAGGAGGGTGGACTATGAGGTGTGCTATGAGGAGGGTGGAACCCTCACTCCCACATAAAGGGTAGATTTTAAGGGCTCATGTGCTTTCAGGCTCCATCATAGGTGGGCAGGAAGTCTACCCCCCAGCCTTTTAGCTCCTGGCCAGAATCTTCTCCTGGCCTCAAGTCTATGCTGCCTTTTCATGACCCTGCCTCAACTTTTCTCTAGGGCTCTGGATTTCTTGGTCTCAGCCTATCCCCAGCCTATGCCTTCCTTCTGCAGTCTCCTAGATCCTAGCTCCAGTCTGGGGTTCTCTTTTCTGGGTTCTTGTGACCAGAAGGGTCTGACACATGCCAGAGTGTTGGTCTGCCCTGGGATTAGAAGTGAGGACTCTGAGTGATATCTAAGACTGTACGCATCTATGCATGCACAAGGGAGAGGCAGAGATCAAGAGACAGGATAGAAATCACACTATTCTAGCCACAGAGAGATTCGTGGTCAACCATATGGCTTATGACCTGAGCCAGTATGGTCCAGGAGTCCTGGAGACATAGACTGATAGGATTCAGTCCTGCTGACTCAATCCTGTTTACAAACCAACACTAAGTGGCCTCTCTACCTCTCTCCATCTTCTGGTCTTGGACTAGCTGGCTGGGCCCTGTGACCTGGCTCTGTGTGTGTGTCCTCAGTCTCATCTGTCCACTCTTTTCTATTGTTTCTCCATGGGGACACTGCACACCATGACCTTAAGCTGCATCTGGTACCCTGAGCATCCTCAGCTGACAGGCCAGCAATGGATGCTGT
The DNA here is from genome assembly GCA_030674055.1 of Rhabdomys pumilio. Classification (NCBI taxonomy): domain Eukaryota; kingdom Metazoa; phylum Chordata; class Mammalia; order Rodentia; family Muridae; genus Rhabdomys; species Rhabdomys pumilio. Next base: position 35,592,652 of record JANHMN010000004.1, read on the forward strand.
GAACATCATAAATGGGAGCGCCCGCTGCTCGAGAAATGATGACAAACTGCTTCCATGCCAGCTCTTCATGATCCATAAGTCCCTGCTTCTGTCCCTTGGCTTCCCTTGCCCCCATCCCCTGAGCCCTGCACTTTAACTTTATGTACTGATTTACAGCTTTGTTTCTGAGAGTGCTACTTCCTTCATACTTCGGAGTCTTTGCACATGATGGTGCACACATACCTTTCCCATGATGCCTCTGTTTTACTCTACAAACTAACATTTCAGCTACGATTCAAGTACCATCTCTCGAAAAGATTGCTTCCCTGGTTTCGTAGATCAGCTCAGGGGTCTCCTTCCAAGCTCTCTCACTTCCTTCCCTCTTTCTTTTGAGCAATGATAAAGAATTTGTCTTTATCCACATGAGATCTTGTGTTATCAGTTACCAGCGATTGTTCTGTGCCAGGCACTGTACAAATTTCTCTACCAGTTTTAGTACATACGTGTTCCGACAGTTACGATAGTTTTCATCTTTACTCTCTTTTTACCAGGGTGGGGGTTGAGGAAACACAGTAGGTAAGTGACTTGCCTAAGGTCATACAACAAGTGGCAGATGAATGAAGAATATCTGAGGATTTTTTTATCATGTGCTAAACTGGTCCTACCGCCTTCTTTGCAACTATGCCAAGAGTAGGGGACCAAATTCCCCTTACTCATTCTTACATCCCTGGTACTTAGGACACAGCTGTGACACCCTGAGGGCACCCACCTGCATTAGACACAGCCATCAGCCCTGGCTCAAAACCAGTAAGAGTACTGTAGAGGGGAACCTAGAGGTGGAGCCTCACTGTGGCTGAGGGGCTCAGGAATGGCTCAGAGTTATCAGTGCAAACTTCTTTCCCAGGTGCACACCCCTCCCCACTCGTGGTCCCTGACACATGACTGTCAGCTCAGTGACAAGAAGCCTGTCCTTTATGTCCCTCCCAGCACAGTGGTGGATGGCTGAGAAAGAGTTCTTCCTCCAAGGAGGTCCCTTTCCCGGAAGGAGTCCACCTTTGTCTGGGCTGCTTCTGAGGCTGGTAGCTGCTCTCCCAGTCTTTCCTAATACATTCTTCCCCACAATGTTCTTGGCATCCAGGCCCAGCAGGCCTCAGTCACTCTTGTGGGCTGTTGGCTCAGGAACATGTCAGCTAGTCTAGGAGGCTTCCAGACCAGCAGCCCCAGCCCCCACTTTGAAGGGGATCAGGTTCCCCCACAAACATAATTGAACAAAAATATGAGAGAGAAAAGGTCTTTGTTCTCCCATTTACAGCGTCAGAAAATATGTAACAAATTAGCCGTTTATGAGGTAAGAGACCAGCTCTGTGTGCAGGCGGTGTGGCCTCAGCAGGCACAAGGGGCCTTTGAGCTGCTGCATGGGGGGCAAGACAGAGGGAAGGAGGGCTTGCAGGACTTCAGGGCAGGCACAGGAGGCCAGTGACCATCTAGGACTCTGGGAAGCTTGCAAAAGGAAGCAGGGAGCCAGGCAGAGGCAAAGACAGATCTTGAGCCTGTGGAGAGAACAGCTGCTCCAGGCTAGTCTCCAACAGGGCCCAGGCTGCTGGGGTCTTAGTGGCTTCCCTGTTGGCTTCTTTGAACCTTGAGAATAGGCAGGTGCCTCTGGTATTGCTGGTGATTTCTCTCCATAGGCCTTTGATTCTCTTCCATGAATCAATGAGGACTGCCAGCTGAAGCAGCAAATATCCAGTAATGCTGAATTACTAGGAGGTGGGGTTGGGGTGGGGGTGGGGGTGGGGGTGGGGGTGGAGGTGGGGGTGAGGGTGGGGGTGGGGGTGGGGTGGGGATGGGGGTGGGAAAGATCAGGGATGACCATGCCTCTCCTCAGCTTTGTCCTGGCTTTCATTTCTTTCATTTGGATATCCAGAACTATGCATGGGTATCTAGTCCTAAGAGTAGGGCTTGGCATCTTAGCTTGACTCACTGGGGTTCTGTTGCCTGGTGACAATGCAGGTTAGCATTCACTGTCTTTGACTGTCTTATGATTTAGAGCAGTGGTTTTCAACCTGTGGATCATGACCATTTATGAGGTAAACAGTGCCCCCCCCCATAACACACAGGGCTCACATATCAGATATCTTGTATATCAGATATTTACATTACTACTTGCAGAGATTCACAACAGTAGCAACATGACGGTTATTAAGTAGCAGTGAGGAACTATATTAAAGGGTCACAGCATTAGGAAGGTTGAGACCTGCTGATTCTCCCTTGACCTCCTCTTCTTCATCCTTTTCTTCTTTTTGTTCTCCTTTTCTTTTCGTTTTTTTGAGACAGTCTTCTTATGTGGTCTCAAATCCATGATCTTTCTGCCTCAGCCACCCCAGTGATGGGATCCCAGGTGTGCACACCACACTAGGCTTCTGATTTAGTGTTTGATTCTGTTACATTATGTGCTCTAAGGCCTGCCTTTTCCATCCCTGTTGCCCCGTGGTCAGGATTCTCCTTGCTGCCAACCTGGCCATGCATCATGGGAGCACACGTTCAGACACATGTCTCTTCCTCCATCCATCTCCTGTGATCCATCTATGGGACTTCCTGTTCTCTTTTCTTACCACAAGTCACTGCTGAGCCCAGAGCTGGGCCCTGGCTATGTACCATGGCTCTGGGCCTTTGAGAGGAGGCACTGGTGAGTATGGGTCCATGCCAGTCCAGTAAGAAATCTCTGCAAGTAGCGGGGTGCTGGGTTTCTGTATGAATATCCTGAGTGTTTGGTCTGCAGTCACAAACACGTCGCTTTTCTGGACCTGACTGTATTTATTTTGATTGGATCTTAATAGTTCTTTCAGGCTGAAGCTAAAGCTGCCTGGGATCCCCGGAGACTTGCTAAAACTTCAACTGCACCCAGCATAGCAGAGTAACTTGAAAGTTAATCAGTGCTCAGGGACGCCTGCCTCATTCTTTCCAGCCCTGGTGTCTGGTGGCACATAGGATTCTGAAGTGGGCTTGGACACAGTGCTGTTTTCTGCAGTAAAGACCAAGGATCTCAGAATAAATTTGCACAGGCGATATCTGGGCTTGGCAACTTCTCTTTGGAGCCATAGAAAAGAAATCTGTCCCACTGGCCTTTATTTTCCCTGTATGGACCCCCTTCTTAGGTACTCGTATCACCAGTTTCTCTGCTATCCTTTCTCTTACATCTGTGAACACTTTCTATTAGTGACTTGTCTCCCATATTATTGTGCCATCTTCCAAAGAGAAAGACCTCCCATGTTGGAGTAAGCCCAGTGATTTCTATTCATAAACACATCTCCAGCCCTGGTACTGAAAACACGCCCAGTGTCTAATGAATGAATGAATGAATGAATGATACTCTGGGCATTTCATTTCATTACCATTCCTGGTCCTTTTTATGCAATGCTGTACCGTACCCTGTGGCCAGGCTCCATCCTTTCAGTATGTTAGTACTTGGGGAAGAGCAAGATGGTCTTGGACACCAACCAGGCCAACTGCTCATTTTACAAAGCTCAGAGAGGGAAGAAGTAACCAAGTTCACACAGCACGAGGAAATCTGCTCAGACATTTCCCGAGATGTTACGTCTATGGAGCCATGGATCAATTTACTCCCCAGCTGGCTACCAAGCTCTCAGGAAAGAGTATCTGAAGGGGAAAAGAAATGGAAAGGAGAAGTGTGAAGCTCTCAGCAAGGCTGGAGTGTTGGGCAGGGCCAGGCTGTTGTATCTGGGGTGCCCTTTCCTACTGGCTTCTACCAGGCTAGCCTCCTTCCTCTATAATGCAGACCAGAGACTCATCCTTCTGGTCTCAAGTCTATCTCCACTGTCTGCACTCCTGCTTGCCAAATCTTGTAACATTTGTTTTCAAGACAACAGCACTAAAGTCCAGAGAGGTTGAATAATGTACCAAGGTCAAACAGATAACTGCACTTTGGAATTTTCTATCTTTTCCCCTGGGTCTTTGGGCACCTTGTCCTCAACCTCCTCTGAGCATGTAGGCTGGTGTTTGCCTACTGCTTTCCTTTAGAAAGCTTCTTCCCAGTTGCACAGACTCAGATCCATGCTGAACGTTCCCTCTGGCTCTCCTAGCAATGGCCTAGCAACCTGTGTATCCTTTTCACATGATGGTGCTAAGCAGGTAGCTACATAGTCAGTGGTTAGACAGGCATGACCACTTGCCCCTGTGGCTGTTCTGCAGAGGCTCTGTGTCTATGGAGCTAGGAGTGGGCTGAGACTCACACTCAGCAATCAAGGGTTCCGGGTTCACCTACACAGTTAAGTTAAATCTGTTTACATCTTCCAAATGCTTGCTCCTATGTAAGAAAGCCCTGAGTTATTTGGGGCATGGTGAGCCTGCAGGAACTTGTCTGTCTCAGTAGCTGGGATCAAGCTCGGGAAACAGGCATCAGTGGCCCCAGAGCTCAGGATGTGAAGTTAGTCTGGCAGTGTACTTTCTAGGCAGGCCACATCTCTGTGTCCCAACAGGAGTCTATCACATCATTGCTCCTTATATGAAACAGGAGCCTGCCTGTCTGTCTGTCTGGCCTGTGGCTCTCCAGAATTCATCTGTACTCTGTAATTCTGGAAAGGCTGGCGAGACCTGTGGCCACAAATACTCCTGTGAGTCAGTCCTTCTCTTGGCCACCCCACCCCTCATCACCTCTTCCACACGCTTCAGGTTGTCAGCACCCCTCATTCAAAGCAGTGGATGTAGACATTTGAGGAGGCAAACATTCATTGGGTTGGAAGGAGAAGGCATTGCTGACTACCTCTCAGCCAACCAGAAAATGTAATTAACTGCCCACCCAAGCCCTGCACATGGCCTTTGCACTCTCTTGTAAACACCCATTGCTCTCACCATGCACAAGTACTTAGTCATATGCAGACACTGAAGCTCTTCCTGAGGCCTTCCATAGCCCCAGTATTGGGACACATCTGGGCATGAATACTCTCACTATCTTACACAATCCTAGCTGTACACACACACACACACACACACACACACACACACACACACCTACAGGCCTGACCTGTCCATTGGCAACACTTTTCTCGGTGTGTTCTTCCTCTCCCACACCTCTGTGGTTCAGCCTTGAGAATGGAGCTCTCAGTCTTGGCTCTGGGTATCTGTGAACCCCAGAGGATGCCATTACTTGGCTTTGGGTCCTGGGATGAAGGGCAGATATCTAGCTATATTAGTTTTGAACTGGCCCCTCACATCTCATCACTTACAGAGCGATGCTTCTTTGACCCTGACTGTGAGAGGGTTAGGGTCAGCCTGCACTCATCTTCTTAAATTGTGGGTCACAATTCTCTGTTGTGTTACAGAACCAGATGTGGAACACACACACACACACACAAATACACACACACACATATATACACACACACACATTGGCAAAGCAAAAGATTCCTAAACCAGCGATAACCAAAAATTATTTCAAGGAATCAAATGTGTGCCTAACCTGACATGTTTCTGGCATTGTTGACCTATGTTACATCATGGGCATGGGCATTCTTGGAAGACTCAGTTCTGAACACAAAACATGTATCCTGCACTGCACATGCCATGCCATTCAATGGTAATGGATGCCGCCTAAAACCCCTCTACCCAGTCAAAGATGCAGACGGCTTCATGGTATGGACTGCAGAGTTTCTGCTGCACACACACACACACACACACACACACACACACACACACACACACACAGAGCTTTCTCTTCTTGTGAAGACACAATGGGTTAATTCTAGAAACAAAGACTTTACATCTTTCTCCTGCCATAATTCCCCATTATGTAAGTATCACATTAACATATCTTTGGATTTTATTGTGTTAGAATGTATGAATTTTAAAATTATTTATATTGATGACTTGAGTTTCATTTAAAACAAATAATTAACTGAATTTTGGCTTGGGTTTAAGACAGAATTTCGAGCAGGTTCTGAAGTGACCCTGAATGCGCTCTTGCCATTTTGTATTATGTATTTATTCACAGTTGCATTCCTGAATAGACAGTTATGAGACCAAAGTATCCATTAACAATGTTGAAGGTGCTTTGTAGACAACAGAGTCAAATACTCAAGCAAGGCTTAATCCTTTATTAAAAATGAGCAAGCACGTCCATCTCATCATGTTCACCTCTAATAAATAGTAAACTTACATGTATACCAAAGACTTGCTTTAAAGTAAACTCCTGGGGCTGGAGAGAAGACTCACTGGTTAAGAACACTTGCTGCTCTTGCAGGGGACCCAGAATTAGTTCCCCACATCCACATGGTAGCTTGTACCATCCATAGAACTTCAGTACCAGGGCATTTGGCACCTTCTTCTGTCCCCCAAGAGCATCATCAGACACGTGGTGCACATACACACATGCAGGCAAATCACTCACACATAAAATAAAATACATAAACCTCTGTTTTTTGTATCTATTTTATATACCCATATACCATGGGTTGTGTAAAAATTTCTGTGTAAAGGTAATATGAGTGGGCAAACCTTGAAAAGCCCTGAGCTAGAAGATTGACAATGGGAGTTCCATCTGACTTTGCTGTTCACTGGCTCAGTCAGAGGCCTTGGATTTGGATGGTAGGTCTCTGTGAAAGGATTTTTCCTTCAGTAAAATGGGTATCTTTCTTGCAGGTTGTGACAGCTAGAGATCACATGTATGCTACCTTTTTATTCCTTTTAACAGGCGTTACCAAGACCTCTCCTTGAAGATGAGAAAACTTGAAGAAATTAAATACCCAGAACAGGTTTCCGAGGCTCCTTTACTTTCCCTCCCATCAGCAGTTGGGAATGAGTGTGACAGAAGAGGGGTCGGGGGAGAGGCAGTGACAGACTATGAGGACTAACAAAAGTTGTAGCAGGCTCAAGGGCTGAGAGATTAGCATATAATAGAAACCAACAGCAGAGGAAAGACAGGAAACTGCAGCCAAGGGCTGCATGTAAGGGGTAAGGCACCTCAGGGAAGACCTGCAGAAGGCAAGTGGGCACTGAGTAAAGGGATCAGAATTCTCATGGTGGGGCAGCGGCGGGGGTGGGGGTGGGGAGTATTGAGCCTTTGACACTTCTCCAGCTCTGGCCAACTTCTGTCCTGGAAAGCAGTTTTCTTTCTCTTGTCTCTGCTTCTATCGTTATTCATCTGTCCAGGTCTTTGTTCCAGAACATAAGAACCTGGAAATCTGAGCTAGTGGCCTCCAAAGTACAATATCCCATGATAGTACGACTGATTTGTGCCCATGATGGAGCATGACTCCTATCCAGGTAGTCTTGCTGGAAGGACTGTGGCCCTAGGCAGCATGCTCTACGAGGAGAGTGCTACCTCTGCCACACCCTTAGTTCCTGATCTTGGAGATGCTCCCTTTGGAGACCTCTCATCCCAGGGCTGGACTTCTTTCTCATCTGGATGGAAGAGCAGCAGACACTTGGTGCTGGTCAGACCTGCCGGAAGCCAGAGAGCAAAGGCCTGACCCAGCAGAGCTACTAGTGTGACAAGGTCATGTCATGTTCATGAGTCCCCTGAGGTGCTATAGGTTGTGGTCTGGAGCCCTGGTGCAGACTCAAAAGGCAAAGGGATGGTCCCTAGCTGGGAGGTGGAAAGCCAGCCAAGCTGCTGCACTGTCAGCACATTCTTGGGGCAATGTACTGCAAAGCCGCCTTGACTTCACTCCTAAGTGAGAATGAGGGCCTCTCTGCCCCAGTAGGGTCATGCCCGGGTCACTGACTGGAACTGTAGGCTTTGGGGTATGGGGAAGCCTTGGAGCTTTGCCAGCCATGTTCTGCCTCTGCTGAGGCAGGCCTTCTCACCTCGCCTGGCCTCCTCGGCCCAGAGCACCAGCCCCTGCTTGCATTCCCTGGCTGATGGGAAGTTTGCTAGTGCCTTCAGCTGGGGAAGATCTTCTTGGTAGGTACAGTTGGTTCAAAAGACCCAGTGCATGCTTTTGTTGGGGCAGACAGAGCTGGTGGAGATAATGGACTGGGAGGAGGGAGGTAAAGTCTCCTTGTAAATTGAGAATAGATGTGGGGGAGGGGGCAAGGCTTCATCCTGCTGTTCAGGTAAGTAGAGATGGGCATAAGGGACCAGCACACAGGCTGCCAAGAGCTGGAGAAGTCCTCTTTTTGGGCTCATCTTTTGTCTTTCTACAAGGCAGAGGCATGGCCCAGCAGTGAAGAATCATGATGCCCATCTCAGAAATCTGTTGGCAGGTTGTACAGAGGGTGACAGTTGAGGGGCTCCAGAAATTAGGGTCCTACCCATAGCACAGGGATAGTACAGCGACACCTTCTCTCAGTTTGGAGGTTCTCAGATGTCTGTTAATGTGAACAGCTTTCAGGGAACTACAGAGAATGCGTCCGTTCTGGTCCTGGGAGTCAGGATGGCAACTCCCTTATCCTTCCTGAGCCCAGAAGTCCTCCTGTCAACATGTACCAATCTTACAGGGGTGCTGTGACTCATGACCCACAGTGAGTCACTCAGCATTCTGGGATACTTGGACCTACAGGCTGGGAGCAGGATCAAGGAGTATAGGAAAAGGAAGCACCCCCAATCCTTGCTGTAGTTTGGAGAGATTTCCCAAGAAACCCATGATCACACACTCTTTGTTCCCCCTTCACTTAGAGAGGCAATGTCAGGGAAGACCCATCTCTTCAAGCAACTGACACCCATAAACTAATTTTTTCCACTTCTGCAGAGCCTGGGTTGTGGGGAATGACTGATGAAGATTCCAATTCCACCCAAAGTTATGTAGACTAGAGTCCTGCAACCCCACCACCACTGGCTACCACATTGTGACACATAAATTCCTACCTAGAGATCTTACTGCCACCAATGGGTGGGTGGATGGGGCTGTTACGCTTGTGCCCACTTTACAAAGAAGAAGTTGAGCCCAGTATAGTGCAGCAGGTTGCCAAGGCACAAAGATCATCTGAGAAGTAGTGGGAGTGACACTTGATCCTACATCTACCTGACTCCTAAGGCCATGTCGTGTCCAGTCCAATCTCAAACCCATTGGCAGCAGAATACATGGGCAGTGAAGGACTGTGTGGGAGAGAGGGCCCAGAAATCAAGAAGCTGGGCACAGGTGCAGGATGAATGACTGAGGGTGACATTTGAGGCTCCCAAGCTTTTAATAGTTCCTCTCCTGTTTGTTCCATTGTTCCTGGCCCTGAGTGGCCTGCAGAGAGGCTAATCATGGGCAGTTACCACAGCCACACATCATAAACAGTCTGTAAAAGGCCCAGGGAGCCCAGCTCACACCCTCCCTGGGCCAGACATGGCCCTCAGCACCCGTGATTAGGAATGGCTGCTACTGGAGGAGACCAGCCTGGCCAGCACAGACTCTGTCCTCATCATACACCCTGTGAAGACACTGAGTGACCAGCCCAGTTTTACCGTAGGAATGGCTTTTCCAAAGCTGAGTGAGCAGAGGCTGTGGAAGGAGAGGGAACTGGATGCCTTTGTTGCACAAAACACAAGCAGAAACGAAGACTGACCTTCTGGTGTTCTCTGAGGCACTGCCAAATGTGTATTGAACACGAAGTAACCAGCTTATAGACACAGACTCTGAAGCTTAGAGTCAGAAAGGCATACCTGTTGCCATGAGAACGACTGGCTGACAGCAATATGCAGGCTGTACTATCCTGCTCTAAAACCCTGTATGGTCCCCTACTACTTCCTCATCTTTATGTTTGCTTCTCACACACCTTGGGGTTCTGAAAAATCAATTTACAAGGCAGGCTCAGTGGCAGACACTTGTAATCGTAGTGGCGAGAAGCAGAGACTGATCCTTGGGCTTCACTGCCCATCCAGCCTAATTTAAGCATGTTTCCTCAAAGAACAAAGTGGTTATCTCCGGAAGAGTAACACTTGAGACTGACTTCTGTCCTTCATACTTATGCACACACATGTACACATATGTGCATGCACACACATATGTGCACATGCCCACCATACATGAAGCCATTTACTACTGTCAAGTTCCTCGAGGCCTCAGCTTTTTTATACAAAGCTGAAGTTTTTCCTATCACACTACCCTGAGGTGGGCACCCACCTAGGCTGGACATCTTTTTTTTTTTCATGGATTTGTTTGGATGAATCTGTGATCTCTGGGATGGGATTCTGAGCCCCGCAAGGGTGGAGACACAGGACTCCTGGATACAGCTCTTCTTAGAAAGAAACTATGTTACAGCTATCTTTCTTCATTGTGTTCTAATCGGGAGGAAACTGCTGGAGTCCCTGCATGTAGCTGTCTTTCCCATTTCTTAAGGAGAAGAGGTACTCTGGGGTTCAAACAGTATGAGGTCCTCAGACTGGGAGTCAGGGGCAGGGTACAGGTTTGGCCTCCATCAGTTAACTGTCTGGGTGAGGGATGATGAGTCTAGGGAGCCATTCCTGGAGAAGAGACCCTTTAGGAGCCTTTAGAAAGTCCTTGGGCAAGGAGCTGGGTGTTGTGTTTCTGCACTGACCCTCACATGCTAGGAGACTGGGCAAGGCCAAGTGAAGCATGAACCCTCTAGGCTTCTCTACTAATGGGTGTGAGCTTCCTACAAGAGCCAGTGAGGAGGCTGCACCTACAGGGTGGTGAGAAGGGCGAGCGTTCCAGGAGCTCCCACTCAGGCTGCTCAGCTTGCTTTGTCATCTTTGATCTCACCCATCTCAGCAGGCTTCCCAGTGTTAGCCTCAGGAAACAGCAACACATTCTCCAGAAGTGAGGGGGTGGGGTGAGAGAGGGGGCAGCATTTGGGATGTGAATAAATTAATTTAAAAAAACCAAACATGCCAAAAAAGTCTTAAATACAATAAAATTCTTAAAAAAAAATTCTTCAGAAGCTGGCAGGTGTGTGTGGGGGTCCAGAAATGTGAAAGGATGGGGGATGGAGGGATGAGCAGGCAGCCCCACGGATGGGCTTGATCTCTCCAACTACCAGGCAGCATCTGCACCTGTGTCTGCAGCCAGACCACATGGCAAGTTCCTTAGTCTTTACACACTGTACAAGGGGTGGAGGTGGGGGTGGGGGTGTGTGGAGGGGTGGAGAAGCAGGGCTTTAAATTGCAGCGACTCCAGGGCAGAGACAAAGGAGCAGCTGAAGGATGCAGAAACTTGAAGCATTTCCCTCCTCTGAATTCTGAGATAGCCCCTGTCCTTGTGCTGGTGTGGTTGAGGTTTCCCAGTCCTGAGTAAGCAGAGGGCAACCTGAACATGGTTATTCAGAAAACCACTCCCACTGTCAGTCTGAATGTTCTGAGGACAGGAGCTGGGCCCAGAAAGGATCTGTATTTTGGCTACAATGAGACATGCCTCCTCACCATTATCAACATGGAGGATTAAAAAGAAATAAAGGTCATAACCGCTGGGAACAACAGCCATTTCAAAGGCTAAACGAGCTGAGATGTTAGAGCTCACTCAGTGGGGCTTGTGCTCATCAATTCTGTTACCATAACAGAATAGGAAAGGGGCTATTTTGGTTCATAGCTTTGAAGAATCCTGACAGTGACTGAGGACAACTGCTGCTTTTAGGTCTCTGGTGGAGGTGCTGGAGGACAATGTGGGAGGGCATGGTACAGCAAACTGCTCACGTCATGGCTAGAAGGTAAGAGAGAGAGGAGGGAGATGAAAACAAAGCATCTCACAATCCCCTTAGAGGGCACTGGACCCTAAGGACTTCTGCCTTCTAAATAGTCTGCTATTGCTAACTCTGGGAATGAAAGCTTTTGACAGGCTTTTGGGAGGATGTATGACACATCCTTTAGAAGTCTAATCTAGATTCATGCAGGATTAGATGCCCTGATCTAGATGTCAACTTGGTCTCCATCTTCTTAGTTACCACTGTAATGACCTCCCAAATATCTATTTCCCATATCTTCAGTCCACCACTATTTCGGACTTCTCATCCTTCAGGCAGCCTCTCTGCCCTCCCTTCCCTATCTCCTGTTTCCCTCTGCAAAAGTTTGAGTATCTGGTCTGGAAAACAGGCATCCATAACATATGCATTGAGCAGTACACAAATAAATTCACGAACAGCACAAAGACACTCCATAAAATACTACCAACCACAAGTCTTATGCTATATTCTATTCTTGGGATAAAGTCAATTTTAGGTTTGAACATCAGGGAAGATAGCTTTGCCTCTTGTCATTTGCTACTCCATGGTTATGTCGCAAGTATGCTAGGATTCCCAGTAGATCTGTCAAAATACCAGGTCCTCTCTAGATTCTAGACCTTGAACTTGCTTCTCTATTTCACTTCAAACCTTTTCCCTGCCCCTTCCTTCCATCCATCTTTGGAAACCACACCTGAATGTAACCCCAGAATTCCCTTCTTGTCTGGCCAGGACTCTTCCTGTGCGCTCTCTCTCTCTCTCTCTCTCTCTCTCTCTCTCTCTCTCTCTCTCTCTCT